>JAEAOA010001820.1:140000-419021 GCA_016746295.1 Potamilus streckersoni
GGGGCCCATCGTAATGCTAGAAGTACAGAATATGGAGCCCATCGTAATGCTAGATGTACAGAATATGGGGCCCATCGTAGTGCTAAATTTACAGAATATGGGACACATCGTAATGCTAAATGTACAGAATATGGGGCCCGTCATAATGCTAAAGGTGCAGAATAGGGGCTGGTCGTAATGCTGATGTATATTGTGTACCTTTGTCACCCATTTCTACATGGAGGGGGAGGGCATATTGCTTCCATTATCATCATGTTTGAAGGTGGGATTCAAGTGTGTGATAGAATCATAGGCTGGGGGAGGGGGCATTCTCTTAGGTACAAAATACACGTGTGAAGGCTCGAACGAATACGAAGGGGGAAGAGGGGCAGTAGGAGAAACAAACGGCTGACTTGTGGGATTGGCTGGGTCTACAGCCCCTCCATATAGTTGGTGCTGTCCAGGGGGTATTCTGGGAGGTAGGGGTATGTACCCCGGTGGCATAGGACCATATCCCTGGGGAGATCCGTAGTGATGTCCGTTACCTCGAAAATGATGAAAACCTGAAAAGTACATAAAAGTTAGTCTGTATATTTTAAAATGAGAGGTTTCTTTTTCAGGGGATGCAACTTCATTGAAATTCATAATCCGATTCCCTGGCTTAGTACATTGAAACGTAAAAATGGCTCAATGACCTTGTAGATCAAGAAATTATAAATAATAATATATGTTATAAATAATAAATAAAAGTTGCATTGACTGTAATGATGCCATTTTCTGCAGTTACTTGAATTCTGTATCCCATATAATTTTTGCTTATAAATCAAAATTGGCAAGTTTTCTTATTGTAATGCTGAAAATGTTAATCTACTGCAACTGATACAACACTTTGGATATCTGTATTTGTTTTCCGTTCTCTTTGATTAAATACACACACACACACACACACACACACACACACACACATCTCTGAAACACAACAGAATTAAAAAAAAAGTTTGATTTTTTGCATTGTCAGTTTAAAATTATCTTTACGTTTCATATCTGGCACAATATCTTATTCATGTTTCGTGAAATGACCCAGTCATTACATCTCCAGTTCCCGTTTGATATCGGCTTAGCAGAGTATGATGATTCCAATACATGCCATGCAGTGTAGCAAATTTTGTCATATTGGTAGCCGGAAGGCGGGTTTACCCAAAGTTATGTTGTGATTCAACCATGAATGTTAAAGCATTCCGCGTGACGAATATTATTTGTTCTACCTATTATAATATATGACAGATCCCTAGATTTGCCAGAATTGGCCTAATTGTTTTGTTGGGTTTTTTGGCTGCTTACTAAGGGCAAACTCACCTGGCTGCCTGATGTTATTAACTGTGGTAACGGTTGTAGTATTGGGATTCGGGCTAATGCCAAACCTCACCAGCAGCGCCCGGAACGTAGAGCCACCATGATGGGACTTCTTCCTGCAGCAGTAATACGTCACGCCGATAATGATGGCGAGGACGATAACGAGACCGATGACAGTGCCAATAATTTGAAGCGTGAAGTTACAGCATTGTTGCTTGTACTGTTCTCCACAGCAATCATATTCACACTGAAATCGACTGTCTGCCAGCAGACGATTGTAACATTCCTTTGCTACAGTCACTGTTGGGTGAAACGAATCAATATTTTAGTAACTTGAATGTTATTGGAAGTAAAATAGTTATTATTTAAATCGTAAGTCACATTAGTTCTTCTTTGTACACAATGAGTTTAACGTTGACTTGGAGATTAAAAACTAGTTCTAATATCTTGTCTGAAGAAAATAAAGAAATCGAATCTTGATAATATTTTTCTATTAAGTAGAATTTTGAGAACCATTGCTCCAACTGCATATGTAAAGAATGTTCCTGTCGTTGTATACATCTTTACGAAGCACTCAGTACTACAGTTATTATGAGTGTTTTCAAACTCTAACCACGATTAAAATGAAATGGCAGGTGCGTATGTTATTATAAGCCTAAAATCATACGCAAATAAATTTAAATGCGATAATAAGCAAGAAATTGCAAGGCTTGGGTTCTGAATTTTGATCCACGATTCGTTTACATAGGACTCACTACATGCAATTTATTTATAAAAAACTTAATACACGCAGTTCATTTACAGAGGACTCACTACATGCGATTCATTTACAAAGGAAAAGGACTTAATACACGCAATTCGTTTACAGAGGACTCACTACATACGATTCATTTACAAAGGACTTAATACACGCAATTCATTTACAGAGGGCTTACTACATGCAAATACGCAGATAATCAAGAAAGTCATTCTGTAATATTATTTATATATTTCGTGGTAGAGAACACAATTCAAAATATGTTTATCTGCATTATTTATAGTCGAGAAGTTATTAACTAAATTGCCCAAAGAGCAACAAATTTTTGTTTTGTTGGTGCGAATGAATAATTTGAATTTATTGATTTCTTGATTACCGCTTTCATTTAGATATTGTTGAGATTTTATTATAGTTGTGAGATTTAAGGTATAAAGATATGACGATAACAGAAAGAGTGCTTATTGAGTTTACGAGACATACGTCAATGCTGAGAAAAATCTCCTCCACCTCTACCTTATTCGTCCCAATTCTATGTTTAGAATGTACTATGAGAACTAACATTTCAATGTAAATTTCAATTATATTTTTAGAAGCTACATCGTATTATTATCGTGAGATATTGCTCGACATCTACACATATTGATATGTCTACACAAAATCCCTGGAAATTCCTATTCTATTTTTAGAATTCAAAACTTTGAGGTCAATCCTACGGATCATGCATCAATTTTTTTTTCCCCATTCAGACCACCTCGACTATTTTCGAAGCAAGAATTGATCGAGAAGTTTCAAATACATGTAACCATTGTTTCATTTGCAACTTCTGGGTCAATCCAACTGTTATTCCAATCGCAGAAATAGACGAAGCAGTCTAAAGAGATTAAAGTTTTTTTTCCAAAGATATTTTCGGCAAACAAAATGTGTGAACTTTAAGTAAATTAATGTTCCGATATAATTCCAAGGTAGAGTTTTGTCTCGCATAAATAGCCGATATGGTCCAAATGATTGATAGTCTGATAACTCCATCTTCATATCTCGATAGTGCTTTCATTCGACGTCATTCAGATCTTCATACCATCGATAGTGCTTTCATTCTGGAAAGAAGTGCTCATATTCAAGTAATAACTGTTTTACTTCAATCTTTTCTTGCTGTCGCAGACGTAAACGTTTTTGGTCCAGATGTTTAATAATTTCTGAATTTTGAAGATTTGTCCTCCAAAATCAATATTGTCCGATTGCACTCCATCGTTTACATCCTCAATATTTGGGACAGGTACAACAAAATTAACTGCATGATAACCTGGCTTTCTCTCTCAATATACTCCTTTAACATATTTTTTTGGCAAGTTGTTTTTGTTCCCGTCTCTCAGGTGTATTGATGACAATTTAAATCATTTACTTTCTTTTTAACTATGTAAGGACCATTTCCTTTGTATTTTTATCATACCTTATCTTGATTTTTGTCTGAATAGAGTGTAGATTAGTTTTTGAAACCTCATAAGCCTTCGACAACTTATACTTAAAATTGGAAACATAATAAGAAAGAAAAATTTCGGTATCATCATTACAAAGAAGTTTCTCTTTTAACAACTTCAATGGTTCATACACAGTATGTCTAAATTCTAGTTCAAAAGACTGAATCATAAAGATTCTTGAACTGACTCCCGAACAGCAAACAGTACCAAATGAATGCCTTCATCCCAATCTTTACCCGTATCAAAACAATAGGACCGAATCATATTTAGCAAAGTTTGATGAAATCTGTCTTAATGACTAAGAATTTCCTGTTTGTACGATTTTGGAACTACAAATTGATAGTTCACTGACCACTCGTCACCAGCAGGTACCTATGGTGGTCTTAATTGTCTCATAAGAATCCCATTTTGAACGAAAAAAAAACCACCCAGGTACTTATGTGGCTTCAATTTCACTAATGGCCCTTTAAAAACACAGATCTCGGGATTTTGTTCGTGTTCGACGACAAGTGAATGTCGTTTGTCACCCGATTATAATAAAGAAGAATGAGTAGTCAAAAGAGGATTTATCTAAACGAGGAGTGAAAGTGACCTCATCAAAAACCTGACCAATACATATGTCAGCTAAAGGAATACTTTCCTTATCGGTGACATTCTGAAGAGCTTTTATTGCCATAATTGCACAAGCTGGGTATAAATCAGAGATTTCTTTTTCAATAAGATCGCCTTCTGATCCAAAGAAGGCCTGTCAGTTATAAGTGGATTAAACACAACAATATCTCCAAAATAGATTGTTACCTAGTAATAAATGAATGCCCTCAACATGTAATCAAAATACTGGTCCGACTGTCACATGTCCTGAGACTAAGTCTGATAACAAATGTACACAATGGAGAGAAACATTAACAAAGCCACACTCTGCTCTCTAAATAAGAACTCTTTCATTAGAAGAAGACTTCTCAAAAGAAAGGCAAAGTATCTGATAATAAAAGACAATGAGAAGTTCTTGTATTCTTTAAAAGTTTAATAGGAATAAGATTGGCCGAATCACCCATGAATGGTATGGAACATTTCAACATGAATGATTCATAATTCTCCATAATAAATCAGACTAGGGTTTATTAGACCCAACAAATGTATTGCTTTAAATACATGGCCGGAACTTGTTCTCTTAGAAATAAAAACATCTGGAATATGTCTGTCTTGATTATGTTGCTTATTTTTTAATTTTAAGTAATCATAAATAACGCGTCCTTTCTTCTTGCAATAGACAAGGACTTCTGATCAATCTTATCAGAAACTTGATTCAAAAAGTTGTGCTAGATTGAGATTTGGAAGGGCTCGTATTAGGCTGAAAATACTTTTTTTTAACAGAAGACTGCTGAGTGGAAGACTTACTAACAAGAGAAACTTTATGAGCTAAGGAATGCTCGTCAATAGTACGAACAGAATTTTCTACAGTTTCGACCACCTTATCGACATAATTCTTGAACTCTTTAAGTAATATGAGTTGTCCTAATTTTCGTAATCATGATCAACGTTCTTGGCTAAGCACCTCCTATGAAATAGCTGCTCTTTTTTCTCTTGCGAATTCGACAAGAGTTTGTCCAGCTTCTTTTTTATACTTCCTGAATTTTTGCTGATAAGCCTCATACACTGAATCATACTCCTTCAAGATGCATTCATTAAAAGATCATGGTCAGCACTTTGCGGTATTGTCAGGGAAGCATAGATGTATCAAGCTTTGCCAACAACGTAATAATAGAGTCCAGTGCTCTCTTTGCCATTTCGAAATTTCAGCAATTTTTTCAAAATAAGGAAAATATATAACTACTTTATCTCTTAAAGGGAGTACTAACCTAATATACTTAGTAACATCAAAACATGAATTTGTATGTCAAGTGGGGGATTGCTTCAACTTGCCAGCTCCAGATCTTTTAATTTAGTTTGCTATTCCCTTTCTTCCTTTTCCCTTTCTTACTGCATATGCATTTACATTTGTTTCTCTCTCTCTCTCTCTCTCTCTCTCTCTCTCTCTCTCTCTCTCTCTCTCTCTCTCTCTCTCTCTCTCTCTCTCTCTCTCTCTCCTTTATCTAATTGTATTTGCTTTTCCTCATTCTCCGATTTCATTCTCTCTCTATCGACTTTATCTAGTTACTTTTGTTTCTCTTCTTTCTTTTTCTAAAATTCAAGCTTTCTTAACTCTAATTCCATCTTGCATTTTAACATTTACTTTTATGTCAGAGTCTGATACAGACTTACTGGTCGAAACAAAAGAACATTTATCCAAAACACTATTTCCCACCAAATATTGGACCAAGATATTTTTTAATTCTTACTTCATCAAAGAAGAAGTTTTCATCAGAGAGATCATAGTTTCTGGCAAGCTGAAGCAATTTATCTTATTTCAAGAATTCTAACTGCTCCTGGGTAGGATTTGAAGTATCTCCATTTTTTTTGACATTTTAAAAAGCTTGTTAATTTCACTAAATATCTCTAAAATGTGAAACAATCAATGGGATTTGAAAAATTCCAAAACAATGGGAATCAAAATTTTAAAAAACGAAGTTTTCTAAAATGTTTTAGCCAAATTCGTATCCCGGACGAGCCCCTTAGTTTCTTTAAATAAGTAACAGAAAAAAAAAGTGAAAGACAACAAGCTTAGTAAAATTTTAACAAATATATTTACTTCCCTAGAAAAAAAAGTGAAAAGAGAAACAACCTACGGTATTGCGTACTAAATCACACAATAATTCAAGAATTACACACGCACATCCTAGTAATTTATAGTCTTGAATACAAATCATAAAACGTCCAGAAAAGAATTTTAAAATTGAAGTCGATGACGTGGCTGTGGTAGCTATTGAAGTGTTAATGTGGCAACAATCTTTTGTTGAATCACAAAAATATAATTTCAGGTTAGAGTATACTATAAATTCCAGTGAATATCTCTATCCAAGTATGTTAGTATAGCAATGTTGTATTTCCACAAAAAATAATCACTTAAATTCAGAAATTTGAAGAAGATTCCAGCCCGATATAAATAAAAATGCTGGTCACAAGATATAATACAACTTCAAAGTGCTAGATGTTAAAGCACGAATTATCCAGTCCTCGCAGTTACAAGATTTATATATTTATCTACTTCACCTCAGGTCACAATTAGCATTTTCAAAAGAAAAATCCCCAATTACGTTACCTAATGGAAAATAACTTTAAAGAATGATCGTAATGTTTACAAAATCAAAATCATAACATGCACAATTACTGAGGAAGTCCAAAATCCTGACCCAAATAAGCATATTTACTTCTAATATTAATAATAATTCTGATATTAAACTCATAAACGTAGAGAATAATTTAGCCATGTATTAGTTGTTGACATAAAATGAAATAAAAAATAAAAAGGTCAGTCATGATAAGCAGAAATGACAAGATCATGTCTAGTATGCGATGTTACACATTACAAGAACAAACAAACAAACAATTAAATTAAATATACATAACATACCAAAGACATAAAAATTGTACTAATAGCTGCTTTGCTTGGCACTCAGCATTAAGAGGTTATTATTAGGACTGGTTGGCCTCGTATCAGGATAATACTAAGTGTATGCGACATGATGTCCCACTGCTAGACATCACTATAAACTGCCACACTGCAGACATCGTAGCGATATGACTAAAAATTCGTTAAAGTTACGATAAAACCTTAAATCACACACACACACACACACACACACACACACACACACACACACACACACACACACACACTGTTGCCTGAATTAAATCAATTTTTTTTTCTTCTCCAAAATGCCAAGTTGCACATGACTCAAACATCGTGATTATTCTTGTGCATTGTACAAACACATCGTCAGAAACATTATTCCGTTTTGGTTGGCTTCATATTGTTGTACCCTTTTTGTCTAGTTTGAAGGATAACCAAAATTCAGCAGGGAAAATCCAGACAAATAATGGTGGAAGAGGCGATGGAGTGGATAGCATAAACAAAAAGACGAGTGGTCTTTTTATATGTGCTCCCGAAGGAAGCATGGGGGCTGAGACCCTGATAGCGAGCGCATTTTAAGTGTTGTCATGGCTTACTTTAAACCATCGAACTACAAAGAAAGCTTACTCTAGGAAATGACCCCATCATTTTGTGCTCATTTTTCAAGGTGGGAAGAGAGAGGTCCGCAAGCAATGATCCCCTCCCACCCCCATGCTCTGAAGAATAGTGATTGAAACAATCCGCGATCGTGAAAGTCTTGTATATTACTTACATAATAATTATTACTATGGCGATCGTGAAAGTTTTGTACAATACTTACGCAATGATTATTATAATGGCGATCGTGAAAGTTTTGTACAATACTTACGCAATGATTATTATAATGGCGATCGTAAAAGTTTTGTACAATACTTACGCAATGATTATTACTATGGCGATCTTGAAAGCAGATGTTTATGGAGGGATATGTCATTTTGTGATTCACTGTTGGATATTAAAGTTACAACTTCTGCCATCCAACTGTGGTGTTCCAATGACGTCCCTCTCTACCTTGCCCCAATAAAATTAAAGAAATGGCAACATTCACCAAAAGCATAAGAGTCGGCCATCTTAGAAACATATTTGTTGACAGATTTGTCTTCTAAAACGTCAGTTTTTACCTCAGTATTTGATTATACAAATATTCAAATCTTCAGCATCTGGAATGAATATGTCCCATGTAGTGGATTGGATTGGCACGATATGTAATAATCTTCACAAATTCCATATTTTGACATATTCTGTCTACTTTATTCTTCCTACAACACAAGCAGAAACATTAAAGATTGGTTTGCCATTTTATGATATTTAAACATTTGACGCTTACCTTCGAAAAGTGACGCAGTAAAAGCTAGTACACCACAACTTATATGTATAGTCATGACATCACAATCTCAGGGTTACAATGTATCTTCCATGACCACCATACTTCATATTGTTACATAGTCGACACCTGTCAAACAGACCGCTGATTCCCACATTATAACTTGCAAAAATCGATTGGAAGCTGACTACCCATAATAACCCATAATAACTTTCAGCTATGATTAATTCATGACGGCCCAGAAAAGCAGTGTCAACAAGTCCAAGCAAGCAGTTAGTTCCCGCCGCTCTCTACCAACATTATGAAGGCGGTCGAGAAAACGTCCAATTTCTGATTGGGACAAGATAATTGGCCTCTTCAATGCGAACGTCTGCAATCCAACTGGATTAGCAATACAATCAAATGTTTGAGTGAGACAGTCCTAAATACACAAGGTTCATCTTACCATTTTTGGTCATTACGATATGTATTTTGGTCATATGACTCCATATAAGAACAGCAACATTTTTAAGTGTTTTACATTTAACTGACTAGATAACGTTATATCAATTATAAATATGTATAAATTATTTCATAAATTCCAACCAGAGCAAACAGTTTCATTTTTAATTTCAATGACTCCCCCCACCCCATTGACTAAACATTCACTAGCATTATTAGAGCTGATCCCTTCAACATAAAAGTTGTAGAGATGTGCAAGCTTGTCAAAACGATCTGTGACCGCTGCATGACACATCTTAATACGTAAACAATATAGTGTAAAACATGTATATACTGGCTGTCCTATACATTTCCTACTGGTTGTCTCAAAAAAATTATGTTCCAAATTTTGTCGCTGTTTTCGACAAATTCCATATTTTCAATAGGAAGACGCTTTAACCTCCCACTCATGTATAACGGTCTAAATGTGGGGATGGGAAGGTCATAACCTATCAGGGAAAAGGCTTTGGGGAAGGAGGCCGTAGCACATACGATGGGGGTGGGGGCTTATAGATCTCCAAATATATCCTGAAAGCAGTCCTTAAACTGTCCTTTATGTTTGTAAAAAAATGCCTACATTAGGCTAAATATTACACAGTCTAAACTAATATATAGTCTATTTAAAGATGTGTAATGTATATCCATGGCAACCAGGAACCTCCCAAGGTACGTACTCCCAGTGCATCCCCCCCCTCCAATCTGACCATTTATAAGATTCGGATTAGGTTATGTATTATTCATGCTGCTAAAAACTGAAGTCATTGTTAATATGCAGACGTTCAAAATTTTGGTAACGCGTTTTATAAAGATTAAAGACTAATACTGCGCTTATTGCCCCCTATTCCTTTCCCGATGAATACTGACCCTTAACAAAAATTATCAAGTTTATAACATCTTGCGGTCAATAAAAACTAAATAGCAATACTATTATTATTCATATCTCTTTAAAACTAGGTCATGGTTATATTGGTTACTGAGACACCTTTTTTCGAGAACAAAATTTAAGTTGCTAATGGTATACGAAGGCTAGTGTATGTTTTTGCAACGGCATACGATGGGATGTATATATACCATTTTTTTTGGTCAAGGGTATAACAAGGGATTAATATTTTATCCGTTTTATTGCCAACGACGTAATAAAGGATGTATTTTTAGCACTTTTGCTGCTAGGGGTAATAAGAAGGGATTACAGTTTCCATTTATGATACAAAGGGTATCAGAAGGGATGTACAATTTCCATTTATGATACAAAAGGTATAAGAAGGGATGTACAGTTTCAAATTTATGATATAAAGAATATAAGAAGGGATTGCAGTTTCCATTTATGATAAAAAGGGTATACAAAGGGATGTACAGTTTCCATTTATGATACAAAGGGTATAAAAAGGGATATACAGTTTCAAATTTATGATACAAAGGGAATAAGAAGGGATTGCAGTTTCCATTTATGATACAAAGGGTATACGAAGGGATGTACAGTTTCCATTTATGATACAATGGGTATAGGAAGGAATGTACAATTTCAATTTATGATAGAAAGGGTATAAGAAGGGATGTACAGTTTGCATTTATGGTACAAAAGGTATACGAAGGGATGTACAGTTTCCATTTATGATAGAAAGGGTATAAGAAGGGATGTACAGTTTCAAATGTATGATACATAGGGTATAAGAAGGGAGGTATTTTTACCATGGGGTTTCTTTACCACGGAAAAAGTATTTATATATATATATATATATATATATATATATATATATATATATATATATATATATATATATATATATATATATATATATATATATATATATATATACCACGTTTGTTGCCTAGGACAAAGAATGTACATGTTTGCTACAATGCTATATATTTTTTATCATGATATTTCCCATGGACAAAGGATCTACACTTGCCATTTTTGTTGCTAAGGGTATAAACAGTGATGCATATTTGCCATTAATGCCGCAAAGGGTATAAGAAAGGACGTACATTTACCATAGTCGTTGCCAAGGACAAAGGATACATATTTACTACGTTCTTTGCCAAGGACAAAGGATGTATATTTACTATATATGTTGCTATGGCTGTATATTTACCACATATTTTTTTTCCACCAATGGTACAAGAAGTAATGTAGACTTACATATATGTATGTATATTTACCATTTTTGGTCCCCGACTACAAATTATCAGTTATCCCACATATCTTTTAATAAAAGAATTGTAGCAATTACCATTGTAAGTTGCATAAATATATTGGCTTTGCTTCTTCCAACTCTGTTTAAATTGCATTTACAGTAACATTTCCACGGATAATAACTAATAATAGTTGTTTAATCTTTCAGACGTAACAAGAAAACCAAAATACAATTTGAATTTATTTTAGTCAGTCTACATAATGGCATCAATCTGCGGTAATGTTTGAGATATATGGTTGAGTAATAAAATATTTACATTATATTATGGCTATTTTAATTAACATTTTACATTCTGTTTATTAAAAAATGTTTTTTATATTTTTTTTTTAAAAAAACCCCACTAATTAACTGTCTGATTTTGTTGTTTAAGTAGAACACCCACTATAGACAACATTCAGAAATGACCCACCCCGTGCCAGAGACGGTATGTACTGATCCGAGTCCATCTGCCTCGATAATGGTTGGCAGGATGGTCACGGTTTATAGACACCTATACGATACTATCACAAACACCTATGCTGTTCTATCCTAGTGGGCCAGGAATAGTTCATTCATAAAATGATTACGAAAACGCGTCCTTCATTTATTTCTATTGTTGATTCTCTTAATGCATAGCTACGATGTCGTAGCCTCAACTTGTTTTTTTTGTGGTTGTTGTGGTCCACTAGGTAGGACTAAGGGTACTAATATTAGTACTGCTTAATGCATAGATCTTCAGGCGATCTTGAGTGTCACACTTTTGTAAACAAGATCATACTTTAAAAGAGAATTTCTAGTTGTACTGAATCATCCGCTAGACTGATGATGTAAATCAATGAAGCATTATGGGAAATCAATTTAACATAAGTTGAGGTTTTATCGTGTCTCCAAGCAGTATTAATATGCAAACAATCATTACGTGTGACTGGCGCAAAATAACGTGTATTTTTCTTTCTTTTGAAAGCAGAACTGAGGTTCATCAGTGAATAAAACCTGATTATAGAGCGCTAAAGTCATAACTGGATTTTTTTATAATTCTGACAGAGGTAGAAAACGATGATTTAGTACTAGGAATCCTTGGTAACCGTATTTGAAACTAGGACCTTTCTCACAAAAAGAATATATTTATGCGGATAGTCTTGCATATCTAAGTGAAAACAAAACAGGACGACACATGAATGAATATAAACTGGTCTGAACTTAAAAGAATATATGAATTCGCTTGAAAATAAGACCAGGTTGTAATTGTGTAGGTTTATATCCTATGGTTTGAGCACACCGCTATATTCCCTGCAGTTAAATGATGGCAAAAAAAAAAAAAAAAAAAAAGCTGCCAGTGAGCCATAATCGCAGTTGTCTTGTCTAATGTAAGCAGAACCATCAATTTTATACTTGCCGTAATGATTCATTTTCCTCTGTATAAGATTTCGAAAAGAATATATATATATATATATATATATATATATATATATATATATATATATATATATATATATATATATATATATATATATATATATATATATATATATATATATATCTCACGTACTGCCAAGAATGATAACTGTATCTTCCTTATAAAAGGAACCACGTTCTATTGATGCGCCTTACAAACCTAGGGTATATGCTATTAGTACTTACGTGTCCATTTATATATGTGTTAGATCGAGTGATTTGTTTTGATCATGTGAATTCGATGCTGGAAAGATATTTCTAAACCAGTTTAATTAGACAATTCCTAGTAGCAGACGTTGTAATGTTCAATAATCACGGGACTTTATGACATCATGTATTAGCATCGTAAAATGGACCCTCCCTAATTTCTTGACAGGGCTTATATAATTTTACATGCTTAGTAGCTTTAGATAGGAATGATCCTTTGTATTTAGTGTTTGGGTAGTGTTTTTTATGACATGTCGTAAAGTAGTAATATTCTGCTTGGAAAGAGTTACTAAGTAATCATACCAATTTGAAAGAAGAAATAAAAGTAATGTAAGTGTTAAATTAGAGTTTAGCGATGTGAGGTAATCAGGTGTTTAAAAGAAAAATTACAATAGTATTTGAGCTTTTAAAAACCTTTCAGTTGACAACAACTGTTCTCTTAAGGTCCATGGAAATAAGGAAAAACACTCGAGCTCAAGCCAGACTCGTGAATGCGCTTGATTTGCAAGGTGGAAAGACCCCTTGCTTGTAACAGCGTATAAAATTTTAAATTGATAACACCGTGTGGCTAGAATTGTGTTAACTGGTCAGAATTTTTAAAAAGAGATAAATAATACTTTTATGTAAGTTATAATAACTGAAACTTAACAGACCAACGAAAAACGGTGATGAATACGGATAAAACATGTAATACAATTAGGTGTTACATAAAAAAGAAATGGATAAGTAAAAGAGTTCCTCCATAAAATGTGAAGTGCACAAACTGATTAAAGCGTAATTAACAGTCTCTTGCACATAGTAAAATACCAGGCTAAGAATCAATTAGTGCTTGAAGTGAAAAACCAAACTGATGCTGGTGTAGTGTTAGTCTCTGGCAGATCAGAAATGTACGTTAAGTGAAAAGTCTGCTCACGGTGAAATACTAGAGTCTGGCATAAAAATAATTCTAGGCTGAGGTTCATGGTTTCACCATGGATACGAAAGCAAAATTACTCGTTCGAAATAGTTGATTTTATTAAAGGTTACTTGAAATGACCTCTGGCTTAATTGAAATGGCCTTGTTCTCTTAAAAAAGTTGCATAATTGTACGAGTTTATCTCCCTTGTACGAAGAGATGACACACTTCGTACTGTAAATCTTTCTTCTTCGATTTACATTTCACATACAATTTTGTTTCACAAGAATAGGAACAAAATGTAGTTAAAGCAATGCATTGAACCATTTTCCAGACTTGGCTAACGTGGGTAAGTGAGAAAGTCTGCCAGTAGCTTCTCTTGGGTCCGTGGTTCTTCCTGGTGTTTCCAGGTTCTTCCTCCACCATTATTCCTGGTTGTCATGTATAGCCTATCTTGTGCTGAATAATGGCGTTAAACCCTATATCGATAACAATAACAACAAAGGATTGAACCATTTTAAAATACATATAATATATGCTGTTAGCAAATCGATTATTTCAGGATTGGGTGTATTTTTTGATAACTTGGTTACGCACGCCTCAAAAAGGCGATTATTTGGTTATTTCTTTCTTCGCCAATCAGTGTTTCTTGGCAGATCATAATGCAAATGCGCCAAGGAATGCATAAAACAAAATCATTTTAAAATTCATGGCCATTTCTGGCTAAGGTCGAGCAGGAGGTATGTTCCATTATTATGATGCACAATGAAAGCGTCGAGTGTTGGGAAACAAAAGTACTACCCTGCATTGGTAAAGTTTAGACCCGAAAACTTTTGTTTAGACTCATTTAAGTAGTTGACTGCCATTATAAACAGTTCATAGCAATAAATAATTTTCGTCCATACGGTTTGTGACGTTGGAGAGCGTTCGACAATCGGATTTTGGTAAAAGTGAATTAGTATTAAATTTTAGAAAAACAATTAAATTCAAGATTCGTAAAGTCACCTACATGATCACTTTGAAAAACACTATACAATTTGATACAATCCTGATATTCATCGTATCCCTCAAGTTTGGTTCATTTGTAAGCCAGCAATAAAAGGAGCTTGAATTTGATCTGTTATTATTTCGTAGTCACGAGGTTCATGACGTGTCCAGGCATTTCTGTCTTTTTTCCAATAAATAATAATTTCAGACAGATATTGATATTAATCAAATTTTCATAAGCATTTCGACGACGAGGTGTAAGAAAATGAGTGGACAAGACATTGAGTAGATAATGTTTGTATTTTAATAATTTTCTTTTAAAGTAATTTCATTGCAGTTTTATAAAAGTATATAAAAGTATATTAAAGAATTTTAGGTACAAAATACAAAACCATTTTATAAAATATTTAACCAAACTGGACAGACAAGTAATAATAAACATATACTGTAAATATAGTTTCAAAAAATGTTTTGCAGGTGGTCACAACGATAAGATTTTGAGACCTCAAGACACTAAATGACCAAAGTAGTGTGGCCATTGCCGTGGTTCATAGCACACCTTCATACAGTATAAAACCGATGACAGCACATGGTGTTTGCACATCTATGAACCAGCCTCAGGAATAGAGGCCTCCATGAACAAACCTCAGAAATATAAGGCTTCATGAACCGGCCACGGGTTATAGGTATCCATGAACCAAGTTGGAATTAAAAACCTTCATGAACAAGCCACGGAAATCCAGGTCTCCATGAACTAGCCCTAAGGCTAAAGGCCTCCATGAATCAGCATCAGGTCTATACTCCTTTATGAACCAACCTCGGGCCTAAAGGTCTCCATGAACCAGCCTCGGGAAGATATGCTTTTTTGAACAGCCTCGGGACTATAGCAGATTAAATGCAGTATGAAATCCATTAACGAAATAAAATGATGGCGTGCAACATTCAGATATGTAAAGACGCAATGTTAATGACAATAGAGATCTGATAGCTTCTTGATAAAAGAGATCGTCTGAATGCACATAAATAAACCTGTAGAAAGAGATCATCTCAACGCACATCAAATGTGTCGGTTGAAAGCGATCATCTGAACGCACAATAAATGTGTCAGTTGAAAGCGATCATCTGAACGCACATGAATGGGTAAGTAGATGAAGACATGTAATACGGAAAAAGAAAAAAAAATTTGCACTGAAGAAGTCATTCAGAAAAGTTAACTGATTATAAATGACGATTTCTCTGAGGTTGGATGCCTATTTGTGATTTGCCAAAGTCAATATTTGAGAAGTTTAGCCCGTATTAAGACTGACATCATTGTCCACAGATTGATGACTCCATCCTTGACTCCGACCCAAGAAGTACACTTGACCCTTTGTTTATATCGACAACACTCGCCTGTCTACATCAGATCCTGGTACAGTTTATGCACCCATTTTATTCAGTAAACATGTATTTTGGTCGCATGACACCAAATGAACAGAAACTGTGCATTGTAAATAATTCTAACGGATAGGAGTATCAATAACCACATGTTCAAGGTGACAGTTTAAAAAATGAATGTTTCTAGTACACCACACTGCTATTAATGAACGTGAGTAGTACCCCACACTGCTAATAATGGGAATACTAGTGAAGTTTTGGAAACAAAAACAATAAAATGCTTTAGTAGCAGTTGATTTATAATAATGTAATAATGCAATCTAGTTACTCCTATCAGTTAGAATTACATATAATGTATAATTTCTGTTGTACTCATTGCAGGTCACATGACGAAATAATGCAATAATAAAAATGGGTACGTAAACCTCGATACTGCTGGCAATCCACAGAGACTCGTGAGGTGTGTCTCTGGTTGACTAGAATTACTGTTTTCTCCAAAATATATCCCTGCTGCTCTGATCATTTTACCACAGAGACGCCAAGAGGTTTGCAGGTGTCATCATAGCTCGGTGGATCATCATATGGAGGCGGAGAATCGTAGTTTGACGACGGATTCACGATGACATCTGTCGTTACACAGTCGTATACTGGTGGTGCACCATATGCTTCGTACGTAAACTGACCTGAAATTCAAAGAAATCTTTAAGCCACAAGAATAAACACAACAATAAGGCTTGAGCGTCGCCTCTGACCACCAATTATGATGTTAAGAAATCATATACAATGTCAAAATACACCTTTTAATTTACAGTCTTAAGTTTGCATGTTGTATTGATTTTTAATTTGTATGTCTTACTTTATTATAAATAAAATTTACTTGACGTAAACATCATACATTCCTTGTTTATGCATCTCAGCTTCTACACGTAACAATGAAAGGAAAGAGAACCATTATTTTCACCCATGCAACTGAGAAATCTTGCTTTTATGCTAACCTTAATCTTCAAATCATGCAATTGTCAAGCAGAAGGAATCATTTATCCATCCAGACCATATTCCATTTGCAGATTTCCCTGTAACATATCTTTGCAGTACTATTAGCAATACTTGACATATGTCCAACACAGAAATATCAATTTTCCATGAAACCGTGAACTTGAAAGTTCAGCACATTGTTATGCGCTGGGGACTGTATTTGTTTGTTTTGTGTTGTTTTTTTTTATTCATGGGAATAATTTTACAATCAATATCAATTGCAACACCACTGTGTCACAGATTAACCTCCTCCAAAGAAAAGGAGAGTTAAGGATGATAGTTACATAGATCTCTAATTATCCATGAATAATCCAACGCACGGTCACTCATGCTACATTTTATCTTTCTTATGGTACTAGAGCTGTGTATCTAATACCTTCCTTATGGGTCTAGAGCTGTGTATTCAGTATCTTCTTTATGGGACTAGAGCTGTGTATCCAGTATCATCCTGATGGGACTAGAGCTGTGTATCCAGTATCATCCTGATGGGACTAAAGCTGTGTATCCAGTATCATCCTGATGGGACTAGAGCTGTATATCTAATATCTTCCTTATGATACTAGAGCTGTGTATCCAGTATCTTCCTTATGGGACTAGAGCTGTGTATCCAGTATCTTCCTTATGGTACTAGAGCTGTGTATCCAGGATCATCCTGATGGGACTAGAGCTGTGTATCCAGTATCTTCCTTATGGGACTAGAGCTGTGTATCCAGTATCATCCTGATGGGACTAGAGCTGTGTATCTAATATCTTCCTTATGGGACTAGAGTTCTGTATCAAGTATCTTCCTTATGGGATTAGAGCTGTGTATCCAGTATCTTCCTTATGGGACTAGAGCTGTGTATCAAGTATCTTCCTTATGGGATTAGAGCTGTGTATCCAGTATCTTCCTTATGGGACTATAGCTGTGTATCCTGTATCTTCCTGATTGGACTAGAGCTGTGTATCTAATATCTTCCTTATGGGACTAGAGCTGTATATCCAGTATCTTCCTTATGGGACTAGAGCTGTGTATCCTGTATCTTCCTGATGGGACTAGAGCTGTGTATCTAATATCTTCCTTATGGGACTAGAGCTGTGTATCCAGTATCTTCCTTATGGGACTAGAGCTGTGTATCCAGTATCATCCTGATGGGACTAGAGCTGTGTATCCAGTATCATACTGATGGGACTAGAGCTGTGTATCCAGTATCATCCTGATGGGAATAAAGTTGTGTATCCAGTATCTTCCTGATGGGACTATAGCTGTGTATCTAACATCTTCCTTATGGTATTAGAGCTGTGTATCCAGTATCTTCATGATGGGACTATAGCTGTGTATCCAGTATCTTCCTTATGGAACTATAGCTGTGTATCCAGTATCTTCCTTATGGAACTATAGCTGTGTATCCAGTATCTTTCTTATGGGACTGGAGCTGCGTATCCAGTATCTTCCTTATGGGACTATAGCTGTGTATCCAGTATCTTCCTGATGGGACTATAGCTGTGTATCCAGTATCTTCCTTATGGAACTATAGCTGTGTATCCAGTATCTTCCTTATGGGACTATAGCTGTGTATCCAGTATCTTCCTTATGGGACTAGAGCTGTGTATCCAGTATCATCCTTATGGGACTAGAGCTGTGTATCCATTATCATCCTGATGGGACTAGAGCTGTGTATCCAGTATCTTCCTTATGGGACTAGAGCTAAGTATCCAGTATCTTCCTTATGGTACTAGAGCTTTGTATCTAGTATCTTCCTGATGGGACTAGAGCTGTGTATCCAGTATCTTCCTTATGGGACTATAACTGTGTATCCAGTATGTTCCTGATGGGACTAAAGCTGTGTATCTAATATCTTCCTTATGGTACCAGAGCTATGTATCCAGTATCTTTCTTATGGGACTAGAGCTGTGTATCCAGTATCTTCTTTATTTGACTAGAGACGTGTATCCAGTATATTCCTTATGGTACTAGAGCTGTGTATCATGATCATACTGATGGGACTAGAGCTGTGTATCCAGTATCATCCTTATGGGACTAGAGCTGTTTATCCAGTCATACTGACGGGACTAGAGCTGTGTATCCAGTATCATCATTATGGTACAAGAGCTGTGTATCCAATATGTTCCTTATGGGACTAGAGCTGTGTATCCAGTATCATCCTTATGGGATTAGAGCTGTGTATCCAGTATCATACTGATGGGACTAGAGCTGTGTATCCAGTATCATCCTTATGGTACTAGAGCTGTGCATCCAGTACCTTCCTTGTGGGACTAGAGCTGTGTATCCAGGATCATCCGGATGGGACTAGAGCTGTGTATCTAGCATCTTCCTTATGGGACTAGAGATGTGTATCCAGTATCTTCCTTATGGTACTAGAGCTTTTCATCCAGTATCTTCCTTATGGGACTAGAGCTGTGTATCCGTTATCATCCTGATGGGACTAGAGCTGTGTATCTAGCATCTTTCTTATGGGACTAGAGCTGTGTATCCAGTACCATCCCTATGGGACTAGAGACGTGTATCCAGTATCCTCCTTATTGGACTAGAGATTTGTATCCAGTATCGTCCTTATGGGACTAGAGCTGTGTATCCAGTATCATCCTTAGGGGACTAGAGATGTGTATCCAGTATCTTCCTTATGGAACTAGAGCTGTGTATCCAGTGTCATCCTTATGGCACTAGAGCTGTGTATCCAGTATCATCCTTATGGCACTAGAGCTGTGTATCCCGTATCTTCTTTATGGAACTAGAGATTTGTATCAAGTATCTTCCTTATGAGACTAGAGCTGTGTATCCAGTATCATCCTTATGGGAATAGAGATGTGTATCCAGTATCTTCCTTATGGGACTAGAGTTGTGTATCCAGTATCTTCCTTATGGTACTAGAGCTGTGTATCCAGTATCTTCCTTATGGTACTAGAGCTGTATATCCAGGATCATCCTGATGGGACTAGAGCTGTGTATCCAGTATCTTCCTTATGGGACTAGAGCTGTGTATCCAGTATAATCCTTATGGGACTAGAGCTGTGTGTCCAGTATCTTCCTTATGGGACTAGAGCTGTGTATCCAGTATCTTCCTTATGGTACTAGAGCTGTGTATCCAGGATCATCCTGATGGGACTAGAGCTGTGTATCCAGTGTCTTCCTTATGGGACTAGAGCTGTGTATCCAGTATCTTCCTTATGGGACTATAACTGTGTATCCAGTATCTTCCTTATGGTACTAGAGCTGTGTATCCAGTATCTTCCTTATGGTACTAGAGCTGTGTATTTTGGATCATCCTGATGGGACTAGAGCTGTGTATTTTGGATCATCCTGATGGGACTAGAGCTGTGTGTCCAGTATCTTCCTTATGGGACTAGAGCTGTGTATCCAGTATCTTCCTTATAGTACTAGAGCTGTGTATCTAGGATCATCCTGATGGGACTAGAGCTGTGTATCCAGTATCTTCCTGATGGGACTAGAGCTGTGTATCCAGTATCTTCCTTATGGGACTAGATATGTGTATCCAGTATCTTCCTTATGGGACTAGAGCTTTGTATCCAGTATCTTCCTTATGGTTCTAGAGCTGTGTATCCAGGATCATCCTAATAAGACTAGAGCTGTGTATCCAGTATCGTTTCATTATTTATCTTAGCATTTTTCTAAATTAGAACTGATGTAAACGAAATATTTTTCTTGTAATATATATTAAATTTTTATTGGTAATTTCATGTAACATATACAATTAAGCCTCAATGTTATCAAACATTTTATGTTATTTTCTGAAAATTGTGTACTTCTGTTGGACAGATCACGCCACAGCCGTTATTAAAATATTCGTATTACTGCGCCGTACGTAAAAAAAAGAAAACCCATTAGCAAGTGACTTTAGACTTCTTTGCGCAATGCTTAGATAAGTAACAATAATAACTGAACTCTCAGACGAGAGAGATCACACAAACCGAGCAACAGATGGTCGGATGGGTGGAGCACTACTCAGAGCTGTAATACCAAGAAAGTCAGTCACCGATGCATCTATCAGCAAAATACAGGAACTGTCCACTATGGAGGAGCTCGACAAACTGCCCACATTTGAGGAGATCAGCAAAGCCATCGACTCCCTCCCAAACGACAAAGCACCGAGTAGCAATATCATAGCGCCATCAAACATGGGAAACCAACACTGCTACAGCCGCTGCAGGAGCTACTCCAGAGAACAATGTCAGCGTAGAGTAAGGCATTCGACCTGGTCAGCAAGAAGGGCCTATTTGAACTTCTTGGGAAGATCGGCTGTCCTCAGAACTCTGCAACATGATAATCTCCTTCCATGGCCAATATGAAGGGTACAGTCCTGTATAATGCATCATCCTCAGACTCCTTCTCCATTAACAACAGCGTAAAGTAGGGATGTGTGTTCGCGTCGACCCCTTTCGGTTTCTTCTTCTCCCTGCTCCTGTATTACACCTTCGACGCGCCCACTGATGGCGTAAATCTGCACACCAGGTCCGACGAGAGGCTGTTCTACCTGACACAACTGCGCTCGAAGACCAAAAAGAGGTTAGTGCTCATCAGGGAGATGCTCTTTGCTGACGATGCGGCTCTTGTGACCCACACTGAGGATGCCTTACAGAGACTGAGAGACCGTTTCGCTGATGCCTGCAAGCAGTTCTGGCTCACCATCAGTTTTAAAAAGACAAACGTCAGCGCGCAAGTTGTCATCACTTCCCCTTCCATCAAAATCGACGGTGTAACCTTGGAAGTAGTCAACAACTTTACTTGCCTGGAATCAGTCATCAGCAACACTCTTTCCCTTGATGTGAAGGTGGAGATAAGGCTTGGAAAGGCAAACACCATCATGTCCCGACTAACAAAGAGGGTGTGGGGAAACATCGCGCTGACAGTGCACACCAAGACTCAAGTCTACCAATCTTGCATACTCAGCATCCTTCGATATAGAAGTGAGATCTGGAGCACCTACATGAGGCAAGAGCATCGACTCAACTCCTTCTAAAACGAATCCTGGAAATCAGCTAGAAAGACCACGTCCCACACAGCGAGATCCTTCAGCGTGCAAGTACCCCTAGCATGTACTCCGTGCTGAGCAAATGGCAAACGCCGCCTTCGATGGCTGGGACACATCTGACGCATGGAGAATGGGAGGCTGACAGAAGATATCCTATATGGACAGATGGCCATTGGCACCAGAAGAGACTCCGCTCCTCACTCTGCTTCACAGATTTTTGCAAGAGAAATGTTAAGGCATGCGACATTTCACTCGATTGTTGGGAAGTACAGGACGAGGCCCAAGGCACATGGAGACTGACGGTGAAGCAACGGTATAGCAGTCGCCTGTGAGGAGAGGCCAGCTGGCCACAGAAAGGTGTGTGAGAAAGAAGAGTGCAGCAGCAGCCCAAGCAACTCAGACTTCCTAGTACGTCTGCATCTCGCGCATCGGCCTGCACAGCCATAACAGACAATGCCAAAACCCGAGACAAACGACACTCCAAGGGCGCTACTTACATGGTCTCCCGAGATTGAGCAGCCGATGATGATGATGATGATGATTGTTTTAGCTTTTTGTGGGTGAAAGTGTATAAGCGGAAAATATAGTTGGATTCTACTGTAATGATTATTCAGACATTCATAAAACATTGTAAGACCGAATGACTAATAATTAATACAATTATATTCCATGTATCATTGACCGACATGGTCCGAATGAAGAAACACAGCTCGATATTTCCTACCTTATTGATCAGTCATTGTTTAACAGCTTACAAATATTACTACCGGTACAGTACTCCTGGTTTAGCTTTAGAATTTTAATTTCCTCTCACATTTTGATAGTGATACAATAGTTAGATTGATGCATTCTTTGTATTGATTTAAATGATAATGTATTATTCTGTACAATTTGAGCATTATGGTGGGGTTGACTGTATATTTCGGCAACAATGCACAGTGAGTAATGAGACATTGATGCTGATCCAAGAGTTAAATATGTGGCCCACTGCACGGTACTTTGTTACAGGCCAGCCTCTTAGAAACAAATAATGCCAGACAACCTAAGACAAATACTTCACTGTGAATTCTTCTTTGAAGGTATTTTAAATTTAGATATGATTTATTGTGATTTGGACACAGCGTGAAGTTCAGTAATGAAAAATATGTGTGAAGACTATAATGTATAGGAAAAATAATTTTGACCCGAGACCAAAACAGCAGAAGTTCACTGGTTTGTAATTTATAACCTGGTTGTCACCAAGGGTCCTTAGCACTGTCCAGTTAATGTCGTTTCAAAGCAAACGGAAACTCCATATTTAAAGAAGCAGAATGATTGCTTGCTGCCCTTTTCTAGTTTCTAGAATAGTCCATTTAAGTAAAAACTGTGTCGTCTGCATCCAATATATGCAATGACTAGTTTATAATACTCTTAAAGCAAACTGGACCGATGCGATGGCATAAATGGATAGAGTATCCACATCGGATGACGAAAGTTGCAGGTACGAACCCCAGCCGAGTCATACCAATTTATAAATATGGTACTAGCAACTGTTATTGTTAGTACTGGTCTGCCTGGTGTCATGATAATGTCACTGGGTGGGACATTATGCTACATGTGTGCGGCAACATGCCCAAGTGCTAGACATTACTATAAACTGTCACACTACAGACATCTTAGCGACATGACACAAATTGTTAAAGCCACGTTAAAAATAAAAATAAAAACATAACACAACACACTAAAACAAATTTAACAAATAAATAGGACTAATCCTTTTATGCTTGTTTTCAAAAAGATATAACTACAAAATAATTTTAAGAAATTATTTAGATTATTAAAGATTGCAAATTACATCTCATCCGTTGCTTGAAAACATAGACTGGCTCATGCAAATATGGCGACCGTCTTGCCAGTGGCGTCACTGGGGTGGGGTTGGGGGTGCGGACCGCACCGGGTGACACTATTAGAGGTAGTGACATCAAAATTAATCTCTATAAAATTTTTGAATTTTTTGTGGAGGAAAGAGGTTCATGGGGGTGATACCATGAGTTACCATACTGGGTGAAATTAACCCTAGTGACGCCACTGTGTCTTACTAAAGAAACTCACGTTTCATTCAAAATGCCAAGAAAATGATATTGTCTGGGAGCCATGGTGACGATTAGGTTAGACCTTATAGATTAATAAATGCAATTACTAAGTTTTTGAAGTATTCTGTTTTTAAAATTGTTACGGGGATGGGCACTAAAGTTAATTTGGCAGCTATCGACATACATTATTATTTGGACACCTACCCCCCACCCACCCCCAACATAGATGTCCAATATCAAAAATGAGGTGGAAAGGGTCAGAGGAAAATCGGACATACAGTCGCGGTATGATGTAAACAAGACTGGTCCACCTTCAGTCCCACTAACCAAATGTGGCTAATCGGTCTTTTGGAGGAAGTTGATGGGTGGGTGTATGCACTCATACAAAAAGAGAGTTATAAAACTATTGGGTATGTATATGTATATATATATATATATATATATATATATATATATATATATATATATATATATATATATATATATATATATATATATATATAAATATATAAAGTATGTTTGGGAATTATTTAGCAAATGTGGCACGCGGTGTTGAAGATGTTGGACCACCCTGATATATACGATTGACCTCAAAGTTACAAATGCTTCGCGACAACGAGATCTAGTGATATTGGAATAATGGCTTGTTCCGATCATTAGCATGATAGAACAAAGTTTGAGTAAAGCCTTACATTACAATATCACTTTACATGACCACTAAGCGCATTTGCTATCTGGCTATTTCTATCCAATTTGTATTTTATACCTACGCCGACCAGCTCTGATGACATGTTTGTCTGTTAAGAGTAACAAAGGAGTTCAAAACACTTGGTCTCATTATTTGTTTATTTCATGACTTGTTAAGGTCAGTCTATATCAGCCTTGATTATAATTTAAACTAAATAAAATTCATCGTAAAAGTATCTTAGCCAGTGTTTTTACAAAACGTAAAAATTTAACATGCTTACCGGAGTTCATTCGTTGTCATCATAGCTCATTTTCGAGGCGCGTAGTTTTTCCTAATTAATGGTCTTCAGTTAATAACCTCTCATTTACTTAAGTCCTGGAATTAGGATGAGAGTCAGGTCATTTACTGAAGTCCTGGAATTAGGATGAGAGTCAGGTCATTTACTGAAGTCCTGGAATTAGGATGAGTCAGGTCATTTACTGAAGACCTGGATTTGGGATGAGAGTCAGGTCATTTACTTAAGTCCTGGAATTAGGATGAGAGTCAGGTCACTTACTGAAGACCTAGATTTGGGATGAGAGTCAGGTCATTTACTGAAGTCCTGGAATTAGGATGAGATTTAGGTCATTTAGTGAAGACCTGGATTTGGGATGAGAGTCAGGTCATTTACTGAAGACCTGGAATTAGGATGAGAGTTAGGTCATTTACCGAAGTCCTGGAATTAGGATGAGAGTCAGGTCATTTACTGAAGACCTGGATTTGGGATGAGAGTTAAGTCATTCACTGAAAACCTGGATTAAGGATGAGATTTAGGTCATTTACTGAAGACCTGGATTTGGGATGAGAGTTAGGTCATTCACTGAAGACCTGGATTTGGGATGAGAGGTCATTCACTGAAGACCTGGATTTGGGATGAGAGTTAGGTCATTTACTGTAGACATGGATTTGGGATGAGAGGTCATTACTAAAGACCTGCATTTGGGATGAGAGATTATTTACGGAACACCTGGAGTTAGGAACGAAGTTTACTAAGCATTTGGATTTGGAATGAGAGTTAGGTCATTTACTGAAGGCCTGGACTTGGGATGAGAGTTAGGTCATTTATTGAAGACCTGGACTTGGAATGAGAGTTAGGTCATTTACTGAAGGCCTGGACGTGGGATGTGAGTTGTGTAATTTATTGACTACCTGGACTTGAGATGCCAATATTGTAATTTACTAACGGTTCAATTTTTTTATGCGAGTTACGTCACTTACTGACACTCGGACTTCCAGTGAGAACTATGTCATTACATAAATAAGCAATCACTACCAGGGACGGTTCAGGTCAAGTGTTGCGAGGTATGGATGTCTACAATTTCAAACGAGCCCTGACTTTCCTCAAAAGAGCACCAAAGCAAAAGTCTGAACTGGTAGTTTGGGATGTTAATACAATAGGGAGCTATCACATATACTGCATTTGCTACACATTCACTCAGAGAGGAGGGGAATGCAAACTGTAAGAAAATTTTAAAAGACACAAGTCTACATTATTCATATAAAAAACAAAATGTCGACAAGAATAGACTTTAACATTGGAGTAATCCACTCTGCCTCTCGAGTCATGCGTTTGGGTGTGTTTACAGTCTGATTTTGTGACTAATGTCTATTTTCCTTGTGATAGTTTATGATCGACTTGTACTTTGTTTTGGTGTTTAACACACGCACTAAGTAACAATCAGCACGAAGTTAATATTGATTGATAACCTAGTGGGCAAGGTAGTGGTGGTTGGGAGTTAGTCTGTAGTAACATGAGAGGTCATAGTCGTAAACAAAAACACACCAAGACGTTAAATCTAGCATAACATACTGGTCTTTGATTCAAAGGCAAAGACTCACGAACCACACAAATTTAAAACGCAACAAAAACACAGAAAATTAGCGAACAAATCATACACTATGGTGATAGTTTGTTTTTTTTATTCAAAAAATAAATACAAATATGTGCTTATATATTTGATAGGCGTTTGCCATTACATATGAACTTGTAGGTTTTGAAAGCGTACAATGGGTTTGGCAGTGATGTCCGTTTGCTTCAAATAGTTAACCACTCTGTGATAAACATGATCCACAGAGATTACATGCATCTGGAAAGATCTTTGCTCGCCGAAATATCTTGTTTGTTTGATTGTATATCTTTTATTTATCACTGTGTATTGTGTTGGTGTTACCTATCATTACCTAATAAGCGTACTATTTATATAACTTGATCTGTAAATCATGTAACGTCCAAATACAAGGACAAATTTATGCAGTCAACTTCATACAAATTAACACAACACTTTTCTGTGATGGAGAAAAGAAACTTTATCCAAATACATGACTGTCACGAACTCAAGCGCAAAATAATAAATTGTTTATTCACAGTGCATTCAAGCAGATCTGCTTCCTCTTTGTAGTGCGAAAATATGACAAGAAAAGTAGGCCTACACACGGACTACAGCGTTGACAAGACAAGTAGGACTACACACGGACTACAGCGTTGACAAAACAAGTAGAACTACACACGGACTACAGCGTTGCCAAAACAAGTAGGACTACACACGGACTACAGCGTTGCCAAAACAAGTAGGACTACACACGGACTACAGCGTTGCCAAAACAAGTAGGACTACACACGGACTACCGTGTTGATATGCATATCATGACAAGTAGAACTACACACGGACTACATCGTTAGCATGACAAGTAGTAGTAGTAATTGTTGTTGTTGTTTGTGTTGTGTGTATTAACGCCATTTTTTCAGCACACGATAGGGTTTACATGGCAGCCAGTAATAATGGTGGAGGAAGAAATTCGGGAAATCACCGGAAAGAACTACCGACCCACGAGAAGCTACTGGCAAGCTTTCTCACATATCCGCATTCGCCGAATCTTAGGTCATGACAAGTACTACACACGGACTACAGTGCTGACATGACAAGTAGAACTACACACGGACTAGTGTTGACATGACAAGTAGAACTACACACGGACTACAGTGTTGACATGGTTTTAACTAGACGCCCTTAATCTAGAAAGTTATGGCATTTGAAGTCCAACCTACAGCAAATATTAAAATCAAAAACAAAGCCCGTGTTTCAAGATATCCAGGAAAATATTAAAAATTTGTGGCGTATAATCTTTATTATATATTATTTAAAAAAATCATCTTATTTATACACATTTCAGAGGCATATTTAGATACTTGCATAAAAAAACAAAAAACGTAAACAAAAGTTATTTTCTTCCTTGCAAATTGGAATGCCTGATTGTTTTGGGGGTGGGTTTTTTGTCAAACTCAAATAGCTGCCTGTCACTATAAAATCATTCTAAAGTGAACAGTAGTCATATTTTATCTGGATATATTAGCAATAAAATATATAATTTTTGGTGGCCTTAACAAGTATTATTATTATTATTATTATTATTATTATTATTATTATTATTATTATTATTATTAGTGTGTGTGTGTGTGTATTGCTATGATGTCTGCAGTGTGTTAGTTTATAGTGATGTCTAGCACTGGGGCATCATGCTGCAGACATGCAGCATCATGTCCCACCCAGTGACATCATCCTGGCCGACCAGTTCTAACATAGCGAGGTTGCTGTTAATACCATTTTTATAACTCCTTGGAATGACTCGGCAGGATTATTATTATTATTATTATTATTATTATTATTATTATTATTATTATTATTATTATTATTATTATTATTATTATTATTAAATACCTTTTATTAAATTTTAACATATGCACTTTAGAGTTTAGTGGAGGAGAATTTAGAGCACGCTACTGTGAATGGTGGATAGGGCACTAAAGGTCTGGTCTTCAAATCTAACATCAATATTTTATCCCACGGTGATCACAATAAACGGTTTACATTCTTCATGAAACAATCTTTTTCATTACATAACTGAAATAACTTTTGCAAAAGCCCTAAAATTGTCATTTTGTTTTTGAGAGTTATGATCGTACCCCCTCCCTCCTTTACTCAAGAACTGGACAGACTTGGACAAGATCATCCTCTACTTCTGCGAAAAATCACCGTGCTGTCTCTCGGGTTCTGGGTTCGATGCGTTATAGTGGCTAACAATAAACAATATACATGTTCTCGGGTAGGCCCTACCCTAGTGCAAGGCGAACGAGGCAACCGCTTTGTGCCCCACGCTTCTCCGCAATGCATTTTTATTTTGCTTGTAGCCCCGCGCTTCTCCCCAATGCATTTTTATTTTGCTTGGGGCACCGCGCTTCTCCGCAATGCATTTTTATTTTGCCTGGGGCCTCAAAGTCATCGATCGCTTGCTGCCTTGGGCTTCGCATGTTACCTTGGACCCCGCACATCCTAGGGCCGGGCCTGTTCCCAGGTGTAAAACCAGCCAAGTTTCAGATTGTAACCTCTTGATGACTACGGTCTCATCAAGAGCTGTGCCGCTATTTCAGAATGGTGTTGATCCACAAGCAGTGTAATTGGTTTTTGTGTGCTTTTTTTTATCATGGCGGTCTTTCCTGAACGTGCATCACTACTGAACCTGGAGAGAAATTATTTATCAGGTATTCCGTATTTTTGTTTCTTTATTCTGTTGAAAATACGTTAAATCAAGATTATAACTTTGTCACTACAGGTACTAACATACACGATATGCTGTAAAGATCCCAAAATTAATTGAACTGTATACACTAACATACATTTCACGGTCTATGACTGGACTCCGCATTTAGGTTGAGAAAGAAAAAAAAAACAGCCCACCCCCAAGTCCCTCAAAATTCTTGAATGTTACAAGCAACTTTCGCTGTACATGCGTGTAAAAAGTAAAGAGATTCTTGCTTAGGAAGTTTTACTTCTTTGTTTTCTTTTACTTTCTCCTTTTAACACTGATGATCTGACTTAACAAATCGGGTGTAGTCAAGTATGGTTTAGATAAATGCCAGTGTATAACCGACACGGTGTAAACAAAAATCACCATGGAAAAGATATTGTTAGAAAATTTAAACAAACTACGTCTGTCCAGATATGAGGTTCGTGCATATAGTAGACAGCGGTCGAATTTGGAGTAAACGTAAACTACCCAACTATCTAAACTGTACCTGATATCAAAAAGCTTTGCATGAGGCGCTACAAGACACAAATGAAGTTATGTATTGTCCAACTTGCACGGTTGACTATTTACACGAGACAATAAGTGCTTTATCAGGCTTGGCCATCCGTGAGATATATTTCAATGAAAGGTTAAACGTCGGGTCGTGATGTTTTGACCATGAATCTGTTTCACTTGGATTTTTGCCAGCCCGTTTTGGCAACCTGATAGTGGTAAGGTAATTGTATAGGACCAAAGTGAAACTGCATCTTATCGACTGGTATGAAAACTTGCCAAGATGGTGGGTAAGGGGCACCAGACGCAAACTGCAGGTCGTTAAAGGAAAATGGCGCCATTAAATAAACAAATTAAAGTAATAAACATATTATCTTCATTTTAGACGTAAAATGAAAATAATTAGAATGAAAATTTATTACTACATTTTTTCTTCTTGTCTTGTTAGACTAAAGCTGTTTTCGAGCGCAAACAGTGACAACATCTATTGTATTGAATTCTCAAAGTCAGAAAAGTCTTGAATGGTTAAGGCCACAAAAAAGTGCCTATATTCGAGCTATAGCGGAGCACTTACCCGTGAAGACGACGGCCACAGAGAAGCCTCTCTGTGGGGTTCCGCGGCTAATTGCAGCCAGTCGCTCCCTCCTCTGTCTGGTCTCCGCCCTGAGACAGCGTGTTCTCCAGCAATAGGGCACTACCGCCAGTAGGATACACAGAACGGCGGCAACCAGAATCCACAGGTACGACTGGAGGGGCAGGCTGCAGCATGCTTCATATCCGGTGTTCCCATCCTCCTTACAGCAGCCTAAAATACAGTTAGCAGTGTTGTTCCCGTGCAGATTACATGCAACCATTTTTGAGGCCTCTAACTCTGAAAACGGGAACTATTTTATATGAGAACGAAAAACAATTAAAATAGATACCCACCTGTGTCACACTGTATTTATAACATAATATTGACTGAAAATATGTACTAAAGGTATAAAACCTCTACATTAAATAAATAAGCATATTCAAAGTCTACTCTTTCCATACTTTCTCAGCTGTACGTTTCCAATATCACACTGAAATAACCCGTACATATTGTCGATCACACCATACTAATTACTGCATGAAAAAGAAAGAAAGAAAAGCTTCATTATATAAATAAAAACGACAACATACCACAACACACCACAAAAGTCAATCCAAAATGACCCCAAAACAAACCAGACCAACTCGTCCCGAAATCCACTAACGTAAGTGTCAAATGTGGTATTCGGTGAGTCGGCTCTAATCTAGAAGATGTTTTGTTATACGTTACAATTTTTGTCCTATTTATCCACCTGATTAAGAAAGTCGTCTAACTTACCATCTCAAACAGGCGCGAACCGGATATAACAATGCAAACATTCAGGGTGTAATTGCATATCCCCCAAAGGGTGCCATATTCATATCAAACTATATATATATATATATATATATATATATATATATATATATATATATATATATATATATAGAGAGAGAGAGAGAGAGAGAGAGAGAGAGAGAGAGAGAGAGAGAGAGAGAGAGAGAGAGAGAGAGAGAGAGAGAGAGAGAGAGAGAACTGGCTGTCGTACGCAAATTCAAATATATTATAAAAAATTCAAATGTATATTATAATATGAGAATTTTACATGTATGACGGCGGTGGCACATTAAACTTTGAGGACTGTTAACTTGGTCTAGGTATCCGACGGGACTAACAAGGATCTCCATAAATACCGTGTACATTTTTTAGATAAAGATTCAAATGTGGTTTCTTATTATAAAACTATTCAACTCATGTAACTTTAGACTTTCTCTCTTTTTTCTACCCATCTCATAGCCACTTGATATACAGAAGAAATGAAAAACAACAACAAACAAGGCAGGTGTTTGTATGGAACTTCTCAATAATTATCGGACAGGTACGCAGAGAACCGAGGTCAGCGACACTAGGTTACGCCTTCAGTTCAATCCGGTTCTACATTGATGAGCAATATTTCACAAACAACATTCACCAGCCCTCGGTGGAATGTGTCCTAGATTTCATCCAAATACTACTACTACTACTAGTACTACTACTACTAGTACTACTACTACTACTACTACTACTACTACTACTACTACTACTAATAATAATAATAATAATAATAATAATAATAATAATAATAATAATAATAATAATAATGATAATAGGTATCCGACGAGACTAACATGGACCTACAAAAATGGCTTGTACTTTTCTGTTATATCAACCTTCAAGCGTGGTTGCTTATTATTATTATTATTATTATTATTATTATTATTATTATTATTATTATTAGTAGTAGTAGTAGTAGTAGTAGTAGTAGTAGTAGTAGTAGTAGTAGTAGTAGTAGTAGTAGTAGTAGTAGTAGTAGTAAACTCACAGCAAGTATCAGTAATTATTTCTGAATAACATTCATAAGTACTTTTGTCAAACCAGTTTAATATAGCTCCACCCCCCGAAATATCGAAAAATAGAAAAGATAATAAACAACTTGCTGCCACTGGTTATTAAGTTCAAAGGTGAGTTACGGTTAGTAGTTCAATGGTACAGCGAGGTCACTGAGTCTGCAACCAAAACCTAGCCATGGGACCTCTCCGGTAGCCTAGTGGTTAGAGCGTCCGACTCGGATGCTGGAGGTCGTTGGTTCTATCCTCGGCCGAGTCATACCAAAGACTTACAAAAATGGTACTAACAGCCGCCTCGCTTGGCGCTCAGCATTAAGAGGTTAGCGTTAGGACTGTTCGTCCTGGTGTCAGGACAATGTGGCTGGGTGGGACATCATGCTATATGCCTGCGGCATGATGCCCCAGATCTAGACACTCTTCCTCACTGCAGACATCGTAGCGATATGACTGAGATTTTGTTAAAGCTACGGCAAAAATCTAAATCACACACACAGACAAACAGACACACAGACACACACACACACACACTCAGCCATGCTTATATAGGGTAGAGACTGGACCAGTGTTATTTCCATTGTAAGACTGTACCTACCCATATTAGAAGGTATTAGCTACTTAATATATATATATATATATATATATATATATATATATATATATATATATATATATATATATATATATATATATATATATATATATATATCGCATTATTATTATTATTATTATTATTATTATTATTATTATTATTATTATTATTAATGCTATTTTGAATTTTGTTTTAACGGCATTTTCAAAACATTATGGCTGATTGATGCCGAATAAATGGAAGCTTTGTTCCTTTGGCGAGTCTCAAACCCGCGACTCTTTGATACAAGCTCCATGCTCGCCATAGATAAAGTATCAGAGCTGTTACATTCATATCTAGCTTGGATGTTCAAAACTCTGTAAGCTAAAAATAGTAATTTAACCACAAAGGAAAAATAATGAATTGATCAACTTGATGAGCTTTAGTCCCAAGTAGACACCTGGCTATCAGCCACCAAAACACCTCATGACCGACTAGACAACTGCTCGCTATGAAAGGAAGAAATCTTTATAGCTTAATGTGACATTGATGCTGTTGTTCTTGTTATTGTTCTTGGGTTTAACGCCATTTTTCAGCACAAGATAGACTATGCATGGCGGCCAGTATAAATGGTGGAGGAAGAACACAAGAAAACCCCAGAAAGAACCACCGACCCACGAGAAGCTGCTGGCAAGCTTTCTTTCATTGGCAGATAGAGGAAAGATGGCAGTGATCTATAACGAAGAGCCGGTTTAGACAATTTGACCACACTAGGCCCCCTAATATGAAGTTAATTTTCCTATTATTGTATGCAGTGAAGTCTTATTTTGTATGCCTTATTTTAAAAGGTTTCTCTAGAAAGTTTGTCTTTTATATACGGAAATGCTTTCATTTTATCTATATATTATCTATCCATATAGATGCAATAAACTGACGACGAACAGTACGAAACTAGTAACTAACTAGCCTAAGCGCTTTCGACTCTTAATGAGTATTTTTCAAAGGCAAATACAAAACATATATACGATAAACAAATAAACACGAAAACGTTGTGTTTGTAAACCTCTACATGGCTGTCTTCACATGTGCTAAAACTATAAATACAATATATATATATATATATATATATATATATATATATATATATATATATATATATATATATATATATATATATATATACTGAATGTATGTGCGTGTGTGTGTCAGAGAGAGAGAGACGTTCAGAGAGAGAGAGAGAGAGAGAGAGAGAGAGAGAGAGAGAGAGAGAGAGAGAGAGAGAATACATTCCTTATAGTCTGTTGTAAATCTGAAGTTGACATTGATGAATCAGAGTTGTAATTAGTCCTACTTGGTTAATGTTGCACAAATTGGTTTGGAACATTTTCATCTCTATTGGACTATGGCGTATTTTAGTCTTTGTCTACATTTTACGTATGATGGTTTTCAACGTTACGTAAAAAAAAACATAACAAGAACAAAATTAAATGACATACCTAGGACGAAGCAAGATAAAGCACAAGTTCTAAGCAGTAGCTGCAGACACACGATAAAACTGAACATGTCCACGTTCTGTTAATCTTCTAGCCTGGTGCAAGTTTCTTAATATGGTCCCAGCTTTATGGTATAGTGGAACCGGTTGAATAAAAACAATGCCACGGTATATCGGAGAAGCGAAGTACTGTTTTTCCTAAAATTTCAAGGTTAAAAGATTGGTCAGGTATAAAATTGAGACCATGAATCTATGAAAAGTCGTATGTACGTGACAGAGTGAATGTACTGCATTATTTGCTTTAATTTGAACGGTCAGTTCATCGTATCGTAAAACGTTTGTATGTACGTGTCAAGGTGAATGTATTTACATTATTTGCTTTGAAATGAGCGGTCAGTTTAATGTATGTATCTACGTGTCGATGGCCAATCGGTTAAATGCTAATAATGTTCTCTCTTTCTGTGTGCTACATATAATCGACTTTTTTATCTCAAAATATATGAGATATATTACACGTTGTTTCATTTAAACGACCTGTAAACATTCTGAATTTTTCCAAAATGCATGAATTAATTTTGTGAGGATGGACTTTTAGCATAGGCAGAGTTCAAGATAATCGAAAAATAATGCTTTTTGAAATTACACAAGATGTTATTTTTTAAAAGAAAAATTATAATGGTTAATTGCAGACTAATGTTATATACAAATATGGCTATCAAGATGGGTAGAATATGTATATCATTTCTGTTACTTGTATGGTATATCATACGAGCAGGTTTGTAAGTTATATTAATTTTCATATTACATATTTTTTTTACTTCGTATCATAAGTCAAACTATATTACAAAATATTAAATTCGCTCTCTGATTAAAATAGCATATATAATTCTCTTTGCAAATATGTAGAAGCTATAGTTTTGTTTCAGAACAGAAAATAATGGATTTTCACACGCACTTGCACGCAGTCAGTGAATATTTATATAAATGAAATTCAAGATACGGAAAGATAGATATTAGATATTAGTGGATTAAATTATACTCGATCCCGTATATAATTATTTCTGAATACAAGATTATGGCGGTTCTAATCAATAATTAATATCTTTTATTTAATAACTAATATCTACATACTCAGTAATGAATATCTATATACCCAATAATTAATATCTACGTGCTAAATAATTAATATATACATACACAATAATTAATATCCATATATTCAATAATTGATATATAAATGCTCAATGATTAATATCTGTATATCTTTCTCATTCAACAGCAAAAGCAAGAAGAAGAAGAGGCAAGACGAAAACGACAGGAAGAAGAAAAAGCAGAGAAGAAACAAGTTCTAGGAGAAAAGGACAGTGAAAGTCAAACTGTGACGGTACTCTTAGACATTTTGGTAGAGTTAAGGAGTGTGAAACAAATATATCGGACTTCATTAATTTGACCCAAGAGAAAAAAGACATTCCCGAGCCAAACACTCCAATTTCGTTTACACTCCTACTACACCTGAGATACCACCAGTAGCAAATGACCAGGTCCAGAAGTAGGTAGGCCTTAGCCGTGGCAAAGGAATAGGCAGATAAAGTTCACCCGTTCCTGGGTGTATTATTTTTTTTTTATAAAAAAAACAACAAAAACAAACAAAGACCTAACGGTCCTTTTCATGGATAGCCACCTCTGTAGACAAGAAACTACTCAATGTTTGGCAATGTTAAATAAACCTCAGATCCTTTTTCTCATGATAGACATGTGTAAATACGTAAGTTTAGGTCCTTATTATAAAGATCTAAACCATGAAGCACTCACGCTTTTTATTCTGGTATATTTTCTAGTTAAAGTTTACAATCCAATTTCACAACCCACCACTTTAAAAAAGTTCATATTTCTTTTTGTCTTTTCACCCTCTCAATTTTTTTTAAAGAATTTCTTCACTGTCTCAGGTTGTTCCGCTTCTTCCTCACTTTCTTCTCGTCTTCCTTTCTTCTCTTTCTGGACGTGTCAGAGTTCTTCCTCTTTGGTGAGTACCTCTTCTTCCTTTTCTGAACCCCTTTCTTCTTCCTGATCCTGTTGTTTCTTGAGGAAGTCTGAAGACCAAGTCCTTTCTCTTGATATTGATAACAGGTATCGTTACCTTTGTCTCTTTTGACACTTGTCTTGCTTTGCCGTTTTGGACATTCTGAAAACCAATGCCCTTTTTTCAGACAAATAAAGCAAGTATCTTGACTTTTTATTTCAACAGGTGGTGGAGTAGACCGTGGGCTTCTCTGAAGGAAGCCTTCGCACCATTTTGTGAAGAAAGAATAAAGTAAGAGGCAGAAACGTAATTTATCACCTTGCACAGTAGCTGAAATCATGGCTCCAATTCATGCCAGCGATTTTGAAGATGACATGAGTGAACCAGAATCCAGAATAAGAGTGTCAAAGTCAAGCCAAAGTCTACCACCAGCAACCCCTGAAAACTACTACTAAATTCGAGAGACGGACAAACACTGCTCTAGAATATTTAGAACTACAGCCTAAACATACAATGTGAAATTTAAAGATTTCATGCCCGACGCACCATTGGAAAAAGCAGAGGGATTCATCACCGATTTGTGGGATTCTTTCTTAACCACACTGAAACGGCAATGTCGAGCTAACGAAGACGCTCGCTTAACACTTTCTATTCATCACGACATTCTTAAGACCCCCGCTGGATCGAGTTTAGCCGGCCATCAGAATTCACACCTTTCAATGTCATCGACAAGATTCAACACGTTCAGCAGTCCAATTACAAATTTCATCTATGAAAAACCTACGTTTCTCTTCCCATAGGGACCAGACACAAATAGGTGTTATTGGTTGATGACCTTCTCGCAACCAATTACAGCTTCGTCCATTTAACAACCTTCAAGATAAGACGTATTTAGCCTGTGCCATTATGGTGGACCAAACGTATGCTGACAAGAATGACACAGTAGAATGGAAAAGAGCCTGGGAGAACATTCGAAAATCGAACCAAGTCAAGCAACGAAGAAAAGCAGAACTCCTGTTACAGCAAGCGAGGCTATCCAAAGACACTGCCTGTGGCATTCCTGAAACGTCTTAGCTCCATGCTACACATTGAAAGAACAGTCTCAAGAAGTACGCGGACCTCTTTTGTTTTCGCAGCAAGACGTCACGTTGATTCAAGGCTAAGCATTTCTCCAAAATGTCATCATTGACAAATAAAACCCAAAAAGAAGCCTTCTTGAGAGCAGGCTAAAATGTCTTCCTTCAAAATGGGGAAGACACTTTTGTCGACAAGAAACTCCTATAAAGGCTCTGGGTGCTGATGAACCAGGCATTCCTGCTTCCCTGACGCCACAACAAGGACAATGTAGAAAGAGACAATGAAGACACCCCTCCAGAGGGCTTCACACACACACACACACACACACACACACACACACACACACACACACACACACAGGTTATAAAGACCAATAAAAGAAGAACCGTCGAAGAATTATACGTCTTTGATTATTAAATCACAGAGAGAAAAGGTGACGCACAGAGAGTCTTACACATATTCCAAGTCGGAACATGTTCAGTTTGACATGCCTCCTACCATGATGACGATACAAGAATCCCAATGGGTAGAATTTTATCCCGTTTCCTTTTCAACGGATTCAGCTCCAATCGAGTTTAAAATTAAAGGACAGCCCGAAGATTACATCGATCTGAATAGCAGTTATTTGTGCTTGAAAGTCAAAGTGATCAAAAGACGATAAAAATGTAGCCTTCGTGTACAATTTGAAGCATTCATTGTTCATTGAAGTGGATTTGTACTTGAATAACAAACTGGTCAGCACTGGCATGGATATTTACCCTTACCGAGCGTGCCTTGAAAATCTCTTGACGTACGGAAAAGAAACCAAAATCACCCATCTGGATGTTTGCGTAGTATGGAAACCTTACTAAAGGGTCATGTTCGACACAATATCTCAAGAAAACGTGGGATTTAAAGACCGTCGAAGCAAAATCACACCACCCAACAGCAGTTTAGAACTGATGGATTGCTTGAATATGGACATGTGTTGGCAAGAAATGTATCTGCTGGATATGTTAAATATCCGCCTAAGACTGAATCTCAGCAGTAGCACTTTTCATCTGATAACTGATGATGTTACGAAATACAGAACCGTTATCCAAGAAGCCTGACTATACGTACGACGCATAAAAGTGTTATCTAAAGTGGGAAACGACATCAGTCACACTTTGGGCAGAACGACCGCCAAGTATCCGATACGACAAATGGAAGTGAAAAACATCTCAATTCTCAAGAATCAGCGTTCCATGGTCGAAGATCGTCTGTTCTAAGGACAGTTATCCAAACTTTTAATTATTAATATCGTCAGTAATTCAGCCTTCAACTGAGTCTCCGATCGAATCATTTCCGATGGCAAAACCTTGCGTACCATACCCTTCGAACTTAATATTGACGAGAAGGATTACTTGAGCTACCGGACAGGTAGGGACCAACAGCAGCCACATTTCGTACGACGATTATGAAAGAGGTTAGGGTTAGTGGGCTTTTGATTTTACTCCAGACCAAGGCAGCGATGAGGGTCATTTCACTTTACAAAATCAGACCAAATTCGTGTGGAACTTAAGTTTTCACAAGAAATGGAAAGGACGTAGAATTTCATCTTGTATGCCGAATTTGACAATACGATAGAAGTCAACACTTTGAAGAAAGTCATTCTAGACTATCGGAAGCTATGGAAGACTCTGATCCTTCTTTGAATGGTGAATTGGAGGACATCTTGGAAGTAGAACCAAAAGACAAAGACAAAGAGTTGATGGCAATGTCCAGATGGCCAGAACAAGAACAACATTCAGTCTCCTGTTTTGCCAAACACCGGGCAGAAACAATTACAGGATTGACCAAAAAGATGGCTATGGATGTCAAACCTATAATCCAAGACAAATTCGACACCATAAATGTCGGATGATGAGTCAAGAAGAAAAATTGGGCGAGTACCTGGATGATGCTTGGGATCTCATCTCGGAAGAGGCAGTGTTGAATTAGTGGTATAAAGACCTGCTTGATCATTCCTCCCCTCCACTAACTGCTCTAGAGATCCATCGCAGCTTTCTTGGCACAGAAAAAGGAGACGAAGCAAAGAGACGATTACTTGGCAGAAATTTTCAAGCAAAAAGTGTGGATTAAATTGATGACTTATCATTACCTTTGAAAGAAGGAAACAACAAAACAAAATAGATGGGAACTTTATTACCTCTTGAAAAACAGTTCGTACACCGCTTTATTGGAATCTTGTCGTTTGTGTTAAAGATGAACTCCCTCACCACAGACCTAAAGACCATCAAGCTTATGTCATCAACACTGACGACAGCCATCTCCCAGAAACCCTCTGGGTAGCCGTCTACTTTCATCATGTTTGGATTATTTTGATTCGTATGAATTACCGCCTTTGTAAGACGATATCATCAACTTCATGAGAAGAAATACACACACGACATGATTCAATAATGTGAAATAATAAGGCACAGATTCCATGGTGTGTGGACTTTTTGGTGTACCTTTTATTCATCAACGCAGTCTTGGATATTCTTTAGAACATTTATTTTGATCGTGACTCTTTTTGAAATGATGAAAACATAGACAGATTGTTTTGCGACCATTAAGGATATCGCTTGTCTTTGTCTATGAAACGTAGTGAACATCAATGGCCAAATGCTCTCCATCAGTGGAAGTCTAATTTGACTTCACAACGTTGCCTATCACTTACAAGAGACTAGATGATTCACAATCTGAAAGTCTAAAATAATAAGCCCCAATAAAAAAATCCCCTACATCCCCATCAAATAAGGGTCTTTAAAGTGGAAGCACTACCATTTAAACAACCCAATAACCCTACACACATAATCAAATAAGGGAAGAAGCATAAGCACTAATGCCTTTCTCGATAACCCACACACATGCCCCGTCCGGACAACGCTGCCTATTTCGAAGAGATAGGCCTCACCCCACAAAAAAATCAAAATATACAAATCTCTCCCGTCGTTCTAACGACAGAAAAGATGTGGAAAAGTTATAACTATACCTACTAATACACGATACGAAAAAGAAAGCTGAATCGATAAAAGAAAACAAACCCTGCAAGCCCGGCAGGGTCAAATAGCAAATTACTCCTCGATGAGTAAAAAGTCAAACTCCACATTCGTTTTCACGATACAGGAGCAATGATAAGATTTACTTCTACTGTACCGACCGAATGACCGATATACAACTTGGAAGCACTACCAAGTCAAGCGGGGTTTTGGATCCGACCAACTCCCAAAAAAGCAATACTAAAAAACACTAAAAAAACCCTTCACAGTCGTTTTAACGATAGTGGGGAATAAAGAAAATGATTTACTAATGCCATATAGACCGAATTGTACGTAACACCACTGGAAGCTCCACCAGTTACAGTCCGAAGCGGGGAGTTGGATCCGACCAACTCCCAAACAAGAAATAAAAGACGCATAAAAATCCACCGCGGATAAAAATAAAAATAATCTACAGTCGTTTTAACGATAGTGGAAAAGAAGAGAAAGATGTACTAATGCCATACAGACCAAATGTCCGAAACACAACTGGAAGCTCCTCCAGTCATAGTCCGAAGCGGGGAGTTGGAACCGACCAACTCCCAAAAAGGCCGGAAAAAAGAGAACTACCTGAAAGCTCGGCAGGTTTCTCAAATCAAAAGCGAAAAAAAAAAACGCCACCGAGGAGACTGTACCAAAAAGTACTTCACAGTCGTTTTAACGATAGTGAAGGAAAAAGTGAAAAGATTTCATATTGCCTACACATTGGACTCTCTTTGGCTATGAGTCCTCATTGGTATAATAACTCAAATGTTGGCCCTGAAAGACTGATTGGTTTATGCCGGCACAAGCTAACTACCCCTCCAAAAAAATCCAAAACAAATTAAGATACAAAACTCATATATTAATAAAAGGGTAACCCTTACCCTTGCAAATTAGACAAAAAATTTAGGAACATATAACTGCGCAGAGCATCAAAAATTAAAAACTAGTTACAAATAGGAAAATTCACCACTCGGGTACATTAGAAACGTTTGTGGCATACACGTTTGGCAGATAGGGACACACCCAACCCAAATAGACAACGGGAACACAAATCAGATAAAATTTAGAGCCGACACCTTAGCAAGGAGCGTACACCACATCCATTCGCCGCACCTCACTAGCCAGCCAGCAGCAGCAGCCACTACAATCCAGGGAGGAAGCGCACCGGGCCATCAAAAAACACAAAATGAAATAAAGTCTCAGACGCCATAAAAGTGTGTGATGGACCTGGGGTAAGCAAGACAGACAAGCAAGAACCAGACAACGACACCTCCCTTTGTTGGCTTCTTTCCTTTGCCTTTTCCGAGCCCAGAGTACGAGGCATCTATGATGCTGCAATGAAAATAGCCATTAAAAGGTCCTTTTAAGGTCGCAAAAAGACAAGGTTGAGCACTGCAACTAAAAGCCAAGCACTAGGCTAAGCACCTCCCTGGCTAGCATTACCACTGACAAAGTGATAACTGGCTAAGGCGGTGAGCCACCAGGGGGGCCACAAGGACCATGCTCCGGAGAAAAAAAGTGTCAGCACCAAGACACGGGTGACCTCGGCCCCGGAAGGGGGAGAGGAAACTAGCCCTTATCAGGGCTTAAAGTCATAAAACACGAGAGTGTATACATGACTATAATACATATGCGATGCGATGAGGTGAACCACCAGGGAGGGGGTTAATAGGCCCACGCGCCAGGGCAAAAGTGTCTAGCACTGAGACACGGGTGAGCCCTGCCTCGGAAGGAGGGGAGGCCACTAGCCCTTTTCAGGGCTTTAACCAGTCATAATACACGAAAGTGGATACATGACTATAATAACAGATAGCATAGTCTGGCTACCTGTGGTTCGAAGAACACGAGTAGAATCACAAAGGTTTTCTCCAACTGATTAACAAAATTAAAGCAGCACAGAGGGTTTGTTTTCAAAATTATGCAAAATGACAGATTTTAGGCCACGATACCGGAGTCACTGAGTACCTTACTGAGGACCGGCACCAAACTATCCACCCCTCCTATCTTGCCACGGACAGACATCACATCTCGATGTATGCATGAATATTCTGGGGAGAGTGGCTCCATTTCCGCTCCCCATGAGTAATAAAAACGAGGAGAGTGTGGCTCAAATTCGTCTCTCAACAATAAATTAAATAGCAAAGCGGTGGATGCGCGCTTAATTAATTAATGATTGGCCTGCGTGTTACTAATCCCGCCAATCAAACGGACAAAGTTAACAGCACACCTTGTGTGTATAAATGCGTGGGAGAGGTGGCTCTTGTTCCTTCCTCCACAATCAATTAAGCAGATTAGAGTAGGAGGGAGATGTGTGTGTAGTACCTGACCTGGGAAGTGCTTGCATTGACCAGTTGTATTTGAAGTTTTTGTTGTTTTTTGTTTTTTTTTTAAAAAAAAAGTCCTTCTCAGGGCAAACCAGATCTCTAGAAAAGAGAGACTGATGAAGTTGCCTAAAAATATTAGTGTTTGTGTATGTGTGTATGAGTGTAAGCGTACGTGTGGGTATTTGTGTGCGCGCGTACTTTTGTGGATGTGTATGTGTGCGAATGCATATTTGTGTGTTTGTTGTTTATCTTAACACAAAAAATCTTGTCCCTACACAAGCGTACGTTTGTATATGTGTTTATGTATTTAAGAAAATGAGCCAAAACGAGATCATACACTGTTCCAAAATAAAATTAGCCAATAAAATCCATTATAATGATTAAATTTGTTTGCTCTATATTCAGGACAATAGTCAAATAACGTGACAGTTACTGGCTTTTTTCTTCACATTGCATTTCCTTTGCATACAAACTATTGGATTTTGGAATCACGCTAATGCTTTTCTGTAATAGAAATCTTTGTTTATTCCATTATTTTTTGAAAACATGTTTAAGAATCATATATCTAACGATACGTATTGCTCCTACTATGAAATAGAGCTTAAAATACAAAACTTTCCAGACTGCCCAAAATGCTCGTCTTAGAAATCATGTCTTACATATTCAATTACAAACTGTCAAAAGTGCTCCGATCTTGGAGATCATCTCTTACTCAATTCTAGACTGTCCAAAATGTTCCCATCTTGGAGATTATGTCTTACACATTCAATTCTAAACTGTCCAAAGTGCTACGACCTTGGAGATCATGTCTTACACACTCATTTCTAGACTGTCCAAAATATTCCGATATTGGTGATCACATCTTATACAGCCTTTTTTTCTCTTACAATTTAAATTTTATAATTTGGCATGTGTATGTAAAAACCAATACGCAAATGTGTTTGTTCGAAATTGTATTAGTATGACTACTTGACTACAAGAATTAAATAATTGGTTTAACTCACAACCTTTTGAATCATATTTATTTAGTTCTCATGGTATATGTATATGTACTTTTCCTTTAGAACCACTTGTACCAGAGTCCAGATTTATCATGTAATAATTTTGTTACTGTTGGGAGACAGTGATAAAGCTTTCTTCCAAATGCAGCTGCATTTGACAAAGTTTCTAAAAAATAAAGATGGGGTTTGACCTATATTTTCAAAAAAACATTCGTCAGCAATACCCAGGAATTTCCACATGCATCAGTGAGTTTCTGACTCGTACCCAAAACGTTCAGCTTAAACACAGAACGCCTTTAATTAAAATCTACACACATAACACTCGGAATATAGCACGTACACTCGTAAGGAACAAAGACACACAAGCATCAATATGTCAGTACAGTCGTACGGAACAAAGACAAATTAACATAAATATGTCAGTACAGTCGTACGGAAAAAAGACGCATTAACATAAATATGTCAGAACATTCAAACGGAACAAAGACACGGTAACATAAATATGTCAGTACAGTCGTACGGAACAAAGACACATTAACATAAATAGGTCAGTACAGTCGTACGGAACAAAGATACATTAACATAAATATGGCAGTACAGTCGTACGGAACAAAGATACATTAACATAAATATGGCAGTACAGTCGTACGGAACAAAGACACATTAACATAAATATGTCAGTACAGTCGTACGGAACAAAGACACATTAACATAAATATGTCAGTACAGTCGTACGGAACAAAGACACATTAACATAAATATGTCAGTAGAGTCGTAAAGAACAAAGACAAATTAACATAAATATATCAGTACAGTCGTAGGGAACAATGACACATTAACATAAATGTCAGGAGGGATGGAGCTGCAACTAAACCAGAGGAAGCTGCCGGTGTAAGAAGGTGGAAAGCAATAACAGAAGACACATGAAAAATGAAAAGGTGATGAAGCACAATTAAAGAGGCCAACCAGAAGAAATGGGGAAATTACCTAGGAAGGAGCGGAATATAAAAGTCCTTATTAGGACTAAAAAGTATGAAAAATAAAACTGCCACCCCCATCTACAATACAACAAATCCTCAAAAGAAAACAGCACACAAATTGCACACATACCAAACACACAGATGCATAGCAAAAACTCATACACACAGCATACATACAGGATATAGCGCACACTAATATAAATACATTTCTTGTTTTAGGCTTTCATTTGACCCACATAGATCCTGTTTAGGTTGAAATTGCTGGTTGTGGAAGGAAAACCGATTGGAATGCTTCTAAAATGAATTGACAGCGTCGGTAAGCCCTAAATAAAATCTAAAAATTCGTTCGGCTGCTTTAAGATAGTCTCTTGACACTTTTTAGGAAGAAGAAAAGTACACACAGCACCCTCCCCCCAATACAATGTAGGACAATTCGCATGCTGGAATATTCAACTCGGACATGCGGTTATCGCCTCTTTGTAGTCAAAATCACGACTGCTGTCATGCAAAAGACAGATGGGCATACATTTCAAAACACGTGACAGCTAGTAGTCAGAAAAATCGGACAGAGGTCTGGAAGAATGGAGCCTCTTCCTAACACTTGCTTGGATCAATCTTTAATGCCCTATCAACGGAAATGAAATTTAATGCATGTGCATTTCGTGTAGGATAGAAAAAAAAAACAACAAACAAGCAAGAAAGTGAATTCAAAAATCTACTAAAGTGGGCAAGTATGTGAAACCTTGTGGCAGAAAAGAGCAACATACGTACTCCAAAAAGTTGTCTAGTCATGGATTCAACAATGCTGATCACGATGATATCTGACAAATAAAAAGAAGAAAAAAATGAGAAATTCAACATATGGTACGTGCATTGTTATCTCATAGATATATACTGTCAAACAAAATTATTTGACATGTCAAGTTAAAGAAATAATTGTAATTTGTCGATATGACATTGTATCTTCAAATCTTCACGTATGAGGATACATTCTTCAACGTGAATAAATCCTCGAGACATTTGTCTTGATTTTTCAACTTGTGGAATTGTATTTATTATTGATATACAATGGAATACGGGAATACCCAATCAACCCCACACTCCCAGTTCAATGCAAGTCATCTGGTGTGTGTGTGTGTGTGTGTGTGTGTGTGTGTGTGTGTGTGTGTGTGTGCTGCTCACCTGTGTGGAACCCACATAATAAAAACCTAATACGTAAGATAGAAATGGTTCAAAGGAGAGTTGCTGGATTAACCACAAATAATTATTGTAACACTAGCAGTGTCAGTGCAATGTTGAACCATCTCTAGTTGGAAGCACTCGAATTAGCCAGTCCCAGCTGACCATATACAAGATAGAGAACAACCCGATGGACATACCAGCGTACAAATACCAGACCCTAGCCATATAGCCAAACTAAGACAAACCGCAGGAAAAAAAAAGTTTCAAATAAAGTCAGCATCGACAAATTGTTTGACGTTCAGTTTCTTCCCATGTGCAATTGGGACTTGGAGCAAACTACCATCATTAATTGCAGAAGCTCCTGAATTGGTATTTCACAAGCAGGAGCTTTCCAAAATCACATTCTTAATGAACTAGTCAAGTAAGCCTAGTGATTATCAGGGCTACTCCGATTGAGATTCATTATCTTATCCCCCCCCACGGTATAGCCGGACTGAATCGCCCCTACGGTATAGCCGGACTGAATCGCCCCTACGGTATAGCCGGACTGGTCTGAGCATGAAGGGACGAAAATATACACTGACACTCTTTTACTTATTTTCGTCTTTCCTGTCATTACTCTTCTGACTGTCCTTTCACTTCCATATTTACTTTATGTTTAACCACGCACCACCCGTTGAATGATAGTCAAGTGTATTTCGTCAATGATAGACGTGTCTTGTAATAGGGACACGGGTCTATTGATATACCTGCATTGAATAGTTTCGTCATAAGTCATGTGACCTAATGTTTGGTGTGGCGTTATGATATACCTCGTTATATGTTGTGCAAGCGATGCATTTACGAGATCAAGAAAGAGAGAAAAGTGTATTTCACTGGGTATTTAACTGGTGTACAAGTTGTAACCATAGCATAGGTATATTATGTTTTCGGAATATCTTTGTCTTCTGTGTACACGTGAATTTGCATTAAAAAGCTAGGTAGTATTGTGATAATTAGAGAACTACCCTTTATTGCTTCCGTGAACTTGACATTGCAGAAGAAATGTCTCCAGGCAAGCCACTGGTTCCAAGCTAATACTGACTTTACCTGTATGGATAGAGAAGCAGGTCTTTGGACTTTCAGTGTTATACTTAGTTCAGAAGTTTCTTACGGTGAGTAAATTGATATCGTGCTATGGTCTACCTTATATCAAAATATTGGACTCTCTCTCTCTCTCTCTCTCTCTCTCTCTCTCTCTCTCTCTCTCTCTCTCTCTCTCTCTCTCTCTCTCTCTCTCTCTCTCATATTCAATGCATATAAATAGTCCTCTCTCTCTCTCTCTCTCTCTCTCTCTCTCTCTCTCTCTCTCTCTCTCTCTCTCTCTCTCTCTCTCTCTCTCTCTCTCTCTCTCTCTCTCTCATATTCAATGCATATAAATAGTTGTATGTGCCGACTGGGGTCAGGTCATAATTTTCAGGTTATGCGGGTGTCGGTTTGGGGGTCATATGAAAAATCCCGTGGTCCAAAGACTTAACGTACAATGATGATAACTGTACAGCGTTAAATGGTAAAGCATACATCCATTGTAAGGAGTTAAATGGAATATGGTAAAGTCTACAGACAGTTCTCTCTATTTGCTCAACCACCTGGGTACTTGACCAATCACTTCTCTGGTCGCCTGATCGTGTATTTTAAATGTTAGCTCTCTGTTGGCTCAACCACCTCGGTATTTTCCTCCATCCGGCCTATTATGCAACAAGTCACACCTAACGGCGATAGATTATGTTATCGATCCAAGGGAATAGGCGATAGACGATTGACAATTGCCACCCTCTGCCAATGGATATATTGCTTCTCAGTAGGTGAACACTGCCAATAGATCTATTGTTTCTCAGTAGGTGAACACTGCCAATAGATAAATTGTTTCTCAGTAGATGAACACTGCCAATAGATCTATTGTTTCTCAGTAGGTGAACACTGCCAATAGATCTATTGTTTCTCAGTAGGTGAATACTGTCATAGGGTCTTTTGATTCTCATTGGCTGAACGCTGTCAATGGGTCTTTTGTTTCTAAGTAGGTGAATACTGCCATATGGTCTTTTAATTCTCAATGTGTGAACACTGCCAATGGAACTGCTTTTGCTCAATGAGTGAACAGTGTTTCAGAGAATTCGTCCGTTTGATTTTTTTTTATAAATACCTGTTATGCCACAATTGATGATGTCGATCAATCACCACCTGTTTCAAACTGCTTACACAACAATAACACAACATTAAATCTCATCTAAACAAAAACTCTATAAAACTTATCATGTCTTACTATTTTCGTAGTTTTATAGCAAGTTATTGCCTTGAGGGCCTAATCCACCTTTGCTTTGTTGGACCTGAAATTTATCCGACTGTTGGAACTACGTCGGCTCATTTGTTAGCTTACATTACTCGCGACTAACAGGGCCCAGTCTCCAATGATGTCATCGAATCATCCTGGGTCAGCTACCGTTGTGTGTCTTTGGGCAAGGCACTTTACGCAAATTGCTTCGGCAATACATAACCTAAATGTGTTGCTGTTCTGTAAAACAATAAACCAGTCATCTAGCTTTTACAAACACTTTAGACCAAACTTAGTATAAACTTCGCCCATCAAGTACAAACAAAACTGAAGGAAATTATTAGATTTGCATATATTGATGTACGTGTCTCTAATTCATATGTACACTTCTTAACCGCCTTACAAAGTGCAGCATGAAAAACAAAATAAAGTGGTAGTTACGAATTTTAATGACACTTGTAAACAGAATTGCAGTGCGCAGCTTGAACATAACGTGGTATATATATATATATATATATATATATATATATATATATATATATATATATATATATATATATATATATATTCTGTTTTCCATTAAAATATGTAGGTGAAACTTCATTCTGCATTGATACTAGCAATAATGTGACGAACTTGTGTCCCTGGGGATGTTGCAATAGTGGATTTTGCTGTGCTAAACCAAGTACCTCTTACTTCTGGTTATTTGGAGCATTGGGAGCGGCGATTGCTTTCGTCTTGATTCTATACTTCTTCAGGAAGCGGTGTTCCAGATCAGGCATTGTTCAGACACCACGTGACATGGGTGAAATGTCACAGGTCAACGCCGCATATAGTTGTAAGATGGACTTTCGATATCTCAGTTTGTTATCCCTTGTTAATCTATATCCATACACATCACTAAATGTTTGCATTTCGAGGCCGAGGTTATTCGTGCGGCCGCCCTGTACCTAACAGGGAAAGACTATTGACAGGTCCGGCGTGCACCAGATGTGGAAAGACTATTGACAGGGCTGGTGTGAACTCTAATAATAATAATAATAATAATAATAATAATAATAATAATAATAATAATAATAATAAAGAGGACTTTATATAGCGCCTAATCATTAGAAGCTCTAAGCACATTACAACATTTGACAACGCTTAAAAAGGAATATGAAAAACAAACCATATATGATGAAAAGATTACAAAAATAAAAACAAACACCACAAAATTAGAAACAGAAAACATGCTGTAAATTTTTAAGGTAAGGATACGTTAGAAAGAATACATTATTAGGTCATTATGACGATTTGTACAGTTGAATTAGATGGGTTTTAAGGGCTCTCTTGAATGAGAAGGGTCTTTGTGTCTAAGTGCTGTGGGCAATTAGTTCCACGTTGCTGGGCCCTGGTATGCTAAAGAACATTGTCCATACGATTTCAACTTCATAGTGGGAATATTGAGAATGCGAGTGTCAGAAGAGGGGCGTAAGCATATTGCAGGTGTATACACATGAGGTCAGATATATATGTTGGACTGGAGCCCGTCAGTGAAACGTATCACAGAGAACAAATGTTGTGTTTAATTCTGGATCGTATGGATAGCCATTGTAGGGTACAGGTCGAGCAGCGGAGAGGCATGCTCTGATGGTGGTACTCTAAAGATGATCCCAGCAGCAGTGTTTTGAACTTTTTGAAGTTTCTGAAGTAGATATTGAGATGAACCAGACAGAATTGAATTACAATAGTCCAGTCTTGAAAGTACTAAGGAACACACGTGTTTTAGTGGCATCAACTGACACATACTTGCGAATGGAGCTGATGCGTTTCAGCTCAAGATATGCAGCCCGGATAATGTTCATAACATGTTGATGCAATGAGAGAGTACTGTCAAGAGTGACACCAAGGTTTTGTACTGACTGCTTGAATTTAATGTTGGTGTTGCTAATATTTATTGTTTGAGGTAAAGGATGTGAATGAGAAAGTCGTTGTTTTGTAATCAGGATGACTTCAGTTTTATCATCATTCATCTGCATATTGTTACATGTTATCCATGATTTCACATCAGAAATGCATCTCTCTATGTCTTGGGTGGTAGCTTCAACTTCAGCTGGATGGCTAGATTTGTGTATTTGAGTGTCATCAGCATACAATTGGTGAGATACTGAATGATGATCTATGACACTTGAGAGTGGCTGAGTGTACATAAGGAAGAGAACAGGTCCAAGAACAGACCCCTGTGGAACATCACATCATAGATCAACCGGGCTGAAGTGTTTTCCATTTGCATACACAATTTGTGTCCTGTTGACCAAGTACGACTTGTAAGGCTGTATCGTGAATGCCAAATACATGATGGAGACGGTGAAGTAATATATCATGGTCTATAGTGTCAAATGCTGCAGTTAAGGAGAGTGAGGACCGTAGTCTTTTCGCCATCCAAAGCAGAGAGAATGTCGTTGACTATTTTCAGAAGAGCGGTTTCAGTACTGTGGTGAGGGCGATATGCAGACTGTACATTACTAAAGGACGTCCGTAAAGATGGGAGGTGGGGGTGTTTTTTGTGTTCAAATGCGGACAACTGCGGACAAGGAAAAGGGGTGTAAAGGACCTTGCGGACGTCAAGCTAGTAATTTTTTCTATGATATTCTGTGTTGAACAGCTGCTTTAGACCTGCTGCGTGTATTCCAGTATGTTTTGCGGACGTCCGTTATGGGTGATCCCTAAGCATAAATTATTTGTTAATTTCAATTTGTACGATTTCTGTTGCTTTTTTTTTTGTTTTGACATACATGTTGTGATGAGATCAATGAGCATTCTATTTTGAAAGCACCAGCTATTACACTGCCAGACCATAGAGTAGTGTATAATGTTAGATGGAGACATTTCCAGTCGGGATGGGGGTAAACCACATGCGGAGAAAAGCGGACGGGTGGGGTGGGTAAAAAACCCAGATATTACCTGCAGACGTCCTTTATGGACAACCCCTTTGCGTAAAGCTATTCGTGGCGATGCCGCGTACATGATCTGCGTAACATAACCAGTTTTGCGACTGATTACCTTCGATTCCGTATCGATAGGTCATTGATGTTAAAGTTGGCACAATGAGCTACCATGTCGCCTCCGACAGAAATATAAATTTTGGAATAAATACTGAGTGAGTCTTGGGAGAAAAGCTTTAGAATTTTCACCGAACCGATTAGCTTTTTGCTTTATTCGGTTTTTATTCTATGATCAAGCCATTAGGCTAGCTAAACTAAAAAGAGTTTGAAATACCTCTGTAATCAGCTGGCTAAAGTGTAATAAGAGTTTGAAATACCTCTGTAATAAGCTAGCTAAAGCGTAATATGAGTTTGAAATACCTTTGTAATAAACTAGCTAAGGTGTAATAAAAGTTTTAAATACCTCTGTAATAAGCTAGTTAAAGCGTAATAAGTTTGAAATACCTCTGTAATAAGCTAGCTAAAGTGTAATAAGAGTTTGAAATACCTCTAATAAACTAGCTAAGGTGTAATAAGAGTTTGAAATACCTCTGTAATAAACTAGCTAAAGTAATAAGAGTTTGAAATACCTCTGTAATAAACTAGCTAAGGTGTAATAAGAGTTTGAAATACCTCTGTAATAAACTAGCTAAAATGTAATAAGAGTTTAAAATACCTCTGTAATAAACTAGCTAAAGTGTAATAAGAGTTTGAAATACCTCTAATAAACTAGCTAAGGTGTAATAAGAGTTTGAAATACCTCTGTAATAAACTAGCTAAAGTGTAATAAGAGTTTGAAATATCTCTGTAATAAACTAGCTAAAGTGTAAGAAGAGTTTGAAATACCTCTGTAATAAATTAGCTAAAGTGTAATATGAGTTTGAAATACCTCTGTAATACACTAGCTAAAGTGTAATAAGAGTTTGAAATACCTCTGTAATAAGCTAGCTAAAGTGTAATAATAGTTTGAAAGTAGCAGATTTCTTTGGTAATGTCAGCTCTGCCAATTTTGTTCTACAGTGTTTTGAGTACATTCACACAGTATATCAGCGTTTTGAGTATATTCACACAGTAAATCAGTGTTTTGAGTACATTCACACAGTAAATCAGAATAACATAATTTTGTTCTCAGTTCGAGATTACAAATCTTACACCAAAATAATAATAATAATAATAATAATAATAATAATAATAATAATAATAATAATAATAATAATAATAATAATAATAATAAAACAGTGAGAAGCAATCCTGGAGCTTTAGTGTGACAGGTTGACATAATTCGACTCTTCTACACTGTCTGATACATTGGAAAATTTTATTTCTTCGGTTATATTATGGCTTTCTATAGAAAATAAAATTTTGGACTCTGGGAAGACCTCAAATTCAAGGAGTAGCCTCTAATTAAATACATATTATATCATAACTATTATAATCAAAACTAAGAGACAGGTATCGATGGGTGTATCTTATGTTTAGCCGAGTTCACACCATTAAAAATATTTTGGACACGTTCCTGAAGCGTTGACTGGTTGCCATGCGTGTACCCTTAGGCCGTGTGAATAGTCTTTTCAAATGTTGGTATACAGCGGACTTCTGCATTTTAACTGTCTCTTTACTTTCAAGGATTTATTCAATCTTTTCAGCCCTTGTTATGATTTTTTCTTGTACTCATGTGTCGATGATTTCTCTGTAGACATAACTTTTTGTCCTTCATCTGAAATAATCATTTAAATCACTTGTAACTGTTGGCTTCATAATCTCGTCTGTTGGAGTCCTCTCAGATTATCCATCCATTAGTAAAAGCACGTACTTGTCATAAATGACTTGCCACTGTCGTTTCAGCTTGTCTGTATCTTCGAGGCAAAATCAGATGTAGAGTTAGATTTTTCATGCTATATACTTTTATAACCATGCATATTATTTATCTTACTTGAAAGTAGGTTTGAATATTTCGTTTTAAGGCTGTGGCGTTCATTGCTTTTCTTGTAATTATAGACAGTTGACTTAAATACTCGTGTAACATGTGCGTTTTTCCCTGCACTTTTTATGTACTTTTCTTGGTGTATCTAGGTAAGACACCTGCACTTTATACGTTCCATGTACGAGTATCTAGGCAGCGTACAGATCACATCACTTAATGACATGACGTGTAGGAAGAACTTAATAAGCAGGCTATTCTTTGTTCTCTTTCAGCTCGTAGCATCCCAGCCTACTGTGACCCTCCGCCATATATTTCTACTATATATAATGGCACAAATCCGTCTATCTTTCCTGCCGATTGTGATCCTCCCCCTCCTTACGAACTGCCGCCCTCATACGAAGAGGCAAGTAAAGGGAACAATGATAATGAACGAAGATGACAATTGTGTCTTTTCTATTCCATAAGCTCGAATTTTCATTCTGAATGTACCAGAGTGATAGGAAGCAAAGTAAAGGTTCTGGTCTTTTGTTCTGTGCGCACAAAATCGAATATTTACGAATATTAATCAAACTGACCAGGTCATTTGATGAAAGTAAGTGATGACGTTCGATAGTTCTTGTGACTGGATCGCACATGATGCTACATGTAAGCGACTTGATGCCCTTGTGTTAGACATTTCTGTCACAAGTCCAAACGTTTAGATTTCCTAATAAATTCTAGTTGTGTTCCGAATGAATTCAAAATTTTGGATGTGCTGATATATAAATAGCTGATATAGTAGTGGAGCTAACAGTCTTGCATGACAAGGAATTCTCATAAACTAAAAAAAATATTGATCTAGTCCAAAAGTAGTATTGAGCACTTTGTAATTCCAGTGAATAATTTAAATAAATAAATCCTCTCAAATTAAAACTAAAAAAAACCTAAGAAACTAATTAAGTTCGTAAGAGACCGCTCTGGTGGACTAGTGGTTAGTGATCCACCTCGGATCAAGAAGGTCGTGGGTTCTAACTCCGGCCGAGTGATACCAAAGACTTTAAAAATGGTACTAACAGCTGCTTCACTAGGCGATCAGCATTAAGAGGTAAATTTTAGGATTGGTCGGCACGGTGTAAGGATAATGTGACTGGGTGAGACATCATGCCACATGTCTGCAGCATTATGCCAGTGCTGGACATCACTATAAACTGTCACACTGCAGACATCGCAACGATATGACTGAAAAATTGTTAAAGCTACGTTACAAATCTAAATCACACACACACACACACACATGCACATCACTCATCATATGTCAAGATAGGAATAATGAATTTTTATTTCTCACTTATATAGAAACCTAAGACAAAATATGAGGAACAGGATGAGGTTATCTTAATGGAAATTTTCATGAATTTGAAAACATTTAGTTTCTACAATTTTCTCATGTCAGAATTAATGTATCTAGAACTCAAAAGCAAGTAAGCATGTTTATCTTACCTGACATTAGTCCTGCAGGCCCAAACTCCTCAATTATGGACAAAGGTCAATCACACAATACAAATTAAATATACATAACACAAGATATTACCACTTCTTCCTTTTTAATTGCCGAGTGCTGAAATCAGCTTTAATATTCTTCAACCATAAAAAAATGTTCAAATCAACTGCTGTGGTGGCCATATTTAATTTCATGTTAGAAAAAACTATTTCCATTTAGGATCAACTGGACATCATTAGAAGTGTTTTGATGAAAACTTCTTGTCAGCATGACGATTTTTTTCAGAAGAAGTGACAGGAAGAACTTCAATCAAGATATCCACCAAGAATGTCAAGATGGTCACCATTGTAGTTATCAGATCAGCACAATTTTAATTTGGTCCAACAAGCTATCACACAAGGTCTTTAGGTGAAATCCCCATGTCAAAATGATTTTCTATTTAAGAGAAGCATCAATAACAAGATTTTCAAGATGACTACCTTTGTGGCCATACTAGACATCAGATCAGTTTAACATCAGCCAGACATAAAAAGTCCTATGGTGAAAATCCTAAGTCAATATAAGTTTGTGTGCAGGAGGAGTAGCAATAAGAAACTTACCCTAATGGATGGATGAGGAACAGATGTACAAGGACCATACCATAAACTCTTCTGGTCTTTAACAGTATGGTCATGAAGTAAAAGCAAACCTAAGGTATTCTTTTTCTTGTAAAGGTGTGGTGTTCATGAAGATGCATTTGATGATTCTAGCATAAACAGACTGCGAGAAATATACTTTAAGGAGAGTCAGAAAAGCATGAAATATAGGTCACATTGATCTACCTTTGTGGTGGGTGTATTACTCATCAAGCAGTGTCCCTTTACCAAGTTTCATGATTGCAGGTATAACAGTACCGAAACTGTGTGAAAGACCTAAACTTTAGTTAAAATTGAGAACAGTATGCAAACATTATATGAAAGACCAGAGCTTTAGCTAACCCTTAGTACAGTATGGAAACTGTACAAAAGACTAGAGCTTTAGGTGGTGCTCACCAGTTATTATATACTTTTGAGAGAGTGATGTATGTAAGGTGAAGTTGTTTGCATTTTAAACATGCACAGTGGAGAGAACATTGGTTTACCTCTATGCTACTTTGATGTAATGTGGCTGACATTTCTTTGATTACTTTACTTATGGAAATTGTACATGATCTACGCATACTGCTAACTAATATGGCTGCAACCTTGTGCTAAAAAAAATCAGCCTAAATTAGTCTAAAGTACTCTATTAAATTGAGGAAATCAATTTTGTCCAACTAGATAATATCAGCTTCTGAAAATACAATGGATGAATTACCAAATATATAAAATTTAAAAAAAGTTATCAGCTCCTTTTGTTACAATTTCCCTCTAAGTCCTGGAAGTGAAAATGACCAAGTGGAGCTAGCACTTCTTTTTTAAAGGTTTACATCTGGAATAAGTCTAAACTGTATATTCTGTAACCCATATTACACCCATCAATCATACACCAAAAGAAAGGAAATTAAAGGTTCTTTGAACATACATAAGATATACAAGGTCTTTTTTAAATAGCCAGTATAACCAGAGAGGAAACATGGGGAAATTCCTTTTTTTAAAAATTCTAACTGTATGCAAAATATTTAATTGTAGAGTGCCACCATTACATCAATCCACACTAAATATTCTGATTAATTGTATATCAGTATTACAACAATCCACACTGAATAGAATATTAAAACATGAATAATCACCCACCCCTGTTCAACACAGCCATTAAATGTGCATAAAAAACTAATCCTAAACACAAAATTAACCAAAGTCACCACAGCATAAAATTTTAGTTATAAAGACTAGGTTTTGGAAAGGCATTGTTGTACTTAGGAAAATACATGTACATAAGAAAACTATTATTCAGGGGCTTGGAACAATTACAAAATTGACCAAAGTGCAAAACTTAACTGAAATCACTGAAGCATAATAGTTAGGTCAGAATGAGCTACTTTTGGTACAACAGTGTTGTGTTCATACATAAGTATGACTCTGTGGCCATTAGTAACAGAGAAACTGAAAGAAGTGTAAAGCTTAATCCGAGTCACAGTGACAGAATGGTGCCATCCTCATGATGATGCATCTACAAAGAAATTAGTCAACTTCCTGGACCAAGGTAAAAACTCAATAGGACAAACAGTAAAACCTCACCAAGGCTCACAAAAGAAACTGACCTAAACATAAAACTTAACCAATATGTGATGGTAAGATGGATTAATTGTTGTATGTACAATAAAACAAATGTATCCAACATACATGCCAACCCCACTGAGAGATATGTGTAATTATTGCTATTACAAGTGGCAAAAAGAGTAATTTGGGTGTAAAAAGTGTATTATGTGCCAGAATTACAGCATGTACAAAAAATACATTTTAGCTACTGACCTGGTTATGCATATGGTCAAAATTCTTGTCACAAAGGGCAAAATCCATATGAATTAAAACTAGAAAATCCATATGGATTAGAACTTGAATACACTTGCACAATATACTTAAAAATTATTATACTCAGCACTCACTTTAACTAGCTTACATGTATAATTTTCACTTAATGATTGTGGACTGGAATCCTGCAATGAGCACTATCATGTGCATTACATTACTATCATATTCTACTTTTTTAAGTTTGCAAAGCGGTGTTAATTTGTCCTTTTTCTGATTTAACATGTTTTGAAATTGGAAATGATCCATTTGCTCTAACATTTTAAATCATATAACATCTACAACTTACACCATAAAGCATTTCACTTAACATATGGTGCCATTTTATTTAAAAGTATAGACATGTCTGCTAACTAACTTATCAATAATAAATGAATTTGTGAGGTAAACAACATATTTGGCAAAACCTGTTGTCTTGGAAATGGGTGATATACATTGCTATAAATAACAAATTTGGAAAGTGCTTGTATGCTATTTTTATGCAGCAGTCATCTTGTTAAGAATATTATGAGTGATATTAAACAGATAATAACTAAAATGACAAAAACAACTTTTTATTGCTTTATTTTTACTTTTTTGTAAGATACCTAAAAGCATAATCTACTATACAAGTGAGCACAAAACATAATTTAATGACAAAAGGTGCAAATGATAAGTCCAAAACGATAATGGCTGGCATGCATTAACTAATATGTGATGAACAGATAGATTAATGGTTGTATGTACAGTAGTCCCCCTCCTGAAAGCCCCACTCCCCCAGTGGCCATCCACTTCCTACAGCCAGAATCCCTTGGCACTGATAAGTTTGTATTCAAAAGTACCCCTCAAGAACAGCCACCCCTCTAGTGTGACCAGCAGCTAGCATATTAGAACAAAAATGTAAAATGTTCCCCTCACAAGTGGTCTCATTTTGTTTCAAATGTATCCAGAACCAAGAAATAAGTTATATCATGATGTAAGGTAAGTAATCAGATTATCTCTGTCCTTGATAAATGTCTTCCAATGCCAAGCCTATGTTACTGAAAGAAGTGTTGACTAAAGTACATGAATCACCCAAGATTAATATTATATCATTGTCTATAAAAGCCAACATTTATAGGAAATGTGCTCAACAATGTTATAGAGTTTTGGGCTTGACACATCTGTCGAGTCCTTCTCTTTGAACATAATTGTCAAGATCATAACAGGTCAGCATGACTGTATGTACACACATAATTATGGAAAGCTATCACCATGACTGTATGTACACACATAATTATGGAAAGCTATCACCATGACTGTATGTACACACATAATTATGGAAAGCTATCACCATGACTGTATGTATACACATAATTATGGAAAGCTATCACCATGACTGTATGTACACACATAATTATGGAAAGCTATCACCATGACTGTATGTACACACATAATTATGGAAAGCTATCACCATGACTGTATGTACACACATAATTATGGAAAGCTATCACCATGACTGTATGTACACACATAATTATGGAAAGCTATCACCATGACTGTATGTACACACATAATTATGGAAAGCTATCACCATGACTGTATGTACACACATAATTATGGAAAGCTATCACCATGACTGTATGTACACACATAATTATGGAAGCCTATCACCATGACTGTATGTACACACATAATTATGGAAGCCTATCACCATGACTGTATGTACACACATAATTATGGAAAGCTATCACCATGACTGTATGTACACACATAATTATGGAAAGCTATCACCATGACTGTATGTACACACATAATTATGGAAAGCTATCACCATGACTGTATGTACACACATAATTATGGAAGCCTATCACCATGACTGTATGTACACACATAATTATGGAAGCCTATCACCATGACTGTATGTACACACATAATTATGGAAAGCTATCACCATGACTGTATGTACACACATAATTATGGAAAGCTATCACCATGACTGTATGTACACACATAATTATGGAAAGCTATCACCATGACTGTATGTACACACATAATTATGTGCTATCACCATGACTGTATGTACACACATAATTATGGAAAGCTATCACCATGACTGTGTGTACACAAAGAAACCATAATTATGGAAAGCTATCACCATGACTGTATGTACACACATAATTATGGAAGCCTATCACCATGACTGTATGTACACACATAATTATGGAAAGCTATCACCATGACTGTATGTACACACATAATTATGGAAACCTATCACCATGACTGTATGTACACACATAATTATGGAAAGCTATCACCATGACTGTATGTACACACATAATTATGGAAAGCTATCACCATGACTGTATGTACACACATAATTATGGAAGCCTATCACCATGACTGTATGTACACACATAATTATAGAAAGCTATCACCATGACTGTATGTACACACATAATTATGGAAGCCTATCACCATGACTGTATGTACACACATAATTATGGAAAGCTATCACCATGACTGTATGTACACACATAATTATGGAAAGCTATCACCATGACTGTATGTACACACATAATTATGGAAAGCTATCACCATGACTGTATCTACACACATAATTATGGAAACCTATCACCATGACTGTATATACACACATAACTATGGAAGCCTATCACCATGACTGTATGTACACACATAATTATGGAAAGCTATCACCATGACTGTATGTACACACATAATTATGGAAAGCTATCACCATGACTGTATGTACACACATAATTATGGAAAGCTATCACAATGACTGTATATACACACATAATTATGGAAAGCTATCACCATGACTGTATGTACACACATAATTATGGAAAGCTATCACCATGACTGTATGTACACACATAATTATGGAAAGCTATCACCATGACTGTATATACACACATAACTATGGAAGCCTATCACCATGACTGTATGTACACACATAATTATGGAAAGCTATCACCATGACTGTATATACATACATAATTATGGAAAGCTATCACCATGACTGTATGTACACACATAATTATCGAAAGCTATCACCATGACTGTATGTACACACATAATTATGGAAGCCTATCACCATGACTGTATGTACACACATAATTATGGAAAGCTATCACCATGACTGTATGTACACACATAATTATGGAAAGCTATCACCATGACTGTATATACACACATAACTATGGAAGCCTATCACCATGACTGTATGTACACACATAATTATGGAAGCCTATCACCATGACTGTATGTACACACATAATTATGGAAAGCTATCACCATGACTGTATGTACACACATAATTATGGAAAGCTATCACCATGACTGTATGTACACACATAATTATGGAAAGCTATCACCATGACTGTATGTACACACATAATTATGGAAAGCTATCACCATGACTGTATGTACACACATAATTATGGAAACCTATCACCATGACTGTATGTACACACATAATTATGGAAAGCTATCACCATGACTGTATGTACACACATAATTATGGAAAGCTATCACCATGACTGTATGTACACACATAATTATGGAAAGCTATCACCATGACTGTATGTACACACATAATTATGGAAACCTATCACCATGACTGTGCAAAGTTAAAAACATTTTACACATATAAAAAAGGAACCTGTTTATATGACTGTCTCCAAAGTTAAAAACAATTTTACTAAGTGTCTTAACTCCGACCAATCGCATGTATAATTATGACACTGCCACATGTTAAAAGTTGGTTCTCAACTGATAAAACCATATTTCAGATGCAAGCACACATAATAATATTACTGACACATATATTCAGGCAAAATACTGCATTTAATTGTACAAGAAAATGAAAGTTATGCACCACAAATATCAAAACTTCTAAGTGCTATAATCGATTAAGGAATTTGTAAACTTCTGAAACAATGTCACTGTAATTTGAACTGCATACTGTGGAATGAATTACTGGCCTGGAAATGGAGGAAGATAGTTTTGTATGTGGGGCAGGTAACTTGGCCAACTCATGAAGTTTCACTAGCATTTCACTGGCACTCAATCCTAAAGACTTTTTACCCATAAAGGCAAGGACATCTGAAGCAAATTTGGCAGGGTGTGCAGTAGATGCGATGATTAGGGGACGGTCCCTTTGATTCAATGACATGGAAACATGAGCTCCAACAGCAGTGTGTGGGTCCAGAAGATAGCCTGAAAGGTCAGAGTTTTATTGTATTTAAATATATATGTCATTATGACCTTGACATTAGCTCCATTCAGATGTTAAGCCAATTCTGGTGAAAGTAAATACAAGAATATCAACATTCAGCCCTCAGAAAGTTAAGAAAAAAAAAAAGAGCAGTAATTATAACTATAGAAAGTACTTGTATAAGAATTATTGTATTATATCAAGACCTTTTTCTATCAAAACAGAAATGCATAAGTGCAGCAATTTTCAATAAAGTTCATGGTACTAAGTGTGAAAAAAACTCCCACAATTGTGAACTGTCAAACCACTTTGTATTTCCATTACGCACTCAGTCATAAGTCTGAATTGTCAAACCTCTTAATGTCTTTCTACTACCACTGTAATAACTCCAAATTGTAGAACCTTTCAATGTCTTTCTGTTACTCACTTTGTCATAACTCTGAATTGTCAAACCTCTCTGTCTTTCTATTACTCACTCTATCATAACTCTAAATTATTAAACCCTTTGTATCTCCATTACCAAGTATCATAACTCTGAATTGCCAAACCTCTCTATGTCTTTCCATTAATTAATGTCAAAATTCTGAAATGTTTGATCTCTTAATGCCTTTACACTATTACTGTCATAACCCCAATGTCTTTACACTACTAACTCTGTCATAACATTGAATTGTCAAACCTCTTAATGTCTTTCCACTACTACTTTATCCTAATTCTGAATTGTCAAATCTCTTAATGTCTTTCCACTACTACTTTGTCATAAGTCTGAATTGTCAAATCTCTTAATGTCTTTCCACTGCTACTTTGTCATAACTCTTAATTGTCAAATCTCTTAATGTCTTTCCACTACTATTTTGTCCTAATTCTGAATTGTCAAACCTCCTAATGTCTTTCTACTGCTACTTTGTCATAATTTTGAATTGTCACACCTCCCTTTCTATTACTCACTCTGGCATAACTCCAATTTACCTATTTATGTATTTTCATTAACAACACCTGTAATACTAAATTATCACACCTGTTTATATCTTTCCATTACCCATTCTGTCTTTTTATCTCACTACATTTCTTTTTGTTTTAAGATGTGAATGACAAGGAATCATTTTAAGATGTGAATGACAAAGAATCATTTCAAGATGTGAATGACAAGGAATCGATTTAAGATGTGAATGACAAGGAATTGTTTCAAGATGTGAATGACAAGGAATCATTTTATGATGTGAATGACAAGTAATCTTTTCAAGATGTGAATGACAAGGAATCATTTCAAGATGTGAATAATACTGGAGATCTTTGTACATGTGAATAACACAAGAATAGTTTTAAAATGTAAATATCACCAGAAATGAATCTACATGTGAATTACACAAGAGTAGTTTTGAATCAAAATTGTTGCATGATAAAAGACATTATGTTGAATAACCTAGATGCAAAATATGCAAAAAAATCATATATTTCACTTCCAACAAAAGCAGATAAAGTAAAATATCTTTTGGTACTGGAAATTCAACTTTTTTCTTGAGTCATCAAAGCAACCAACTGAAACGTTTACCATGGTCAGTCAGTCCTTATATAAATACCATGTAAAAGTAATTCAAATTTGCATGCTAAAAGTCTGCAACATTCACAATGAACTCTAGGTCAAGGTAGTGATGGGGGTGGCTTGCTGATAAGTACAATTTAAAGTACTGCCAACATAAATTACTGTTATTGAAATATATAATTTTTGTACAACTTAAAACTGAAAGCATAATTGGAATCAATGATAAAATTAAAAGCGTGTATGACTTTGTCAGAGTTGTTCAGCCTTGGTGAGTCAAACTTTCACAGAAAAAGCTATTTTTAGAATAAATTTATCAACCTCAGTCTACATTATAATATATGGAAGAATAATACAATTTTTACTTTTCATATACAGTATAAATCAAGGCAGTGAATTTAATAAAAAAATCAATTTTAAATGTTCTAAATCATCAGATGTTTTAAATGTAACTGCTACAATTCTAATTCAAACTTTATAGCCATAGGGTACATAATGAAAAAAAAAACCAACAGAAGAATGGCAAGCTCATTTAATTATACATTACTAGACCCTAATTATACCCCACCATTCAAGCCTGACACAATCATGGTGATGAATCTATTTGGATCAGATAGACTTTTACATAAGAAAGGAAACTAAACAAAATTCAATTTACAAAATTTTAAAGGAATATGACTGTTGCAATTGTAATCAAAACTTTAATGCATTTTTCTATTTATTCATAGCTGGATCAATGTATAAAATGCATTAACAACTATGCCTCAACATTCCAGACCAGGTATTTTTTTAAAAATAGAGGAATTTTAACAAATATAAGAAGATATATAAGCCACTAAATTTAATGAACTTCAAGGAAACCTACATCCTATATTTAAATATTTCTTCCCTTTGAAATTCTCTAGTTCTTCTGCAACTGACACACGATAAAATAATATTTCCAGTGCTTTATACTTTCCATTTTTCTTCTTTCAAATAACAAGTCTCACGAAAACATACCTAATCATGTCTTAAAATTCCTTTTTTGTTCTCCTCTATCATTTTAATTTCTCGTTCTCTATAACATGTATAATTTTAATGCTACAACTAACAAATGTAAGCAGATGAATTTACCTGTCCTCTTTAGAATTTGATTGACTGTATTACTACATTGGTCTTCAGAACACCAACCAGCAATCATGATTTTCTGCATTGTCCTCAACACCTGCCATAAAATAATACATTTAAAAAACCTGACTGATTACATTTCAAATGATTATATCTGACTCAAGCATCTCTGACTGTGAACTAAAAATATGTCACATGTCTGGAACCTTATCTTTGACTGAACTAGAAAAATGTCGTGTCTGGAACCTTATCTGTGTGAACTATAAATATATCACATGTCTGGAACATTATCTTTGACTGAACTAGAAATATGTCATGTGTCTGGAACCTTATCTTTGACTGTGAACTAGAAATATGTCATGTGTCTGGAACCTTATCTTTGACTGAACTAGAAATATGTCATGTGTCTGGAACCTTATCTTTGACTGTGAACTAGAAATATGTCCTGTGTCTGGAACCTTATCTTTGACTGAACTAGAAATATGTCATGTGTCTGGAACCTTATCTTTGACTGAACTAGAAATATGTCATGTGTCTGGAACCTTATCTTTGACTGAACTAGAAATATGTCATGTGTCTGGAACCTTATCTTTGACTGTGAACTAGAAATATGTCTATAAAATACAGATGCTGCCATTCAAATGTGGTATACTTGAAGAAAAGCTTGATTCAATATGCAGATGCAAAAAGTTCCAAGTCAAGATGGGGTCATAACATGGTAAAGGTTTTATCAGAAAAGACTAGAAATGACTTAGGTCTTCTAAACCTCAAAATTCAATCCATGAAGTCCTTCAAATGTTAGAGGCCACATTTGCAATGGATGTGACAAACTGTTACGTGTGGAGGCTTGTACAAAAGTAGCAAGAAAAGATTGAAGACAATAAGCTTTGTAGAATTTAACAAATAGTTTATTTCCCTAGAAAAAACAAGGTAAAAACAAGAAAAAGGACTTATGGTTTACAAATCAAATTAAAAATTATTCTAAAGATTAACCCTTTACCTCAAAAAGTGTTGGGCTTTTTAGCCTTTCGATACTATGTTAGGGGATTTAGACACATCATGATCTGTGTTAGGAGATTTAGGTACATCATGATCTGTGTTAGGGGATTCAGACACATCATGATCTGGGTTAGGGGATTTAGACATATCATAATCTGGGTTAGGGGATTTAGACATATGATCTGGGTTAGGGGATTTAAATACATCATGATCTATGTTTGGGGATTTAGACACATCATGATCTGTGTTAGGGGATTCAGACACATCATGATCTGGGTTAGGGGATTTAGACATATCATGATCTGGGTTAGGTGATTTAGACATATCATGATCTGGGTTAGGGGATTTAAATACATTGTGATCTATGTTAGGGGATTTAGACACATCATGATCTGTGTTAGGGGATTCAGACACATCATGATCTGTGTTAGGGGATTCAGACACATTATGATCTGTGTTAGGGGATTCAGACACATCATGATCTGTATTAGGGGATTCAGGCACATCATGATCTGTATTAGGGGATTCAGACACATCATGATCTGTATTAGGGGATTCAGACACATTATGATCTGTGTTAGGGGATTTAGATACATCATGATCTGTGTTAGGGTATTTAGATACATCAAGATATGTGTTAGGGGATTTAGATACATCAAGATATGTGTTAGGGGATTTACACACATCTTAATCTGTGTTAGGGGATTCAGACACATCATGATCTGTGTTAGGGTATTTAGGTACATCATGATCTGTGTTAGGGGATTCAGAAACATCATGATCTGTGTTAGGGGATTCAGACACATGATCTATATTAGGGGATTTAGACACATAATGATCTGTGTTAGGAGATTTAGGTACACATGATCTGTGTTAGGGGATTCAGACATATGATCTGTGTTAGGGGATTCAGACACATCATGATCTGTATTAGGGGATTCAGACACATCATGATCTGTATTAGGGGATTCAGGCACATCATGATTTGTATTAGGGGATTCAGACACATCATAATCTGTGTTAGGGGATTCAGACACATCATGATCTGTGTTAGGGGATTCAGACACATCATGATCTGGGTTAGGGGATTTAAATACATCATGATCTATGTTAGGGGATTTAGACACATCATGATCTGTGTTAGGGTATTTAGGTACATCATGATCTCTGTTAGGAGATTTAGGTACATCATGATCTGTTAGGGGATTCAGACACACCATGATCTGTGTTAGGGGATTTAGCCACACCATGATCTATGTTAGGGGATTTAGACACATCTTGATCTGTGTTAGGGGATTCAGACACATCATGATCTGTGTTAGGGTATATAGGTACATCATGATCTGTGTTAGGGGATTCAGAAACATCATGATCTGTGTTAGGGGATTCGGACACATGATCTGTATTAGGGGATTCAGAAACATCATCATCTGTGTTAGGAGATTTAGGTACACATGATCTGTGTTAGGGGATTCAGACATATGATCTGTGTTAGGGGATTCAGACACATCATGATCTGTATTAGGGGATTCAGACACATCATGATCTGTATTAGGGGATTCAGGCACATAATGATCTGTATTAGGGGATTCAGACACATCATGATCTGTATTAGGGGATTCAGACACATCATGATCTGTTTTAGGGGATTCAGACATTTCTTGATCTTTATTTGGGGATTAAGACATATCATCATTATTAGGGAATTTAGACACATCATGATCTGTATTAGGGGATTCAGACACATCATGATCTGTGTTAGGGGATTTAGATATACCATGATCTGAGTTAGGGAATTTAGATACATCATGATCTGTAGTAGGGGATTCAGACATTTCATGACCTGTATTTGGGGATTTAGACATATCATCATTATTAGGGTATTTAGATACATCATGATCTGTGTTAGGGTATTTAGACATATCATCATTATTAGGGTATTTAGATACATCATGATCTGTGTTAGGGGATTTAGATACATCTTAACAGACCTGTCAACCCTGATAAGTCCATCTCAGTAAGGGTGTTGATTTTTTTTAAGGCGTAACAAAATATCACAAACTAAATATGGTAAAGCTGGAAAAGGTAATAAAAAGTTCGGTATTCAAAACAGGCTGTGACGATAAACATTATGTTCAATTGAAAAGTTTGTACAGTATACTTAGACTTTATTTACCACTAATACAGTTGCACAAACTTCAGTTCCAAAACCTATGCAGCTCAATGGCTTGTTGCTATATCTTAACTATATGAAATTCTTTTTCCATTTCACATGACAATGGCAATCATATCTCCCACCATGAGGCATACTAAAAGTTGACACATGATGTCCAATAAACATAACTGTGTCCCTTCCAGCTTTAATTCACAAGAATCAGAATCATCCTTTTTATTCTTCTGTGTTGATTATTAATGCTTTTCAAGTGGCTTATGTTCCTTTATATCTTAAAGATGCATCACTTGCTGGATGCAAGTTTTAAAACAAAAATCTATGATCAACAGTTTCATCATGCAGATACTTCACGTGAACAAGTAGGTGCAGATTAAAACTTCTGAGGTGCTGCTCTAAAGTTATTCTGGTTCCCTGACTAATTCTATTAATTCTAATATGAAACCTGGATCCAAATCGAACACAGATGAACCAATTATATAGATTTTTTGGCAACAACCATTTTTCATAGCTTTTGCTTTTACACACAAGTCCATTCTGTTGTTATGAAGAAAATATGACATTGATAATAAAACTTGCAATGTGTTTACCTTGCCTTCAAAACATTTACAGAAACAAAGTTAAAAACTGCTTTAATCTCCCTATGCTGTAGTAAGAGTGGAGTTGCATACTACCTCCTCTGGTACCTCAAAGTACCGATGTTCTGCCAAGCTTGTGAAACACTTCTTGATGATATCAGCTGATCTATCTGTTACATGGTACAGATACCGTTCCAGGTTTGATGACACCAGGATGTCTATTGATGGAGATGAAGTTCTTAACACATGTCGCTTTCTCAGGTCATATATCCCTGTGTTGATAAAATCTGTTAGTACATTATTTGTGTTCGAGGCACAAATCAAGCGATGAAATGGCACACCCATCTCCTGAAAGGAAAAAAGCTGAATGTTTTACTGTGCTTATGTCACTGTAGATACTGAATGTTTTGTACTAATGAATAAAGATTTTGATCAAAGAATAAAATACCTATAAACAAATGATTTAAGTACTGTCTTGTTGATCTGATCCCAACTGCTTCTATATAATTCATCCGACCCCAACTGCTCCCATATAATTTATTTGACCCCATATAATTCATGACCCCAACTGCTCCCATCTAATTCATCTTCCCCCCAAAATGCTCCTATACAATTCAAATGACCCAAAATGTTCCAATACAATTCATTTGATCCCAACTGCTCTCATACAATTCAATTTACTCAAACTGCTCTCATATGATTTATTTAACTCCAACTGCTACCATACAATTTAACCCCGACTGCTCCCATACAATTCATTGCATGTAATCAATTTTTACAAAGATAATATAGTCCATCACAAGAGCAGAAAAGATGCTGGTAACTTTAAAAACATTAGCATACAAAAAAATATATTCAGACTTAAGAGGTGCCTGAAAATCTGCTAACAATAAATGTGTTGTAATTTTTTTTATCCTTTAAAAATTTACTTTTGCTTGATATAAAAATATGTTTTATACTGTGATTTATCTGAGTTAATTATCACACACCTTGGCATAAAAGGCTGCAAGTATATTCCCAAAGTTTCCAGTGGGAATACATAGGTCAACCTCATCTCCCATGGTGATGACCTTAGTTTGAACAAGGTCAAGATATGCTGACATGTGATACACTATCTGTGGAACCAGTCTGCCCCAACTGATTGAGTTGGCAGCACTGAAATTAACAGAACAATATACATATGGTGAACAGTCTTTTGTAGCATTCAATCTGATCTTTTTTAGCTCTGCTGATAGGAGTAAAAAAAAGTGTATTTAAAATACCTTTGAAACTTTTAAAGGCAAGTTTCTTTTACATACTGGAGTGAAAACAAATTATAAATGCATGTAGGTAATGCATTAGTTGGCTGCAAGTGTAGGCTGGTAAAGAAAAACTTTATCTTCATTGCTATAAAGCACTCAACTTGCACTCTCCAGTTGTAACCAAGTATTCACTGAGGTTAATTGAATTTGAACCTTTACCAAAATGTAAAATGAAAAGTTACCAAAATGTAAAGTGAAAAGTTGCCAAAATGTAAAGTGAAAAGTTACCAAAATGTAAAGTGAAAAGTTACCCAAATGTAAGTGAACAATTACATAATTAAGTTTTGTATATTTTCAATATTTCTCCAATGCGACATCTTGTTGTAGTGTTATCAAAACCAATTAGCATCATGCACACAGAATGAAAACCATGCCTCAGTTTACAATGGAATTTGGTCCTCATTTCCTCCTCCACTTTTGGATCCATGAAAATCTTCTTCACTGTTGTTTGACACAAATCAAAGTCTCCTTCAACTCCTAGAAAAGATAGAAGAGGGTCATCAAAATGAAATATACCTCGGATGTTTCTGGCAGGTAGTAAATAATATAATAAAAATACAAAATGCCATCTTAAAATATGCACTGATGTCACTGTCAACTTATAAACACATTTCTACATGATCATTAGAATTTTCCCATACTCAGGGCATAAAATCTTGAATTCCAGATGATGAATGAAAAAAAATTTAAGGTACTGGTTAGTGTATGTTGATTTGCTCTACACAGTGAGTTGGGTTTGTCCATCTTCATGATGTGTATACATGTGTCCAAGAATGGTAGTTTGCAATTTTCTTCTTTATCTGAAGTAAACTGATTATGTGGGTCAATGGAATTGCAATGATCAGAGAACTCCTCCATATGCTACTCATGTAATTCAGTCTAAGTATCATCCACATATCTGAGCCACATAGATGGTGTGTTCCTGGCCAATTTCAAGGTATTTTTCTCGAAAACTCCACATATAAATTGGCAATTATTGGTGAAACTGGGGATCCCAATAAAACTGTTATCGATAAAATATTTGCTGTCCAAACATAGTCTCTTTAAGATATGTTCAATAAGTAGGTCACTTAAAAATTTCAGAGTATTGCCTGCCTCTAATTTATCTCTCTGATCACACAAGTAGCTTTATCCACTGGAATAATGGTGAAAAGTGCCGACACATTATAAGAGACCAGTTCTCTACATGGTGGTACATCTAGGTCTCAGATCTTTTGGACAAAGTGTATGCTGTTGATGATATGGTGTTTTTCCCATTTGTGGCCATATAGCAAAATTAGATATTTGGCCAAGGCATACAGTTCATTGCACAAACTAGATACTATAGGTCAGAGTGGAGCATACTTCCTATAAACTTTGGGAAACCCACATTGTTTCTAACAGCAGGGTGGAGACAGCGATACAATATGTCAGATATAATTTGGTCTTTTCATCACTGTTTTAACACATGTTTTTACTTATATATTAAGGTCTCTCTTTAATTTATAACATGTATTTTTGTTGTTAATCAAGAGTACTATTTTATTAAGTTCATCAGCCACGTTGAGTAATACTGAGGGGTACCTTCATCGGCTGGTAAAATCACTATACTTTTATAATTCACTAAATCCCATATGGCTTCACTCTCTCAGATGGTTATATTGCTGGTGTGTGTGTGTGTGTGATTTACTATTCTTCAGAATTATTGCAACCCCACCCTCTCTGCTATTGACTGATCAGTAATCCAATTACATGCCTCTTCATGACCAAAAGTACTTGCTAATAAAGGCAGTGTGATAATGCAAACAATTTTGAACTCTAAGACAATTAAAATATTTATGCTCTGAGTAACAGAAAATTCTAATGATCATAAATTATGCAGAGAAAGGAAGCAACCACTTCATGTAAATACATTTCCTTAGTTATACAATGACAAAAAAAGATTGGTCCTCCTTTCAACATAATGTAGTCTCTCTCACATAAGGATATACCTTTCCTTACTAAATGAAAAAACTGAAAGCTCATCTGAAAACTGAAGCTCATCTGGAGTGACAAGAACATCATACTCAGTTCAAAGGTCAAACTGATGCAATCACTGGTGATCTGCATATTTCTCTACGCCTGTGAATCATCAACCATAACAGCTGACTTAGAGAAAAGGAAACAGGCCAGAGAGATGATATGCTTCTAAAAGATCCTCGGTGTCTCATACAAAGACCATGTCACCAATGAAGAAATATGGTAAAGGATCAGACAAGCCATTGGGCCCCACGAAGATCTCATGACTACATTGAAAAAATGGAAACTGCAGTGGTATGGGCATGTCACATGATCATGCCAAGATAATCTTGGAAGGCACTGTATATGGAGGAAGAAAGAAAGGCAGGCAGAGAAAAAGGAGGGAAGTCATCATTCAGGAGTGGACAGACTTGACACTGAGTGACTCACTCAGAAAGACAGAAAATCGAGAGGAATGGAGGAAGCTGGTTGTTTGGTCTTGTGCAGTGCTCCAATGATATATGAGATTACGGGACTGATAATGGTGATGAAATAAATAATAGTTTATGAAAGTGGTAGCATCTAATTGAGGTCTGAATGATTGCAGAGATGGCCTTTCTGGAGGAAAAATGTGAGAAAGAGACCTTGATAAAAATTTACTGGTATGAACAAGTTCTTGTGGAAAAACTAAGGTGCTCTTGACTCCAAAAATCTTTGTGTTCCTAGCATGCCTACCCACAACATGGATGTTGTCTCCCTGCATGGTGGTCATCTGCAGCCGTTGAACATCACTGATTCCTCTAGCTGGGTACAGCACCATCACACCCACACCACAATTACCTGTAGAAAGGAAATAACAAATCCATGCATTCTCCCATACTCTCTATCACTGATTCCTCCTGCTGGGTACAGTACCATCACCGCACCACCACCACAATATCCTGTTGAAAGGAAAAGAATCACAGCATTCTAACAATCTCTCAAAAACTGATTCCTTTATAAGGTTACAGTACCATCACCCCTAAACCATAATAACTATATAAAGAAAACAAATTTAAATTATTCTCACTAACCCTAACTCTTTATCATTGATCTACTAGCTGGATATAGCACTATCATGCACATGCCACACTGATCTACAGACACCTGCCACACTATTACCAACATAACACATTGATCTACAGACACCTGCCACACAATTACCCACATAACACATTGATCTACAGACGCCTGCAGCACTATTACCCACATAACACATTGATCTACAGACACCTGCCACACTGATCTACTAATACAATTTGATGGTCTTAAACTAACAGAAAAGAGGTAAAACCAGTAGTTTTGTAAAATTCAACAAATTATTTATTTCTCAAGAATACAAAGTGAAAAATGTATAAAAGAACTTAAAAGTATTGTGAAATAAAACCCATGTAATCCTAGAATTTCTAACTGAAGTCAGAATGATTTAAGTTCTGAATAAACTTCAGTGGTATTCCAAAATAAATCCAATGCTTGAAATGTTGATGTGCCTATAATGACCTGTGTTGTAGTGATGTGCCGACAGTCTTTTGTTAAATCACAATAATGCAATCAAAGAATATATCCTTTACTGAATTTCACAAAAATTAAAGTCTCTATTTCCAAGAATGTTATTTTTGTGTACTTTGAATTTCCAGAGAAGAAAAGCTTGAATTAACTGAGTTGAATTAATAAATTCCAGACCAAATGAAATACTGGACACAATAATAATACAACTGATTCTGCACAGATCTTACAGCATGAATGAATAATTTCTAAATAAACAAGACTATATAGTCCTCTACTTGAAATCAGGTCACAATTAACATTTTCATTTTGGAGGGTTCTAAATGTTTATAGGATAAAATCTTAGTTATAATTAGAAAGTCTGCTACTAAAATTATAAGATAAAATGTGGACTCGGATAAAGACAAACATGTTTACAAAACCAAAATCAATGATTTGGGTCAGGTGTAGAAAATAAACTTGATTTTGGATAAGGTCAAGTTCAAAAAACAATTATATAAAGCATATAACAAATAAAGAAAATAAAATGCAAATGAAATATACATAACACTACATCCACATACCACAATGATCTATGGATCTACAGATACCATAACCCAATATCTCAGTCCTCTGTCAGAGTGCAAATCAAATTAGTATGTAGATAGAAGATAACAAAGCAAAGTTATCTTCATAAACCTTACATCATTAATTCCTCTAGCTGGTTACAGCATCACTAGCCCACAAATGGAGATAGAAAATAACAAATCTAAGTATTCTCCCAAACCTAAAAGCTCTATCACTGATTTCCCTAAATTGGTCCAACACATTCACCCCAACCACACTGATGTGCCCAAAGAAAATAAGAAATTTAAATATTCTCTCTAACTGCAACCCTATATCAGATTCCTCTAGCTGGGTACAGCACCATTAGTATTACAAAGCACTGATTTATGGAAAGAAAATAAGAAGCAGTTTTTTTTTAACTCTGAGTTTGTTCTAGTTAAATACTGCATAATTACTCCCACAAAACACTGATCTAATACTGAAAGCAGCAAGCATTCTGCCCAACCTTACCCTACATCACTGAATCCTACAAAACCACCACCTGAAAAAAGAATATAACAAATCTGATAGTTCTCATTCTCACTGCTGCAAACAAATATTTGTAGCATATGTTTCAGAATAGCAGTTAAATGAATTGTATACAGCACCAGCTTTGGATAAATTTTTGCTTTGCTTTGTAGATTATTTGATAAAAATCACTGATAAAGGGTAGTAAGTTTATCAATGCATTCTTTTCTTGGTTGTGACTAACCCAGCCTGCATGAAAGAGTTACAATCATTTTAATGATAAAATGTAATAAACATTGGACTTGATAGCCTAAACCCAACCCAAGCCTTACATTGCATGGATTATTCAATGGTCTTTGGTGAACTTTACTAAAAAAACGTCGAACTTTAAAATGCTTTCAGATCGATGGGAAGTTTAAAAAAAGTCAATGGATGTAATTGCTACATTGGGACTTTTATCAAATTTATTACAGGCATGAAAACCATGAGGCCAAAGTAGGTTTTAGATCACTCACCTAGTTCCTATTAATCAATGAACCATATGCAATAGTGTTTGGCTGAGAAATCAGGGTTGAAAAAACCTCTATACCTGGATGTTAGCATCAAGTTTTATAAAAATCAGTCATGCAAGTAGCATTTTAAAAAAACTACTGCACATTTGCAGAGATGTGTTTTAACCATTTTCAACACAAGTTATGGCTGCTTGATTTCCCCAATTTAGGCCTACCACTGCATGGTGAAAAAACATAATGTCTGTTTCGAAACTAAAACACCAATATGTACATAATAATCTGTTTTAAGAACATAATCTATCAAAAGTTCTAACTTATTTTTTTTTAATGAAGATTTTAAATACCATGTTTGCATCCTTTAAATTTGAAACCATAAGTGAACCAATAATGTCGGACATCGCTGTGTCTAGAAAAAGATACTGTCTGTTTTCAGAAATAATTCCGCAAATTGATTAAGGAAGATATACAATTCATAGAAAGCAAAATCAAAATATTATGTGATAGAAGATTGAGCTTGAAATGTAATCATGTAGATCAGAAATATATTGAACAATGTTATGATGTGGAATTTGAAAAGCAGTGCAACTTTTTAAGGTCAAGGTTGTTTTCTGACATTAATTTTTATGAAAATAAGAAATGGCAGTGAAGCAAATAATAGTTAACTGATGCATGACATTACTGTAAGTATGCAAACAATAAAACAGTATAGCTGCAATCCAATCAATTGATTTTGTAATGAAGCTGAAAATCGAGTTGTCAAATTAAATTCCTTTCTAAAAATAGATGCACTCACATGTTATTTTATTCATGGCACCATATATGCTCATGTCTGTGTCAATTCTGTTGGATAGAAGAGTCTAATTCAGTCATATATTGTCAATAAGGCTTCACTTCGTTGTGTGTGAATAGTTAAGAGTAATGTTTAATCGTCAACAATGAAAGTAGGTTGAATGGCATGTTACGAAGTTCAAGTAAAAATAAGTAAATTCCTTTAAATTAGGCCTCAAGGTAGATTAGTTCCTAGCTAATTGAGTTACCCTCTTTAAATAATGTCATAATAAAAAAGTATGAATACAATGGGCATGAATATAATAATTTTAATACAAGATATGTTAATAATAACTATATAATATAGATTTATCAACTTGAAAATAAAATTATGATTAAAACAAATGTTAAATACTGTTATATAGATACTGAGAATTAAAGAACATAATTCAGATATAAGAAAGAAAATACACACACACACACACACTCACACACACACACAGTAGTTTCTTGTTTTGCTCCCACTTCTCCCTACTCTCTCCCAAAGGATAAAATTTAAGCTAACTCTTGACCTCTGATTCAGATGAAAGTAACTCACCTGCATGTCTGGCAAATCCATCTAACACAGCACCTCCTGTATCCCCTGATGTGGCCACCAAAATGACATATCTGTCAGAGAGATAATCCAAATGGATTCATTCAGTTTGCTTGGTTCCTACATGTACTGTTGATATACAATAATAATAAACAACAACTACAATCTTATCAATTACTTAAGTACCAAAGTATCAAATAACTAACTTTAGACAGAAAACTGCTGTATGGATAAAAAGTGCATAAATTTTTAGGTTCAATAAACATGTAAGCACCACTTTTATCACCATGTGTACCTAATGATGGAGTGATACAATGAATTATATCATTGCTACAATAATTCAGGTGCCATAGACAACAAAAATAATCATTAACAGCCAAACATGGTTGTGTGCATTCATACACATTTGGAAAACAAAAATAAACATATTCTTGACTAAATAAGACACCTGTTGGTCACTTAACCCCTCAATGACACCCCACCCACGTAGGTTCAGTAATACAGAATACTTTCTATCAATATTGATGAAAGAACAATATATATTCCTGTGCAGTTATTGAATTTATGTATCTGAAAAATCTTAATGTAACACATATACTTGACCTTACTTTGTTTTCCTGTCCCAGGATCCTTTCTCATGTTGAAGGGCCTTAGTGAAAAAGTGGGGCATCAACTGCAATGCAGCATCCTTGAAGGAACCAGTGGGTCCATGGAACAACTCAGCCAGGTAGATATTGTCTTCCAGATGGCGCACTGGGAATATCTTATTACAATTGAACACCTGAGGATCATAGGCCCATTGAATGAACTGCCTTAGGAACTGGGGATGAAGATCCTGTGGGTTGATCCACCTTTCCAGGATACATAAGGCACGGTCAGGATAATTAAGATGTACCAGTCTTCTCATCTCCCCTCCACTGAAATGTGGTATTTCCCTAGCAGGGACAAACAAACCACCATCTGGGGCTAGTCCTTGCAGAACCACATCCAAAAATGTCCAGGAATACTTTTTTTGTGCACCCTCACTGCGTGTAGATACAAATCCCTTGTTATCTTTGAAGACAGCTAGTGACCGGATGACTTTATCTGCTACACTATCTGGTGTTTCATATTCCTCACAAAGAATTCGTATGTCATAAAACTTTTCATAAAACTGTTGACGATATGGCAGGATGTCCTCCATAGGTGTACCTTTCTCCTGGCCAACAATGCGACTCACTTTCATGCGTGCGAGTCTCTGCAGTATGTCACTCATTTGGACATCCAGGAATATGACAGTACCACTTTGAGCCACAGCTGTCATTGCAGGAGTATGCATTGGGTTTGATCCTGTCAGGGAGATAATGCTACCACTAGCTTTAAGGTCTAGTAAAGCTCTGCCCTCAGCCTCAATAAAACCTTTAGAGCCAACCTCCTGCAGCTGAAATTCACCATGCAGGATGAGATTTATAACAAAATAAATCATCACAATCAAACAACTTAGCCTATAATTGATCATCTGAAGTAAGATCTCTAATGGCTGACTAAAGATCAAAAGTCTATCTGAGTTATAGCTACTGTGATTAGCACAACTCTATCATAGACACTGCTACCTTGGTATGCAATACTCCAACACATACACTACTATATTGATTGGCAATATTCTATCACAGATAATAATTTCCAGGGTAATAATAATATGTCTATCCATCCATCCATTCGTCCATCTATCAACCTACCAACCTACCTACCCTGACAAGCCAAATTCCAAGTGTTTTAACTCTTACAAATCTAGAACAAGTTTATTTGTCCCTGCTAGGGAAATACCACATTTCAGTTGGGGAAGGGGGAGATAGATGAGATGACTGGTACATCTTAATTATCCTTACCATGCTTTATGTATTAATTGATATTAATATTTTGCTACTGTTTGAAAAATAAAACAGGGTCAAAGCTGACTATGATTTCATCCTTTAATTTATATAACAAACTTTATATTATTCTATACTTAAAAGCACAACTGCCAACTCTTTAATGACTACACCTTCTATAAAGGGTAGCTGGAACACAGCAAAAGGAGCTGAATATTCTTTCAGCTGAAAATATTCAGCAACTCATAAAATAGAAATTATTACAATAATATGATAATGGAGAACAAAATAAACCAAAATGCCAGTGTTGCTTTTTATGCTATTAATAAACAAGTAATGTATCATGTATATTGCCATGTAAAAATCTTTAAGTACTCTTTAATCTCTGAAAGGTGACATCTAAACTGTTGTCATCCCCAACTTAAAATCTTATAAAATTTACTTAATACAGGTATGCAGCATTTGAAATGGGATGAAAAGGAATTACCTTATTAGAATTACCTTTGATAACACAACCCATGCATTCTTATATGTGGATGCAATCTGAACCTCTAATGATGCTATTGAAGGTAATTCCTACTTTTGAACATTGAGGTCTAATGCCAACTTCAAAACACTGATGACTGATTTTGTGTGCAGCTAAAATGACTTGTTACCTTTTGGGCTACACTCATGCCCCAGTAGGGTTCCAAATGGTCATCATCCACATCTATGATGGGCATCTTCATTTTCCTGTGCAGGATTTGTGCTACCGTTGTCTTTCCACATCCTGGACTGCCCATCAGGATAACATTAGCCTGAAACATAATCATGTCAAGGAGACCAGATGAGAATATCTCAATTATACTGATGAATTAGTCTATGTAAACATCTGTGACAGTGGTGGTAGTTAAGCTTCAAAACATTTTGCAGTGTTTCCTTTTCACATCTGAGATTACTTGTACCATGGACAAGTGGCTTACAAATGGTACTTACCCAACTTAAAACCATCTGGACTTTTTATTTACAATATTTATTTATTTATTTATTTATAATATTTCTCCATGCAACACAGCTGCTATGCCATCTTTAAAAGCCACTTGTCAAAGGGTAGCACCATTGGTGGTGGTGGCACATAAAAAAAAAAAATTGCGTAAGTAAAGTCTGCTGAAATAAACATGACTTTAATTTGTGGAAAGCTTTGATTTGTGCTACCAGGTGTATGAGATAATCTTGAAAATTTGTTCTCTCGTTCTGATATCAGTCAACATCGTAAAATATTACACAATGTTGTTACTTAAACAGTAAGATGTAGTGCTAAAACATATAACATGTAATACATTTTACATTGTAGACTAGTCTGAATATACCTGCCCATTTGTTTCTAGCCACATACTGATTTAGAAAAACAAAAATCATAAATTTGAGAAGAAATGCACAGAAGATAGTTCATTTATTGGCTAATAATTTCAAACCCATGACCAGGAGTTATTAATATTAACATGGATTTAACAAGCAGTGCAATTACTATGTAACATGTGTGCAAAGAGATATAACTCTCAACCTTATGGTAATTTACAGAATTATTGGGTAGTTACCAAACAGGATGCACTACATCACTCAATGGTCAGAGGAAAATAGACCCACCATAGTGCACACCATATTGTGCTGTGTTATAATAAAAGTTAAATGGGTCGCATATGTGCATTTACTCATTTTAAATTAAATAAAAATTGTTCTTTTATAACTGAACACTAATTTTCTTTAGCAAAAGTCTGTTCAATACTGATTATTGAATGCTCTGCACCTTAACTGTCATCAAAAAACTTCCAGACAAAAATTGTCTATCTCTATGATCTTTTACAATGGTCGCCAATTACTAAACTTGGGTCAAGAAAAGAGCATATCAAGTGGAATCACAGTACAGGGTAGTACGAATTTATCAATATGCTTTCATTGTGACATAACAGATTGTACTTTATCACACCTTTAGATTCATTTAGTCCATAAATGTCTATGAACTTTGACAATAATTTTGCTGTATGCACTTTTGAAGGCATCTATATCATGACCTTCCAAAGGAATGTTGATGCAGAATCTAAACAAAGGTAATACTTGCCACTTAAAAGTAGGTAGAATCAAATTCTAAAAAATTACACCCATTACTGAAATATTTGGTTTTAAATGCCTACATGACCTGTGTGACTTGTATTATTGTACTTAACTCCATTAATCATGAAACATGCAGATGACATTGTTAGGGTTACCTGTCACAGACAAGTTAGTCCAAGATTCCTCTGACCCGTAACACCCCATTTTTGATATTTGAACATTTATACTGCAGTGTAGGTTCAGATTCTAATGCGTATCAAAACGTTGGAATCCGCAGACATAGATAGCTGCTTTCTAGCTAATATAGCTACTTTTCATTGAGATATACCTGCATGAAATCGATTGGAAGGTGATTTATTTTATCAAAATTTTTTTAGCATAGCTATTCATCATGAACAATGACCAGAAACCTGAAGGTATTGCAGCAAGGTGGAGAAAACCATTTTCAACAAGTACCAATCATGTGTCATTAATTTTGTTGGTATGATGTGACTACTGCATTGACATCAATTCTCTCCTTAGTGAAGTTGGTTTTCTTCAAGTTACTGTAACATTTATAGATTTTGGGTTGCTGTTTTCAGAATAAATATTTTGAGAAGTTTATATTTTTTCATTCATCTTAAAGATTGTGTGACTTTTATTTATGTTTGACTTGTTTTTCTACAGCAACACTAGGTACATACAGTTTACAGTTGCTATCATGTGACTATATGACCACTGATATCACTAACATCTAGATTGTGAAATTTGTATTGTCATGTGACTAGGAATGAAAATGGTGAGATCAGAGTCAAATTTCTGCAACGATGTACTTTTGCCTCATGAGTGGAATAAAGACAAGATGAATCCTTTACTCAAGAATTTTGTTAAAATAAATCACATTCCTATAAATTTCATGCAGGTATATTTTGATGAAGAGTTGTTCAAGTTTGCTAGGCCAGCTAGAAAGTGGCTACCCTATGCTGACAATAAATGATGTCTGCGAATTGCAACTAATAAACTCAAATTCTCACAAAAGAAACCTACTTGTTTTCAAGTTTCATGCCTATATCTCAATTGGCTGAAATGTGATGTTAGTCAGGAATACCAAAATTGGTAAGCTGAAGAATACTTCTTTAATGAAATGAATAAAAATATATTAATACTGAAGAACGTCAGCTTTGTTTTATTCAAGATTCCATTATCCTTTTAACCAATTTCGGTATTCCTGGCTTCCATCACATTCCAGCTAAAAGAAATATAGGCCATCAGAACTTAAAAATATGTCCATTTGCTTGAGTGAGAATTTGAAATTAGTAGGAAAAAGACATCAGAGCAAGTAACATCTGACTAAAATATTATAGCTTTAATTTGTAGAAAAACGCTGATATTGCTTGCCAAATCTGAATTGTCATTCTAATGTTAAATCATATTGGAACACACTATACAGCACCATTATTTGGGCAGTAGACTAAAATGCCCCAAACAAAAATATTAGCATCGAGGTATTACCCGTTGGGCAAGACTGACCCTACACCCCGACATTTATGTCCAAATATCAAAACTAGGGTGGCAAGGGTAAGAGGAAACTCAGACTACAGTAAGGTTAGAAATCGTAAATCAATAAAATGAAATAATGAAGTTGTATTCATTTTTTATCACAATAAAAACTTTAATGATAGAAATCTAGTGGTGGGTGGGTGGGTGGGTTTACAAACAAACGGGGATTTATGCAAAAACTATAACATGACCACAAGACATACACGTTTGGGGCTGATTTACTAGACTGGGCATAAATAAACTGTGAAGAGATCATGGATACGACATATATATGACCTGTTCAATACTGCCAGATGACACATAACGATGATGAACTTGACCAATTCTCTGCCGCCTCTGTAGCGTGGATTTCAACGGGGCAAGAAAATTCGTCTGCAGTAACCGAGCGTGCGGAAAACCATGTTTGCAAGACTGGCACAAACCTTGAAGAATGTTAAATTGCATCATATTTGTCATCTTAATAGTCCAGTGCTTCTGTAGTCTGGCCCCCTGCTTAGTATGCTCCCTGCGATGCACTCCGATATACTAAGTCAGGCGAACATTTTTAGTGTATATATTTTTTTCCATTGACCTAGAGGTGAAAGTCGAAGGTTTCTTCAGAGTTATCTCCCTTTGCCCTATCTAAAGCACTAGTCTGCTTCTCTGCTTAGTAAGCTCCCTGCGATGCACTCCGCTATACTAATAGTATAACTTTAATATAAAGAATGGGACTAGAAAATATCAATTACTAATTGTAAAAGGTATAGTAATTAATTAATTAAAAGTATTCAACGGACAATATGACAATTTACTTGGACATGAATCACAAGAAGAACATAAACCTGGAAGAAATACAAGAAGACATTTCTAAGAGGAACAATTATCGAAGAATTCCAACAGCAAACAGGAGAAAGGACGGACAGTGAAACAACACTTTATGCAGCAGCCCATGTAAAAGTCATACAACTTTCATAACCCCAACAAAGGCAGAGTCAACTGCCAGTATGAAAAGAATTATAACCTACATTTGCCATTACGAAAAGATATTACTGTACGGTAGTTGCCTAAATCTCAAACATTGCCCTTATGAAAAGATATTACAGCCAAAAGTTGCCAAAACCTCAAAACAAGGGACACTTTAGGAAGCTTTACCTGCTGTCCCGCAAGCCCATACCCTCACATACAAAACACCTGTAAAGGTGTTAGCATCGCTTCATAGATAAGGGACAGTCCAGGACTAACCTCCTCCCCCCTGCTGTCCTATAATCCCCTCTCCGGACACGATTAAGCACAGTAGTGGGACAGTGCGGGGCCGCGCAGCCAACTGTCAAGCAAAATATACCATAACTCAGTCTTCACTTTGGCATTGAAGACCTTTTGAACAAACATGATCCTTTGGAAAGGCGGTCAAAATTTAAAAAAAAAAAAAAAACCAAGACAAATTATGCGGTAGTAAAAAACACAATGGGTGACATCCACCCAACAGATTGAAGGAATTTTTAGGCCCTTATAAGTACGCCAAGTACACAAAACTCAAACATTAATATATTCAAAAATCACAACTTAGAGGCATTCGACACATTGCAAAGGTGGCTAATACAATATTGGCATAAGGACTCCCGTAGGATAAACTGAATATAATTTGACTAGATTTCATAAAGTTCCAGAAGGCCCAGCTCGGGGCCAAGCGCCTTCTTAAAGGGACATACGCCCAGCCCAGGTCACAAACAGTCGCACGAATGCCACCAGGCAATAAGCGACTATAATCCTAATCAATCAATCAACACTTGCGCCACTCTACAGAGAATAAAAGATGGCAAGCAATTACTAAGACTACAAGAGGTAGTTGATACCTTAGTCATGTTGGAAGAAATGTTGGTGAGAGTTGAGTATGGTTACTATAGCCCCTGATCGCTTAAAGATGGAAATTAGCAAAGATGTAAGGATATCATAAATGAAATGATATCAATTGAAAAGTAAGAAAAGGAGGATGTAGATAACAAAAAGAGGATGAGAGAATGGAATGAGAAAATTGAAAAAGAAGTGGAGAATGAAAATAGGAAATAACAGAAAGAAGAGGAGAAGGAAAAACATGAGAAGGAGAAGGAAAAGAAGAAGACAAAAATTGTATGACAAAAGATAAGAAGCTGGTGGAAGAAGTTAAGAAATTAGAAAAAGAAGAAACAAAAGCCATTTTCAGGGCCATTTTCCATACCTCGAAAAGATTTTAATTTTCAGACAATTGCCATATCTCCATCTCTGTGTTTATCTCTGTTTCTATGACTCTATTGTATATGTATGTCTGTGTACATGTCCCTCCCTAGGCTCGTAGTGCTAGCTGTGCGTATTTAGGTGGTCAAACTAGGTCAGCTCCTTGCTACACTTTTGCCAAGTGTCCAGTACTATGACGTCATGCCACCTGGGTCATACCTATTGGTGTAATACAGTCCCAGATTGTGCTAGTCACTAATACAAAATGCCAATTGTAGCTATATCGTCCCAGGGTGTGCCATTTTTGGGAAAAATCGTGGGGCCATATCGTCCCATGGCTGTTTTTTCTTCTTTGGGCCATTTGGACCATTGTCACCATATACTACTAAAACTATTTCGTGCATATAAATTAAGCAAATCCCATGAAACATTGGGAATTTATACATTTGCATGTAGCAATAAATGGCTTCTTCTGATTGGACTAATATAAATCATTGTTCAGTTTGTGTAAAAAAATTGCAAGACATAAAACATAAAACATTTAACATTTTGTATACGCATATCCCACTTCTCATATATCATTCGCATTTAACACAAATCAAGTATAAATATACCAAAGCATGATATATTTTGCATAACGCAGCATTAGCATTAATTATTTGTGAATTCGTGTAACATACAGGCTTTCGATATATTAAGTATAAACTTAATCCGCTGTTTAATGGCGGAATGGTAGCTGATTCGGATCCAGCTTGTTTGGACCATGGTTGATCTAAAGCATGTGAAATATAAGCAAAGCTGTGGAACACACATACTTGATTATTTTAGTTATTATTGTTTTCGCAAACACAGATAATGCAAAATGCAGATGTTCAGATTTTAAAGTTGCATCAGATACTTGTTAGTAAATTTGTAGCTGGAATCAGAAGAAAATGGATATGAAGTATAGCATTTAGACTTTTTAAAATAAAATGAAGAAACTATATAGTTATGGTTTTAATTAAAAAGCCCTTTGAAACGTTTCAGAAATCAGACCAATAAGGACACTTCCAACACATATGAAATAATGTATAAAAACTGACACATCGTTTTCATTAATTCCTCGCGCAAGTTTCCATCGAGATATATTTAACCCTGAAACATTTGGTTAAGTTAATGTGAGTAATACAACAGTGACACGTATTGAACTTTATATACCTTTTGAGTAAAATCTCTTTAATTGTGGACATCGTGCAGTAATGTCCCAGGGCATATTATTGTTTAGCTCTTTAAAGCTGCCACTTCAATGATTTAAATATAATGGATTTTGGTTGTTATTATCAATGCCCTCCCATTTTCCATATTCGCTAGCCACGGTTCTGATCTGTTAACGATATCTAATCTACTCCATGGCGGATTGAGCAGATATTTATTGCCTCGGGGTTTGTGAATTTCATCGAATACGGTGGCAAACCACCATGTCCAATCAAAACTACGTTGTTTAAATTTTAACACTGTACCTGATTGAGGCAAAGAACACTCAACTTGAATGGATTCATAAAAAAAGTAATTGTCCACTGCCGGTCTGTGTTTGTATAAATACCTTAAACTGTGTTTGTATAAATACCTTAAACTCAAATACACATGATTTGTATAAATACCTTAAACTGTGTTTGTATAAATACCTTAAACTCAAATACACATGTATTGTATAAATACCTTAAACTGTGTTTGTATAAATACCTTAAACTCAAATACACATGTATTGTATAAATACCTTAAACTGTGTTTGTATAAATACCTTAAACTCAAATACACATGATTTGTATAAATACCTTAAACTGTGTTTGTATAAATACCTTAAACTCAAATACACATGTATTGTATAAATACCTTAAACTGTGTTTGTATAAATACCTTACACTCAAATACACATGATTTGTATAAATACCTTAAACTGTGTTTGTATAAATACCTTAAACTCAAATACACATGTATTGTATAAATACCTTAAACTGTGTTTGTATAAATACCTTAAACTCAAATACACATGTATTGGCTTCTGTCTGGTACATATTCATACTTTCGATATTACAATTACAAAGTCAGTTGTCTCTACCATTTTCGGCCGATGCACAACACTCGCTGTTAAAGCGATTGGTTCGTTGGTATTACTTACTAAGTAAGGCAACTCATAATCTCCAGTAGATGTCACTAGGACAAGGCGCAAAAAAAAAAAAAAATCTGCCCGATCCGCCAAGGTGTAGATAGGGATAACATATTGGAACCTTGACTAGCAAAGATGCCCTCTTCCCGGTGTTTATGCATTTTCCCGAAGAAAAAAAAAGAAAAAAATTTGAGAAAAAATTAGGAACTGATGTATCCTTTTTTGTATTTGTAACCTGCAAAAATTGATCAGGTTTCAGATTTCAAGGCCCATACTCCTTTGCCTTCATTCATTTGGACTAGATGAATCTGATTACGTGTCTTTTCCCCTTCATTTTTCCATTTTCTGTTCGTCAGTGGCAGTTATATGCTCTCTCTCTCTCTCTCTCTCTCTCTCTCTCTCTCTCTCTCTCTCTCTCTCTCTCTCTCTCTCTCTCTCTCTCTCTCTTATATTGTGTCTAGTAAATCATTAGTTTTCCTGTATTGACAACGTTTTCTCGTTTTCTTTAAAAAAATGTTATTTGTATACAACTAAATGATTAAAAATAAATTCACAGAAAACAAATAAAGCGATGTACTTAAAACGAGGATTTTTAAAATGTATTTCATCTTTCATCCGATAACACCACCGTTTTCGCTCACAAAAAGTCTTTCTACATGAACACTGTTTCATATTTGTTTCTTGTGAGTGTGCGTTGTTTTATTATTTCTCAATTAAAAAACTATTTAAAATTTGCACACTGTTGAATGAGCTGCTTTAAAAAATATTTCACTACTAAATTGCCGATTTAGAATAACAGTCAATTCCTTAAAAATAAGAATCACAGTATCAAGCGTACTATCTAGGTTTTGTAACTTGAAAACTGCTCAGGTACTTGGGAAATAATGAGAAACATTATCTTTAAAAACAAATTTATATGTCATATTTAAATCTCGGACAAAACTTAATTTCCCATGATCCGAAACAGCCCAGAAATAAGCCGAAACAGCCAGAAATCTAGGTCGAATCAGCCAATAATTTGGGCCGAAAAGGCCGGGTCTCGAGCATGTTACCTTAATTATTAATAGCGAACGTTTTCCTCCTCAAATGTACATGTTTGATCTCTTTAACGCTCTGGGATAGTTGTTGTCCACTAAAATATGGTGACTGCTAACAGCTATTTAAAAGTATGTGCTTCATGGTTCAAATATTCCGGTTCAACACTATCACAAATGGTATGTCGCTCTCGAAATAGCCGTTAACCAGTGTTTTGCCGAAACAGAACGAAGACTAAATGAGTTAAATGAGTGCAGAAGGATTAGGGAACCAGACTAGATTTTGTTGGCATTATATCCCACAATTCAGAGTTTATCGACGCCATTTGCACGGGTAGTGAGGTAACTTTTGTGGAGTACGTACCGTTTGGGTTTTATGTGTACAGCGTTTATACTTTGCATTGTGGACGTAAAATAACCAGTCATAACTGCCTTTTCCTTGTTTATTAGGGTTGTATTGTGAAATACTCAACATTTATGGAGGCCATGTGTCTATTCAGTGAATGTTCTGAACTTAAACTGTCCTCAAGAAACTTCCCGTCGAAAATTGTTAGGTCTCACTGGACCGTTTTTATTTAGTGGCAAATTTTGATTCGACGATGATCTATTGCGGAAAAAATGTTTATATTACATTAAAAATACAAATAAAAACTAATGATTTTTGTTTATAGGATGTTTGTAAGATCTGAATAAGGTATTAAGTTAATTCCTTATGAAACTGGTGGCTATTTTTAGTAATCCCAGTCATTTTTCTGATATTGAAATAACTGCAAACACTTGATTTCTTCATATAGATCTCTTTAATAGCATTCAAAAACAGTTTCATTTTTTAAAATATCTATTAAAAAAAGTTACACAACTATGAAGTTTTAAAATATTCGCAAATTTCTAGAAATTTTGTATTATATATAAAGTATTAAGATTATGTGTCGGTCTAGTCCGAGTTTCCTCTGACCCTTGACACCCCATTTTTTATATTTGTTTCTTTTTATGTTGGGGTGTAGGGTCAGAGTCTATTCCCTATCAAAAACTTGGAATAGGGTACTCGCCAACTATCAGGCCTAGCAAACTTAAATGACCTTACATTGACCCATTACATTAAATCGATAGGGAAATCATTTATTTTCTCAGAAATTACAAACATAACACCGAATTTGTCTTTAATCCATTGTCAGATGAGACGTAACTACAGCGTTGATGATTTTTGACCTTGTTTGCACCATTTTCATTGCTAGTCACATGACTAACCAAATCTCGCAGCCGATATGAATAAAAAGCCATAGGTCAAATAGTCACGTGATAGCAAAAAAAAACGTGTTTTCCCATACCACTTGTGGAAGACAGCAAATGTGTCACCTTCATTGATAACTGATTTTATTACATCATACTGTAGTTCTTTAATATTAAAATAGTATCCCTTTTCTTAAAGTATCTCATTGGCAAGAGCTTCCGTGTATTCGTCTTTACCTGCCATGTTGCAATATAGGTTTATGCACAAAACCTTCCATTCCAGTATTGCAGAAAGAAGACATAAACTCAAAAATATTGAATGAAAGTCACGCAATGTATACAATTACAAGAAAAAGCATGTATTATTCAACATATTAATTGGGATAACAGCAGCTCGAAACATGTCGCTGACGCATCTTCCTGGAAAGAGGCTGACTGATCATGCAGAAACTACATGTCAACGCACTTTGTTGTTATCACGTGACTATTTGACCTATGACGTTTATGCACATCGGCATGTGACTAGCAATTAAAATGGTGCGAACGAGGTCAAAATTCATCAACGCTGTAGTTACGTCTCATCTGACAACGGATTAAAGACAAAATCGGTGTTATGCTTGTAATTTCTGAGAAGATAAAATGATTTCCCTATCAATTTAATGTAATTTTGGATCAATGCAAGGTCATTTAAGTTTTCTAGACCTTATAGTTGGTGAGTACCCTATGCCAACACAATTTGGTGTCGGCAAATTCCAAGTTTTTGATAGGGAATAGACTCTGACCCTACACCTCAACATAAAAAACCAGATATCAAAAATGGGGTGTCAAGGGTCAGAGGAAACTCGGACTAGTGTCAGTCATGGAACCAAAGTAAAATGTTCTTTCCATAAAAATGTTTTAACTTTCTTATTTCTTGAGATATTATAATGAAATTTGATATTCTGATTGCATTTTGCCTGCTGGTCCATTGCTATCATTAAATCTGATGTCTGACTTCAATATTTTCATTATGTTAGCAATAGTTCATATATATAATATGTAAAACAACTTTGAAAACAAGAAAAATGTAATGTTTATTCATAATTGTAATTGTAACATACTGTGAGGGTAGTCAATTTTTCCTTGTATAGAAGACAAAAATATCAACAAATGAAGATTAATAAAATGTACCAGAAGTATATATATAGAACCAGCATCTATGCACACACAACCATACCTTTTAAAAACAAGCCAGTGTCATGCTTTTATTAAAAGTATGCACATTTGAATTTTTCATACTGCTTTCCAATTTCAAAGAACTATCTGATGAACCATTGTTGACCTGAATTTTGGCAATCTGGAATAAACTTGTTTGTCAGAATAAACTGCTTGTCAACAATTTGTCTACCCTACTAGGCCATTGAAAGTACCCTTCCTTTCTACATGGTGACATGAACTGCTGTTTTTTTCATCCTATCTTCAACAATACCAGGATACCATGAGTCTTGATATGCAATTTCCACATACTCATTTTCTCTGAACGTGTAGTTTAATACTTCATAACCTATGTCCTGAGAATCATCTGAAACTTTTTGCAGATTATATTTTTCCCCTTTTAAGAGCAGAACTTTCCCTTTTTATGTCTTTCTTTGTGACCATATCATTGTGAATTTCAAACACATTTTTTTCATTTGATATGTGGTCTTGTCACATTTCCCGACCACCTTTTTTTCCCGAAAGCATAATATTGTCATGATTTTCAGGTTCCAATTTACTTAGTCCTTCATCAATTTGAACTCGGGAGATCATCCAAATATAACATCTACATTACAAGAAGGAAGTTATTAGAGGTACTCCCAAGGTTATTTAGTCTGGTACTATAACGTTAAGGAAGAACACTGCCCTAGACCGAAAACTCAGTCCATAGTGTTTGCGGACTTACTTTCCCTGGACCGATTTTTCGGTCTGTAGTGATGAAAGGGTTAATAAAGCTCTTCGCTTTCTTGCTTTATTGCAATAAATTCATTAATGGGACTGTATACTTATGGTTGAATTATTTGTCTACCTACTGTTATTAACAATATAAGTTGGTTAAATAGTATTTGCTACACTACTACTTCTCTTTTGTAATTTTGCGAAATTACAGTAGGTCAGAAACAACCTTGACACTGCATATTTGTTTCGAATTCCACAACAGATTGTCAGTGTTTTTTGACCTGTATTATTAAATATTTAGGCTAAATCTCCTATGATTATAATATTTAAACTTTGTTTTCATTATATTATATATTTTCCTGAGTCTATTTGCCCAATTATTTACGAATACAGACAGTTTAATTATGTGGTATACGTAGCGATGTGCGCCATTACAACTTCGTTTACGGTTTCAAACTTATTTTATCAAGAAAATTCGCAAATAAGGCTGTTAAAATCTCCATTTATATGAACAAAAAACAATACATAAAACTCTTCATCGATCACAAATTACTATATATTGATGCATTTCACCTTGGATTACAACAGTGCCTGAACTTGCTAGCTACTGCGAGGGGGCATCTAAAAATTTATAATCTATATCCATTTTACGTCCGAAAAATCGAGGGTGAAGTTATTTTCGCTTTCCTAACAGACGAAGGTGAAGTTTACAGTTCTTAGGCGACTTTTTCGCCCACTTCGCCTGGTAGCGTGAACCCTGATCTTTATTTGTTTCTCTTGCCTGCTTACTAATAATTTCAAGTCACACAATGCATGCAAGTTTTTCTTTACAGTCTCATCTCTTTTATTTACATTCTGCACGGAATAGTGACCAATCCTGTTTTTAATGTGTTCTAACTTCTCAGTATTTTTGGCAATTTTCTTCTGAAGTTTCTGGCAATGGTTCAACTGTTTCTTTTTTGAATACATAAGTTAGTTTCTTTTTTTCAGAGATTCATCATCATCGCTGTCAACAAAATTAACACTTTCCTGAACATCAACTGGCTTTTTAGTGCAAAAATTTTCACTTATATTTTCATTTTCTATCTGCTGAAAATAGTTTTCCTTGAAACAGCTTCATCACAAATCAATGTTTGTTCATTTTTTTAGTGGTCAAATATGAGCTGAATGTGGCACTCATTAGCTCCTTTACATTTTTAAACCCAGTAACTTTCTTTTTTAACAAAGCAGAACTTTTCTTGTTTAACAAAGCAGAGAGGTGCCATGTGACCCGGCATGATCAATGCCTATTTCCAATGATGTGTGAAGTTACTTTCGATGATTATAAAGTAATAATTCCATTAATATAGCTTAAAATATAAAAAGAAAACATACCCAAGATAGATAATTTTATTATCTTTTACAATATATAAAATGTATTGCAATCAGATGACATATATTGATACTGTAACGAAAATTCTACACTTGGTCAAAGGTTTCATCAGATTTCTAGGTAAACTGTCAACTCATCCATGCAGGTTCAGGGTTGCTATTATTATACTGAACCAATACTACCAACAAACCCTCCTTTGGCAGCACATGACATTCTTTCACAAATTGCTGTGTAATTAATATACTTATTGTGTGTGGTCGTTATCCTGGTGGAATCAAAATATGACAGTAGTAAATGGGCACATTTTCATGTTCCGTTGACATTTGCAATGGTAGTTGAGGTATGTCAAAGTTAGTTCCAGTATGTTCATGTGGAAGATGTTTCTTGAACGAAACAAAACATTGCCTATAGTTCCATTAGGCATAATATACTTTTTATTCGTTTCTTTAAAGAATATTTCCACCTAAACCGATTTCGGCATTCCTGGCTTGCATTGCTTTCCAGCCAAGTAAAATGTAGGTCTATAAAATTTGAAAATAGGTGCATTTCTTTGCTGAGAATTTGAATTTATTGGAGAAAAGACCTCAGAATAAGTAAAGTCTGACAAAAACATTCTATTTTAGTTGCCAGTTGTGTGATATTCCTGAAAATTTGACTTTTGCTACGCTGTTTATCGACATCAAAACATTAATCCCAGTGCTATTAATCCTACAGTAAGATCCATCCCCATCCAGAAGAAAAATTTCTGGGTGATGGGGCTTTCATTGTAGGACTATGGCATCGCAATAGCTCGCTCATTCCTGTAAATTTGACTGCTATGTAAGGCTGTTATTTGGGTAGTAAGACATAGTACCTAAACAAAAACATGTGCTACGTCTTACATTGTAGGACTACTCATAACTAGTCCTACAATGTAAGACATATGACGTGTTATTTATGTTTTAGTACTACGTCTTACTGCCCTAAAAATGGTCTTGTATAGTGTGTTCCAATGTCGGTTGACATTGGAACAAGTACAGTTTCAGGAATATTTCACACACTTGGCAGCCCATTTTGACACTCACAAATGCTGTGTAATTAATGTACTTATTGTGCTGTTTTTTTATCCAGATGGAATTAAAATTTGATGCTAACAATGGACACATTTTCATGTTCATTGACATTCATTTGAATTTGTTTAGATGCAATGGTAGTCAATGTATAGCAAGGTAGGTCCGCATTGGGGAATAGACAAACAAGCATGTCTCCTTTTTTTAAATCTCTTCTGACAGCAGAGACCAGTGTTGTTGGGCATATTCCTTACTGAAGGTTTATGCTGTTTTAACTTATCCATGAGTTCTGATTTTCGGATGCTTGCTAATAAAAATGTATATATTTTTACTGACCATGGTATGTGGATGGTAACTTAAAACCTTCTTTTGGCCCATGGTGTTAATCTTTCAGAGCAATTACTTTTTTTAGTAATAGTTCCAGTCAAAACAAAACATTTATGTATACATTTAGTATTGACCTTATTTTTAAATTGCTGTCACATTCCTGGAAAGCAGCGTCACCCAAAGGCAAGAACAACATTTGGAACCTAGTGAGGAGTATATCACTAGGAACTGACTAATGCTTGGGATGGAACTGTGGTTAAGTCTGGCCATCACAGAAAAATTTTGAGAGAGAGAGAGAGATGTTTGGAAATTCGAGATAGAGAGAATGATAAATAATTTTTTAAGAAAAGGGATATAAAAGAATGCACAAAATGTGTTTCATTCATTGTTTATGGATGTATGTATAATTATTTAGTAAACCTTTACAGCTCATTTACAGTTCAGATTTTTACAAAAATTTAATTGACATTTTGTTAACATTCTACAATTGACTTCATTTTCAGGATGATTCCCAATTGGGATGTCGAAAGTACTAATAGAACACTTGCATAATTTTATGTAAGGACTACTTTTATTGGCTAAATATTTTTAGACACCAGATGTTTCCAATTTCATCCAGTGAAAGACCATAATTCAAAAAGCATACGTGAGTCTTGGGATGTCACAACAGGATAGGTGTGTACATTCAAAATATTGATACTAAGACACTTATGCATCAGAGGGAGGGGAAGGAACACTATTTTAGTGATGAAGTTACATGCAAGGATGGCTTCATAGCAGATGTAAAGTGAAAGAACTGATTTTCAACAATCGTTTTAGTAAGGTGGTCAACATTGACATATTAGCAAAAGGTTAAGCATTAAGGCCATTTACCATACATACCATTTTACAGTTGAAACCTGCCACTTTTGAAAATAAGTTTTAAAATATTTAAAAACAAATGAAATAGTGTATTGTTTATGAGCTCTGTCCACACATTACAGAAATCAGCCAAAACCTACCTGTTTACTAGGGACTGACTGGTTCAATGATGAGTGCCTGATTAAACAGAATAAAGCTTGTTTGTACACAATAGAATACCTTATGGTTATTTGGTGAGCTGAGGCCAGATGGAACATGTTGTTTGAGGTATAGGTAATAGTGATCAATTTTTGGTCCATGATGGCTTTTGCTTATTAGATTAAATATCACCCATCCTTTGGTAGAAGTGAGATAAAAAGGAATGACCAGCTTTCAGCAGAAACACTTAAGTAATGCAACACTGGCTTAAAATATTTTATTGGCAAATATGAACAGCAGCAAAAGTGTTAGAGTGTTAGAGAAACTGTATAAAGCAAGACATACTTAGATGCTGATGAACTGCTGATCCTTAAATAAGGAGGCCATTGATAGGATAATTGGACAACAGTTGATATCAGGACCTAGAGGAAAATATTGCTTTACCTGATTTATTGACGTCTAAATAAACACACATCACCTTAAAATAATTGTTTATCTCTTTTCATAAAGTACTGCAATTGCAGGACAGGTAAAAGTACCAAAATAAAATAGTCTTCTCTTGAGCCCATATAACTAGATATAAAGCTTGTGAAATTTGAGCTTGCATTTTTAAAATTTTTATTTATTAAAGTCTCCAGCCCTGGACCTTTGAAAATGTTTCCATGACACTGCTTGGATAAATGTTGTTTGTTTTGCTGATTGTTCTTTACTTGTTAAAGTTTATTAGATATTAATGGTTCGAGAAGTAAGTACATATGTATATTTTATTTGCAGAAAATGATGGATGGGGATTTCGATGAGGAAGGAGAATATGGGTATGAACCACAGGATGGGGAGTACCCAGATATCAGCAAGTTTAATAATGGAAGTTATGTAGAATTTGGGGCCTTCACAGATGGCTCTGGTGGAGAAGACAGTAATTATAGCACTGGAGGTGGTGGTGGCTTCCAAGATGTTTACCAAGAAGGAGAGTACGCAGAAGAAGATTCTGGCTGCATGGATGGAGATCAATTTAGTTACCGTGATTTTCACCAGGTTGGCAGCCAACCCGGCAACAACAAACTGCAAAATGATAGAGATAGGTAAGGTTTTGACTTGTTTCTGAACTTAAGATGTTCCATGTACAACTTGGATATTTTCCACAAATTAGCATTTTGTTTCATCTAAACAGATTTGTTTCTTGACAGAATTTGATAAATTTGGACATGTAGCATCTTTTGTGTCCTTAGGAAATGCACTTAGCACTCATTTCAAGCATAATATAAATGTAAATGTGTCATTAAGATGAAACCCTATTTTCACAAAATCAACATTTCTACAGAAAGCATATACCTGACTAATTTTTGCCTGGCAGCTCTTGAATTTAGCTATTAGGCTGGTGTCAGCCATTGAGCGGTGTTAATACTTAAAACTTTCATTCCAGGTCTAACAGAGGAAATCGCTCAGAAAGAAGACGAGATCGGAGACGGCATGACTCGGACAGAGACAAAAGTCGTGACCGGGATAGAAATAGAGACAGGACTAATCGTAGAGACAGGGGCAGAGAGCGAGATGGAAGGGACAGAGGTAGAGACAGGAGTGGAGATGTAAGTAAGAGATACATGCATGTGGTAAAAATGTAGGCAAAGTATACCTGTATTTATATTCCCTACTGCTAATTGTATGGGCATATAGTTGATACCTGGAGGTAATTAAGGTCTTCTAAAATTAACAAACATTTTACTTAAACTTAATGTTTACTATTACTGCATCAGTTTCTTTATTGCATTTCTGAAATTTTTAAATTTTTTTTCATCTTGGCAATTTCAGTGTATGATATTTTAATAACATTTTGTCTGAAAATTGGTCTGTCATGAGGAAATATATTGCCTGTCTTATAGAGGCATTGTTATCAGATCTGCCATCAGCCATATAGTAGCCAATAATCTGGCTTTATGTTATACTCCAATTAATGTACAGTGCTAACCATTTATTTCTTCACCTCTGGAGCAAGATTTTGTCAACAGTGGACGTTAAAATTAGTTGTGGTGATGGTGGTGGAGTTGGAAAAAAAAAGGTTTTGCCTACAAGTGTAAATTGTAAGAAGTGACCAGTCATCAAAAAGTAGGATTTACACCAAGAACTTAAAATGTCTTCTTGGAAAAAGAATGTCTGGCCATCATGATTCAGGCAAAATATCTTTAAATACTTGAATAATAAACATTTTTAAATGGATTCTTTAAGAAAAAAAAACAGTTGAACAAAAAACAAAGTTCTGCAGAAGGTATCCAGGCATGAAGACAAATATGATGTAGGGCTGTCATCAGGTAACCGGGTACCCGACCGTATAGAAAAACCCGGGTATTGAAACGTAAACACAGGTAACTGTAAAAAAAAAAAAAAAATCGCCACACTCGCCAACCACTTCAAACAGGTGTGACAGCTATGGCTATAATTAGAAACCAGATCTCTGCTTGATATAAATAAACAATGCGTCAGTCTGTTTGGATTAATAAAATTCATTGGCGTTGTGCAACCGGACAAACTGTTATCTCCTAGGCATTATATACCAAGGTTTAAACATTTGTTCTACAGGTAATAAACCTCTTTGTAGACTATTTTTATGTGGGTGCTAAATGATCGGTACATTGCGTGCTCTTTTAATGAAATCCAGATGAATACCTTTGATTTCCGAACAAATATGTCAAAGAAATCCCACAATTTATATTATGAACAATCTTCACCTAGACACTTTGAAATCTTCGTAATGCCTCAAAGTAATCTTTGTTGTTTTTCTAGTCGACTAGCACTGTGAATTTCGAAAGTTAGCCATTTTACATATATTGATATTTCTATTTGCGATACTACTACGTTTTTACCATAACTATTTTAAGAATTATAATTCCAAAATAATAACACTTATGCGACTGCGTGGTCACGTGGTATAACTGTGCATGCATGCGTGGGTAATTCAAATCTGCAGTCAAAAGCAGATGAATAAACGTGGTCTGTTCTAACAAGGACTTATACCTTAAAAAATGCAAGTATTCTAAAGCTTTTAACGCGGCTGATCACAGTGATAATTAAAAGTAGGATTATACCTACCATATGTGTGCAATGGTCATTCTAAATAAATTTATTAATTAACAGTGTGCGGTCAGACAATTCGCAGGTACGTCGGTGTGGACGAATCTGACCGAGTAGTACATGGTTAGCCTCTATCGCCATAAAAATATATTAAAGAAATGGAGATAACAATTAGTTGGTCTACGGTTGTACATGTCATTCATATGCTAACAGGTACCCGTTAAAATTTGCAACGGGTACCCGGGTTGGTTTTTCGTGATTTTTGACAGTCCTAGACATCATACATTTGGATGCCTTCAGACATGGCTGCTGTTTCAAAAAATAGAAAGACCTATCCAATGTTTTTTCAGATTTCGGGGCCAACAACTCTTAAATTTAGCTTTTCCTAGTTCTTATGATGAGAAAGTTGCACTTAAATTTTTTAATCTTAAGGCCTGTTCAGGTTATGCATTATTCCATTGTTTTATTCCCAATAGTTGGACTAATTCCATTCTTTTATGTTTTTGTTGCGAGAAGGGAATTGGTATAAATTTTTAAAAAAAATCCATAACAATATTTCCAGTTGGAGAGTTATAACAGTGGCAAAGATGGACGAGATCGTGATCGTACAGAGTGGGATCGAAATGGTAGAAGAGACCGTGATCATGACCGGCGAGATAGAGATGGTATTGAAGAGAGAGGCGGAGAGAAGTGGATGACAGACACGCCCACAAATACAGTCTTATTGCGAGGACTACCACTTAACATTGAGGAAAAAGATGCAAGTCAAATTTGTCTTAATTTTTATGTTTTGTACTAGTCTTTTCATGACATGGTCATAAATGAACAGCAAGTTCTGACAACTGTATATATTTGGACATTATAAAAAAATCTTTTTCAGTCCCAGAATTTATTGGGAATTTTTTTCACATAGGTCATATGCAGACCTGCCAACTCTTACATTTTTGGCGTCATAAGTCTTATGAAAATTACCCTCAAAATACGGACTTACGGCATAAAAGCAAAAACTACGAAAAATGATCATTGCCAAAAAATCTGGAAAATTTGTTCATCCATGTTTGATTTGGATCTGGGTTTCATATTAGAAGTAGTGAAATTTGTGAGGGAACCAGACTAACTTTACAGCAGCACCTCAGAGACTTTAAACTGCCACTATTCATGTGAAGTGTCTGCATGATCCAACTGTTAATTATAGAATTTGTTTAAAAATGGCATCCAGCAAGTGCTGCATGTTTTAGACAAAATGGAAAATAAGCTTCTTCAAAAGTTAATAATCAACACCGAAGAAAAAAAGGAATAATCAGATTCATGTGAATAAAAGATGGAACGGGCACTTATATTTTTTGGACATCACATGCCAATTTGAGTATAACTTGTGGCAGGAGATATGATTTTGTTATGTGCAATGGAAAAAGATAATTATATCTTGTTGAGAGACAGAAACAAGCCATTGAGCTGCTTTGGTACTTGAGTTTGTGCAACTGTACTAGTTGTAAATAATGTCTATGTGTACTTTACAATCTTTTCAGTTGAACATGTTTATTTTTGCTGCATGTATCAAATACTGAACTTTTAATTACATTTTCGAGCTTTACACTATCGATGATATTTTATACACCTTACTGAAAACTGGTCAAACTTACGGGAAAAAATCAACTGCATTACTGAGACGGACTTGTCAGGGTTGGCAGGTCTGCATATGCCTGAAGATTTAAGGAACAAAATTAATTTGTATTGAATATGCTCCTTCTCCCCGGTCTTTCAATGAAACAGATAAACAAAACACTTGTGGGCTGTCAAGTGTGTGAGATATCCTTGAAACTTGGACTACTCGTTCCGTTGTCAACAACACAATCACAAATTGATATCTTGAAAACAACCGATAGACGTGCATGACACGGTGTTATGTGCAAAATAACCAAGATTGAATTATATCCTGGTCAACTATAGGACACAAAACCATTATTTCAAAATATTTTCACTTTAGTGCAAGTGACAATCTTTTTGCTAGCATTTTTTACAAAAGCTATAAGTACTGATACCAGCACATAGAAGCCTGAGTGGTGAATGAACACAGCTGGCAACAAGCAGTAAAGTCCTTCTTTATTTGAACTTACAGATAGGACATGAAAGACAAAGGTTTTTTTTATTACAAAGCAAGCTGACTTTGGGTCCTTTGCAGTTTTTCTTTTTTTTTATTTTAAGGGATGTCAGTATAAAGGTTTTATTGCGAAGCAGACTGACCTCTTTTAAGTGTGCCGATTGTTTGTAGTTTATTTATACAAAGATGGCCAAGATATGGATGTTATCTCTGGTTCCTTTTCAACTGCATTCATGTGAACTTTTGAAAATAAATGGACACAATGGAACAGTTCCTAAAGTGAAGCAATATAGTGCTTCTTGCACGGACAATGATTACCCAGTGCTGCTCAGAAAATTTTAAGAAAATCATTTGATGAATTTTGTGAAAACCAGAAGAGAAACAGATCATGTAGTAGACAGTATGACCATTAACATGGATGAAATTCTAGTGTACTTTGAACTCATTCCTGGATGGACTGATGATCAGATGGGAGTCAGAAGTGTGAGAATTGGCAAGACGTGCAGATTTTAAAAATTCTGACTTCTGTCTTTGCAGTTTCTGTTTATAGATGATGTGTTGCTTTAGATTATGTGTTGCCCCTAATGAAAATTTTTTACTCTATGGGAACCCTAAAATAAGTATGCACCAAAAGAATGGATCATACGTGTGTAGGCGAATGGTTGTAAAGATGAAATGCTGCAGTGGATTAAAGAATTTTATCTCAAGTATGGTTTTATATTTTTTTAAATAAACTTTCAAAATGAGTGCATTTTCCAACAATTTTGAATGATATAAAAGGTGTCCCACAACTTACAACTTGAAAATGACATGTCCCAGAACAGTGCATGCAAAAATTACTTTCAAAATACGGTGTCCCAAAATATACAGTAAATACAGTAACCTGTGCTCCAACCCTAACTGTAAGTTTGAATACCTGCTATATGTCTCTGCTTTCATTTTTTAAAATGCATTCGACTTAGCAACACATTGACTTGCTCATCAGTGCGTATAAAATTTAATTTAGACTCAGCTTTGCAGTTTATTTTTGTTTTAGTTAACTAGGATTTAAGGTGAGAGTTCTTGCCTGTGATGGCTTATGAGCATAATGAAACAAACGTTTGTGATCAATCCATTATATCAGGTTCTAGGACGAATGCCACAAGTTTTGCCCTTGTCAGCATGTGAACATTCGAGAAAACACAATTTTACTACAAAATTTGGTATGCTGGAGTTATTTAAAAATATCATTATTGATTTCAGTTCTCAGTAGTTTAAATGGATGAACAAGAAATGGACTTCTTATAAATAGTACAAATTTTGGGGGGCCATTGGTGTGCTGTCCTTTTCATGGGAATCTTGAGTCACTCTCAGTCACATCCATACTGTTTACTAGGAATGAGTGTCTCAAGTATTGGACTTTTGACAGAATGTTATTTTAAAGTCTACAATTTCATGTTATTTTAAAGTCTACAATTTCAGTCACATATAATTATGAAAAAAGAAGCATCTAGAATAACTAAAATACCGTTTCATAGATAACCTGAGGAGACATAACAGCAGTAATGTAATAATAAATGATAAAAGTGCAAAGGTCCTGTTTCATTAGGCAAAATTAAACCATTATCATTATGAGGGATCATGTTTAATCAATTTGTGTGGTTTTGGTTTCAGATCCGAGCAGAACTGATGTTCTTTGGAGCTCCTATCAAAGATGTTAGACTGATGAGACGGAGTTCAGGTGAGAATCTGGTGAACAGATGTTGGCATGGAGTTCATTACATTGACTAAATTGGACTGACTTTTGACTTTGTCCTTATGGGAGGGACATCTGTGTACACAAACCACAGCATGGAGTAATACATGGCATTGCTGATCTGTTAACACTTGACACTATTTGATAATCTGAATTTAAATAGTCACGTCTCAAGCTGCTTTGACTATAATGTATCAACCTGTTTTATCTTGGGTTTTCAAAAGTACATGTAATGAAATGTTATTTGGATACCTTGGCATCAAGGACAGATGGCAGCTTTATTTTTTTTAGCACTAGTAAGGTGTTGGGTCTTTATCATAATGTAGGGGAACCAAAAGATCAAAATAGGCCTTTATTTTCTTTTTTGTATCCAAATGAATAATCCCACCCCACCCACCACTACCTCCAAACATGGGAATCCTCCATCAGTCCATCCATGTGACCATTATCTCTTAAATGACATGGTTGCAATACACCATGCTCAGTAATTCATTTGTCCATGTTATGACCTTATGCTGGAACAGGAACTATTATTCATGGCTTCCACTTTGGAGTCGAAAGTGGACAAGATCACATGTTTATGTACAATGATATATATCATGAAAAATTATGACTTGTTTCCAAAATAACGTCTAGAGGGAAATAGCTACACCAGCATAATGAATTCAGAAGGGATGCTGATAATTAGAATTGTAATTTTTTTTATAAAAAAGAAACAGTTATGGGTAAGTAACTAATACTTTATACCTTATATCTAGTCAGTCAGGAAGACCGGTTCTGATTATGACCCATGGGTCTTGTGCAGAGAGGTAAGGATGGTTGGGTTGGAATAAAAAGGGTCTACAATGCTACCCAGCATGGGAATTTGTTATGATTACCCCCCCAGTAATATCTTTGGTCCCATTATTATTTAACCACAAAGAAAACCAGGAGCAACACATTAAGTCTTCATCACTGTAAACTTTAGCATAATTCCTAACTGAATATATTGACATGAAAGAAATAATTCATTATTTGAAAAAATTGATATATTACAATTTGTTAGGTTGATGATGTGGCATGACTTTAACAGAGTTAACGAAAGCTTGGTGATAATAGTATCATAACGAATGCAAAGAATTGGCATATCACTGGTGATATGTAAGAAATAATATTTGCACAGGCAGGATGTACTGTTGAAATTTATGGATGATAGAACATTTCCACGTTTCAGCTTTTTTTGTATTAATCATCTGGATGTAATCGGATAAAGTGAACAGGTAATATATAAATGCAAACCTGATTAAATGTAAAGTACATATCTGAAATTCAGAAAGCTTCAGGATCAGATTTTCTTGTATCATACCTGCTGAAGGATAGGTTTATGATTTACTTCTATCAGTACAAAATTATCTTGAATTTTGTCCTCCCATAGCTTGTAAGATTTATCATGAATGACAGAGACACATTATGATCTTTGTATATTTTAATAGATATATTTGTATATTTTTAATATAGCATGCAGGCAAATGTAGAATCCCATCAGACAGCAGTGCTAACTTGTACTACAATCCAGCTGTGCAGTGGAAGAGACTTCTGGCAAACAAATTTTAACTATGGATCAACATCAAATATAGTTTACTTTAGCTGTACACATTTACAAGGCTCCATTATTCCATAATGAATGAAAGGGTTTTTTCTCTTTTGATATAATTAAATCTGACATGTGCTTTCCACTTGTTCATAGTAAAGTTAAAGATTGTGTAGAGCATTTTAGATGTAGGTAAATCTATCTGCTTTATAATTCGGGTAAGAAAAAAGTGAGATTGCAATCACTTTGCCAGAAATCTCTAAAGTGTACAGCAGGCCATCATATGGTTGTGTACACAGGAGACAGATTATAAGATAATTTTGTATTTTGTGAGTGAGGCTTGCTGCCTCCCTCCCACGGGCTGTATTGAACTAATATGACACACTTTATATAATCCTCTGACAGGTGCTTCCCGGGGGTTTGCTTTTGTGGAGTTTCAGAATGTGGCAGACGCCCAGCGCTGGATGGATCTCAATCAGGTTTAATACTGCTTCATACAGAAGATATTTACTTGCATCAGTTGTCTTTCTTGCCACTACCATACGGTACAGTACTTGGCGTGTGAGAAATTACGACAGCCCCACTCCAATACTAAGTCCATTTAGAGTATATGGATGTATTTTGCTTGAAGGATCAAGTAAAAAAATAAACAAATTCCTTTTCTCATTGAAAACATCACACTGTCATGGTGTAGTGATTTGGACATGTATATATCCTGTTGTTGGAAGACATGCCATAAATTTTGATGAAATATATTCCACTTTTTTTGGCATTCTGTGAGGGTGTTGTTTTTTTATTTACATGATAAATGATATAACATCCATAGTACATTGTAATTCTTTTCACAATGGCAAAATGTTCTTGATAAATATGTACAGCACTTTTTTTAAACCATATTACACTATGGAAGGAAAAGAAAAAAAAAATTGTTAAGAACTCTTTATAGATTTGCTGCAACATTTTATGAAAGACTGCTGTGAATCTAAGTTCAGAAAATTAAAGAACCATATATAAAAACCCTTAAATAATTTCTGATGTACATTTCATTATGAGACTTAGATGTCACATCCATTGGAATGGATTAGACGAGAGAGAGAGAGTTGTTAAATAAATTCTTTAATGTTTGTGAATTTTGTCACTTTCCAACCATGTTCTAGCACAGGAATGGTGGTCTGCTTTTGTCATGAGAGTAAAGAAAGAGCAGAATGCAAACAGTGCTGTACACAGATAATGAAAACACTATTTGTCAGTGGAGCCATTCTTTCAAATCTTCACCATTATTTCTGGGATATTTATGTAAGACCATAATATGGTCCATATAATGTATCAAAGAAAAACTTTGGTATTTCTTTGAAACATTTTCCACAAACTTTAGAAAGGCTCATGGGGCAGATATATCTGAAATGGGCAGGAGAGTTTTAGTTTCTAAAACTTTCTCAGTGGTCTACATTTCATACTGAAGTCTTGACTTCACTCGGTCAATCAGGGCCATGCTTTGTCAGGTGGAAACATGGGAAAGGTTTTATCCTCACTCGATGTAGTTTCAGTATTATAATGACTTTTCATTGGCTATTTCAGGGAAAACTGATGTTGCAGAACCAATACACAGCCTCCATGCATTACAGTACTCCCAAGACGGGACCTGACAAGCAGCAAGTCATGAAAACAGACTGGACATGTAGCAAGGTAGGTCTTCAAATTCAAGAGAGTTCTTGTCTGAACTAAGTTTGTTATTAGCAAGATCAGTCTTTTCTTTTGCTGTAAAAAGAAATTGCGGTTAAAAGTGTCCTTCGAAATATGAAACCCTTTTATAGCAGTGTAACTTATTACTCTGAACTAAGCATATCATTTCAAATGTTTGGCCATGGATAAGTGATTACAGACTGCAATATCAATGTCCAAATTGCTTTACATTTGTGCCTTGTTAAATCTTGCACCTTGTGCACTTGATGTGTACAAATTGTGCAACAGTAGTTAAACAAGTTTGCATTACTTTGGTGCAAAGTGCACAGTGTGCTGGGTTTAGTTTGGGTGCAGTTTTAGTTCTGAGTCTGCTATATAAAAGTCACTTTTACATATGAAAAACAAGGTGAATTTGAAAATACAGCTGTCTGATTTTAAATTTTGCATAAGATACATTGCTTACAAAGACCAAGTCAAGACAGTAAATATTGTCTGTTTCAGCTTTATGAATGAATGATTTCTTTAGGTATTTGATAAACGCTTGTTTAAAAAAAGTTGTTTCTGTAAGATTCGACCAGCTGCTTAATCATGGCAGTATAATTGAGTTAAAAATTTTTCTTCATTTGACAATTAGGAGCCCAAACATGAAGCAGAGAAATATATTACCTGTCGGTGGAGGGTACAGATTTATAGGTTGTATTATAACGCCAAGTGAGCATATGGTATGGCCACGCATTGTCTCTTGACAATTGCTGCTGCAAAACCAGTGCCACATTTCAACTGAATTTGGTAAAAATGACATGCAGGCCTTAGTTTTGTTTAAAGAAGGATGATGATCAAATACTAAGAAGTGTTGCAAAAAATAGAAAAAAGATCTCTGTACAAGTTTTTAATAAACACTAAACAGATTTTCATAACATTTGACAAAACATTTGGCTTTAAGTTTTCCTTGTTTTACAAATAGTTGATAGTTTTACAAATAGTTGATCCAGTAAACAGGATCTTCTCCAAAACTGCTGGATAGATTTTAACCAAATATGGCCACCATTATTGTTGATGAAAAAAAAAACAACTTGAGAATCTTGTGCTTGATTTGGCCTGATCTGACAAAGCATTCTGGCATAAAAGCTTTCAGTTTTGTATAACTGTTACTGATCTACTTTCAGATATAGCTTTTTATTAGTAAAAATGAAAAAAGAAACATTTAAAAAAACTAATTCTCTAAAAATAGTTTAACAGAATTTGAAAAATTTCCAGAAAGTTTCTGGGTAGGTTTTTGAAGTCAAACAAGTTATGTTGATTTTGTCATCTAACATGACTACCGTTAATAAAAATAGACATTCCTTATATCAAATTCTTCTTTTTAAAAAAGCTGCTAAACAGATATAGACCAGATTTAACAAAAACGCTTCCTTGATACATATTCAGAATTTGAATTAATTTGACAAAAGTATTTGGGCTCAAGGGTCTTAAATTTTCCCCATTGTTTCTGATCAGCTATCAGAGTCACTGCTGCTGAAAATATGAAAACAATTTAAGCAATGTGATGGGAGAAAATCCAACACAATTTAACCAAATTTTAATATTGATCCTGTTGTTACTATCATATATTAATGAAGATTTAAAAGACACCAAATTGAGAAACTGTTCAACAATTATTGTGATAACAAAGAGTAGCATTGGAAGAAATTTGTACAGAATGCACCCTCCTGACCTCAAATTATTGGCCAGAGCAGATGTATTTGTTATTAGGAAGATGTCAGCCAGGGGAGCAATCTCAGGTAAATTTGGACATAACTGCCACATGTCCCATATTTTGGACATGTATATGGGTGTACATTTTGTTTTCGTGCAAATAAAATGTTTTTTACTTTATAAAATAATACATTCCTTCAGTTTAGAACGGGCACTCAGTTCCATTTTAATAGAAATGTATCACATGTATATAGGAATACAGTTCTACAGTATGATTGGTTCATTCAAAATCAAGGCTACCATGCTTGTTCATTATTCACCTTATTGAATTTTGCAAACGATCACATATCTCATCTGCGCAATATTTAACGTGTAATTATGTTGAATAGAAAAGCCGAATATTCAGAATGTTCCAGGAAAGACAGGAAAAGAGAACTCGAAGGACAATTGTGTTGTCTTGATCAGATTTGTGAACTTGACCTTTTGCAAATTGTGTATTGTGATTACTCTATATGGCATGGAGGCACCCATGAAATACAAGAGAGTGAAAAAGCTAATAAACTTCAGCTTTGTCATAGACAACTTGGCCTAACTAATAACATATAAAAACCATAAAAATACCCTTGATGAAATTTGATCAAAATTCGGTTTGCTAAATTTCTTTTAGAAATGAACCTTCATCTTAAAGTTACTGGTGTTGTAGGCACATTATTTCGCACATGTCTTCCAGACATTAAAATCACAAAGGATTACTCGTGTGAAAAACCAGAAACAGTTGAGTCATAAAATCACACAGAATTCAGATCATCGATGAAAGATGTGATATTGAAATTGATAATGATTGAGAGAAAAAAATAAAATGTGTGGAAATGTGCTTATATAAACAGCCTGTGTCGGAGTGCCTGAATGGAACAGGGTGCCCATTCAGAAGGCACAAGAGTGTAACACATGCATCTTTGACATTAAATAATTAAAGAAGGTACTGTAATAATTTACTGATAGTTGTAGATTCTGTAAAAAGTTAGTTCTGCATTAATATTTTAAAAATCAGTATTTGTTTCTGAAAATTAGTATTTTTGTCATAAGCAGTCAGTTTTTTTGTACCTCAGGGTTGGAAGCTATGCTTATGCCTGTTAAGTTTACTTGGTTTTCTGGACTAAGTTATAGAATATTAAATTGAACAAGTATTACTCTTACAAGTGTCAGATCAGCCAGATAGATTTTAATACTTATAAATTAAAGTTTAGTGACTGGTCTTGTGTAAACTGTATGAAGTTATTGGTTTGGGGGTGGGGATTAGGGTTGGATTTAGTCAAAAGAGTGATTATTATCATGTGATAAATAAAAATAGGGAAACTATAATCAACAACAATAATTTATTTATTTTCTATTAAAAAAGATGATTGAAAAGTGGAGAACTGTTGTTTTATGTCTGAGTATAGGGAATGTTTGCTTACAGCTGCAGTGGTACAAGGTAAATGTAACATGTTGATTTTTATAAGATTGTACTTTTCTTTGCCAGTGTGGAGTTCACAATTTCAAGCGCCGTGACTACTGCTTCAAGTGCAATATTTCCAGAGAAGGTACAATGCTTTTCCCATATGTTGCAGGTGGACTAGCCTTGAGGCACAAAATACAGAATGAACCAAATGTGTGAAATTGTTGATACACTTTGGTGAATGAATAGGAATCTGTAAATCAGTTGCAATACCCTCCATCCCATAGAGGAAGATAGTAATGTGGTTTAAGCTCCTATAAATATTTTTCTAGTTTAACTAATTATTCATTCTGAGTACAGCACAACAGCAAAGCCCTTAGAGTTGTTCTCTACATGCAGATTATGGAATTGGAATCGTCAGGATATCTGATGTCAGTATTGGAATTTAAAAAAGCATGTCCTCCAAGAGACAGATAAGCTGAGGGTTGTTCAATAAAGCATATTTGGAATCCGGGGAAAGCATTTTCTATGTAGTAATCACCCATATTTTTTGCAGTTTAGAATTCTGTGTTGTTTTCATATGAACTTTTTTAGTAATTAGAGTACCCTATCATATATTATTAAGAAACTGCCTTCCCAGGGTACCATGTTTAAATGGAACAGTCCAGCGGTTCAAAACACTTATTGTGTTTTAAATAAAATAATTTAGTTTTGTGTGAACAAAGTATATGCTTTACCTTCAAATTTGATGGTCTTTGTCTGGAGGTGGCTATTTTTATTATACCTTAAACAGAATAGATTAGAAGGCTTAGATTAATTTAGTCCATTGGAGCCTACTGTGGTTTCTATTTATGTGAAAGTTCAGGCAGCTTCTCGGCCATGTGATGGATGGCTTTCATGATCACATGAAAAATTAAAAGTACAAAATTAGTATCATTATATCTTAGTAAAACTTCAGCTGGATCAGTGAATGTATTCTGTTGTAATGAAGAAAAGATAGGAAAGTTGTTACAAGTTCAGGTTTTGTTTTGTTTTTTTTTTTGTTTTTTTTTTTTTAGATGAAGAGTGGATAGACAAAATCAGGGTCATTAGAATATGGTGATGTACACAGTCTCTGCTGTACTGGGGCTAAAGTGAGCTACCAACCACTAATTAAAGCTACATGTCAGTTTTTATTTTTTTTATTTTCAGAGTCTGACAGAGCCAGAGAGGGAGATGGTTACGATCAAGTGGGAACCAATCCATGTAATAGTAAGGCATTTTAATTTATCACTGCTGTACATTAATAATTAGCACCTGAGTGTATTGGATATTGCATACAGTTGCATCAAACATGACTGGTGTATTTGGTACAGCAGAGATAACAAAGACAATCATTAATTATGGAATTTTGGTCACCTTTAACTATGACCTGATACCTAGTCGCAGACCTGTTTACCCGACCGTATTTGACCGTATTTGTACGGAATAAAGCCCATCCGTACGGTCATACGGTCATTGAACTGAAAATACGATTTGAGGTTGCATTTATTTATTACTTTTTAAAATTAATTTTTTAAGCCGTTTTTTTTTCCGTTTCGTTTTGTTGTATCGTCTCTTCGGTCCGCATCCGCGTCCGCATTTTGTGCCACGTTACTTATTTTGACATTCTCAACATCCGGTTGTTTAAACAAAGGAAAATGCCGCCGACAAGAAAGTTTCAGCACGAAACTGATGATGAAAATGGAAAGTCTAACACAGAAAGCAGCATTTTCTACCAGTTTATTCTACTCTGTCGCTATGCCTTAAACCATTGTCAAAAGGAGAACATTTTGTGCATTGCACAGTTTGCAACTTAGACTTTTCCTGTGCACATGGTGGAAGAAATGACTGTTCACGGCATGTGGAATCGGAAAATCATACAAAATTGAAATCATTAGTGAATGGAAATATAAACATTTTGTCAATGATGAAAGGAAAGGAAGTCAGTGATCAAAACATACTTCAAAAACAAATAACACGTGCTGAGGCGATTCTATGTGAGTTGATCGCAAATATGAATTTGTCATTGAGTACAGCTGACAAGTTAACGGAAGCAATGAAAAATAATTTATTAACCTTTTTTCCATTCTAGTAAATATTGACAAAGATGATACTAGATTTTATCAGATAAATAAGATTGCCTTCACTTATCTACATAAACTTATTATTTTCTAAGTGGATGGGTGGTAACAATGTCATAATGTTTTATATCAAGTCGTCCTTAACCATGTAAAATAGAGAATTGGCTTTAATTAAAATGTTATGGATACGTGTGAAGCTGAGAAAATAGAATTTCTAGAGAAAGTAATGGAGGTAAACAACAATAAATTTGGTTATGTTGTATTTTTTTTGGTTTTTATCACTATAATATGAACAGGATGTTTAAGTCAGTGGTGTTCAATTTCTGCATATTTGTGCCTTGAGACACAGAATTAACTGAATACCAGCGTCTTTGCAAACTAAGAGTTATTTACACAATATTGTATAGTCATTATGTCGTGAAATACTACATAATGATAATTATAGTATATTGATAGTATCTACTATTTGTGTGCTGAAAATACTGACTGCGGTCTGAAAATACTGACAGGCATTGCTTAAAATACTGACAGGAAAATTTATGGGTAAACAGGTCTGTAGTCATTGCTGACAACAAAAATGATTTATTAATTAGTAGTTGAGGGCAAGGGTTGATTTGCACTCACTGTGTTCAGCTGGTAAAATCTGTTTATGACTTTAGCTGTAACCAAGCATATGTCTGTGACAAAACACTTTTTTTTCGTAAATGTATTAACTTGGGAACAATGTGGATTTTTATTTAGATTTGCTAATTCTCCTTACAAAACTTTATTTCTGGGAGTGATTAGTGTGTCCTTCCATAGATATAAAGTTAGGAAATTAATGTACTTGGGTGCACTGTAATTAATGCCAGTTTCCTTTCCATACTTTTGGGAGTTACATAGCTTTGGGCTTGCATTCTAAGGTCAAGAGTCCAGTACCCACCCAGAACAACCATAATTTGTGCTTGGAAATAGGCAATTGGCTTTCATTTCCTTGATTTTTATGGCAAATTTTATGTTCAAAGTGTCATTGTGTGTATAGCTTTAACAATTTTTCAGTCATATTGCTACAATGTCTGCAATGTTACAGTTTATAGTGATGTCTAGCACTGGGGCATCATTCCGCAGACATGTGGCATGATGTCACATTATCCTGACAACCAGGCCGACCAGTCCTAACACTAACCTTTTAATGCTGAGCACCAAAGTGAGGCAGCTGTTAGTACAGTTTTGAAAGTCTTTGGTATGACTTGGATGGGGTTCGAACCCACAACCTCTCGCATCCAAGGCGGGTGGTCTAACCACTAGACCACCGGAGCAATCACAATATTATGATTGTGTGGATCATTTTAACTTTACACCAGTATTTGACCAAAGAGAGACAGTTATTGTATATTACCCTAGATTGTTTGATTAGGGCCTTTATCATACTAGTTCATTGCCAGGTAAAAGATTATATGTATTTAACCAGTTTTGACAACAAAGTTTAAATTGAAGACCAGTACAAGGGCCAGAGTTAGTAGCACTAATTTTGAAATGCATGTAAAGTAAATAAATTATGGCAAAAAAAACTAAATTGTAATGAACTCTAAATCAGACCTGCAGGTAGGATTTATTTCTCAATAAAACTCAGTTTCAGTATCCATTGCAAACAGCTAGTAAACACAGCAAGAGTGATTGTGAATTAACAAGTCAGTATTGTCATCACATGATTCGGAAGTACTCATTTATATCCAAATCTAATGAAGTCATCTTCAGTTGATTATACTTTGTAATTTTGTCTGTTAAATAACATAAAGGGTTTGCACTTGATGGCATTCTACAAAGATTGGTTACAATATTCACAATAACAAGATCAGGGAATCGGATTAAGGGTAAGGAGGGATTAGAAATGAAGAGCTGGTAAAGAGTAATGAAAAGTTTATCTTTATTGATTTTTTTTTGCATTGTTAGATGATATTTTTTTTCTTTTTAGCATTAATATTTCGTGGATTAGATGCACTCACGACGGAAGATAATCTTGTGCAAGCTCTAGCTGCAGTTACATCAGTCACAGTGAAAAATGTTCGTGTGATTCGTGACACAGTTACAGGCACATCTCAGGGATATGGATTTATAGAACTGAATTCTGTGCTAGAATCCACACAAATGCTGGAGACTTTACTGGGAATGAATCCTCCATTTGAAGTGGATGGAAAACAAATTCTTGTTTCATTTGCAAAGAACACTTTTACTACAGTGTAAGTTCCATGAGAACTTTTTTCTTAGTTTGTAAATCATTTAAAGTGTTAGATAATTTATGTTGCCAGAATTGTGAAATATCTAGACAGATGCCAACCAGATCTTCAATAGCATGTTTAAGGATATAGTAATACAAGAAAAACATCTATTTCTTGAAGGAGTATGATATCATGAGGTATGTTACAGAGTAATTTAGAATAATTCCTGGTTGCAAGATGTACTTGTTTGCTGTTAATCCATTGTCTGTCAAAAATGTCTTTTTTCATGTATTTCAACTCCCACTGGACCAGCTTCCTAGGCAGATTATCATATCTTAGGCCTTTCAATGAAGCCAATCTGCCATCAGAAAATAGCACCATTCCTAAAGAAAGCTTTTAATAAATTTGTCCAGTAACTTATAAAATTTTACATAAGCATCCTGTCATTCAAACCTTACAAATGAATTCTAGCTGCCATTAGTTAGCCACTGATGCTAAGAAGAAATAAATTTTACAGCGACTACTGCTTTAAAGCTGGTGAACCGAAATTTGATTTACCAAAGGGCATCCTGGCATGAAGACTATAATGATGAGGGATAGTAGCCAGTTATCTTTCCAACAGGTAGAGCCACAGAAAAACCCACTCTTGATAAAGGGTCATCCTTGGAGTTTATTTTTAGCCAGAACAATTTATTGTTGCTCAGTTGAGTGGTAAATAATTGTCAGAACTATATAATACTCATATCAGTGAAAACTAAAACTGTCTCATTTCATTTTTTGGTGTAACAAAATATATGCTCTGTTAGAACAGTAAGTCTTAAAATCCACATTTGTCTTTTTTATGTTTAATTAATATATTTTACAACTTTTGGTCTCCTTATCTTGAAACCTTTAATGCCAACCTGTTGTATATAAAATCTTAATTCTATTAGCTTTATTTTCTTATCCTCTGATTAGTGTGGGTTTAATTAAATTGCCTGATTAGTGTGGACTAGTGTTAATCTCTTATACACTAGGTACAAATGGAATAATGCATTTTATTGTTAAGTACATGGAAGAAAGAACTTATTATTTTTATTCATTCATAAGACAATTTATACTTTAAATGAAAAGAAAATAATTGCCTTTATTTGGCAAACAAAAGGTTAATATATGATCACAAAGAGGTTGATAGACTTTGTCTAAATTTATAATAATTACATCTATGAAATGGGGCCAGGACTTGTATAAATAACTGATTGAAAAATGAACAGATGTGTGTGTGTGGTAATCTGAAACAATTCCCTTTTAAAATATTGCACCATATAAAACTCTTCCTCAGTGGCATGTAGCTTGAATCATTGCTTTCAGATATTAAATAGGATGCATGGGAAATGGAAATTGTCATTCCAATGATACGAGTCCCTGTATCGATACCAGTTTGGGGACTGGTTTATCGAATTATAAAAAGATGTGATTTTACAGAAAATTAAGTCCTTGTTTATTAAATCAACACTTTTTTTGAAAAGTAAAAATCTCTGACTTGTAGTATAGCATTTGATCCACTGGAGAGATTTTATGAAACTTTGGGTAATTATGTTTCGTCTTTAGACTCTTTTGTTTACCATAGTCATGCCCTCTACATTGAGAGCATGGTCCAAATGATGGAGAATGTTATTCTTTGACTTGTGTCCTTGTTTTGAAGTAAACTTTTGAACTACTAAAGATAATTAATGTTTAGCCAGTTATGAACAGATGATGTGTTGCCAACCATAACTATGCCCTAACCTCCATGTAAAGGTGGCAGTATGATAATGTGGTGTTAAATATACCCCTGCCGTGTCAAGATTATGGCATGGGAAAATATTTTAATGAAATTGCTACATTCTCTTGTCCGTGTTGCCACTTTTTTTAACCCCTGCAGATATTTTGATGATGCTTTATCAAGTACAATACCTACAATATTTTAATCCCCAATTCAAAAGTCTTTAGTAGGGACATAATTACAAAATCAGTTTATCATGTGTTATATATTCAGTACACTTGTTAATATTTGCAAATGATAGACAATTACTGAAAATAATGAAACTTAAATTTCTGAAAAACTGTTCAATAGATTTGGCCAAATACGACAAGAAGCATAATGGCATGAAGTCCATGTAAGGTTTTACAAATGTTGATCTGCCATCAAATTTGGTTGCATCGTAAATTGTTGATAAACAATTTTGTAGAATATAACCAAATCCTGACAAAGCATCCGGGCATGAAGGCCTTTCAGTTTTACACCATGTTTTAAACCACATAAGCAGTGACTATTTGTTAGTATGGTTCTATTCTTTTATATTCTGTATTTGGGGCATTTGTAGAGGTTGATCCATAAGACTAAATACATAAAGAATATGCAAAATTTGACAGGCAAAACTATGAATTTAAAATCTTTCTTGAAAAAAAAACTGAAATAACACAGCAGTAGGACTTAAGCTGTTGGAGTTTGAAACTATTTGAACAAAGGCAATTGTTTTGCATTTATATTTCCTGAGACTTTTTAGATTGTTTATCATTGATGATATCTTGAGATTATATAAAGTTTCAGTGGAATTTGTCTGTTACAGAATGGCAACTTTTGTCAACACAACTCAAGGAACACCGGCAGTAAGTTGCTTTTTATTTTGAATATGTATAGTATATTTACATCGGCCTCTGCATATATTTTATATGTCTAAGTAATTAAGAGTATGAATGGAGCTGTTTATAGGATTATATTTGTACTATTGTCTGTTTTCTTTATATTTTAATAAATTGTAGCATATTTCCCTTTCATCTTTTGTAGTACTTATAAGTGGAAGGGTTTAACGTTATATAAACATGTTTTCAGTTCTTTTTATTTACATTGTAGTGCATCACTTCTACATTTGGAAGAGTTTATTTGTGTACAATTTTATATGTACAATTTTTAGAACTATACCTTAAATGCTCAACATATGGCCTTAATTCTGCTCATGTATGCCTTAATAAATTCATATATCCATGTATTCTATTTTTCTAAAGTTAGTAAGAGTTGCATTTCAAGATACACAATCAATTGTGGTTGAGTGTAATGTACAATTTGGTCTTGTCCATTGCAGTCATGGGATGCAAGTCAGCAGTCTGGGACAACTGATTATTATCAGCAGCCAGGTTATGACTACAGTACTCAGCAGGGCTTTGACCAGTCATATTATGCTCAGACAGGGCAGTACTATGATGGACAGAACTATGACTACACATTCTATAATCAGCAACAGGCGGCAGCAGCAGGCACTGCAGTTACATCCTCCACTGCCATCAACACACAAAGTGAGCATTAACCACTATTAGTGAGCATTTGTCCGAGGGAGGTTAAACTAGGCAGAGTTTTGTCTCTTCTAAGAGTACCCATTCTTAATGTGTACATAGTGTAGGTTTTTAGTTTTGGAAAAAATCCTTTAAACCCTAAGGAAAAGGCAGATTCTAGGTTCAGCTTGTAAACCAAGTAAATGGCCCAATTGTAACACAAGGATGGCACAACAATTCCATAGATGCACTTAGTGTGGAATTCTGTGATTCATGCAAAAGGTGTATGAATTAATGCTTATTAACAGTCATCCCCTCTCCATACACTGGTGCACCGTTTTCTCAAACTCCCTCTCACCCTCTTCATATGTAAATAATTTATGGATGTTGCCAAGTTTGGATACCTTGCAGAATGTAATGCATGTTACCTGTTGTTATGTCCCTTTGCAAGTGCTTGTTTAGTTGTAAGCAGAATTGCACAGAAACTGCTTGATGTCGATGAATGGGTTATGCATATTTATAGGCATCAGTAAATGACCTAATAAGGTTTTTGAAGAGTTGCAATTTGGTTAATTTGGCTTTGCAATTGGGTCATGTCTTTTGCACCGCAGATGGTAGGGCAGATTTGAGGTTTGGATTGAAAATCATGTAAATTGCCTAATGAGCCAATTAGTTTTTAGATAAGTTTTGAATAATTTATCTGTTTGTACCAAGACATTTTGCATTAAAATGCATGGTTCTTGGTTAACCTAGATGGATGAAATTTAATAAGCCGCTTTAAATAGATGACCTAGGTAGATTTTTTTTTTTTTTTCAAGCATTTTAGAATTCATCTTTCTTATAAAAATGGCTGCAAGCAGCAAATCACTTGGCTAGTGCAAATAAAATGTTTATGCTGTTTATTTGAAGTTTGGTTCTTCTATTTTTATTATTATTTACTTATAACTACAAAAGCCAGCTTCTGCTTATATAGTGTGTATAATTATTCTTTAAATAAATCAGTTTTATCCTTGTTTGATCTTGGTATTGTAACAATTTTGCAAATGTTGGTTGGGCATTAGCAATCAAAAAGCAGGTTTGTATTGTTTTACTACTTTTAGGTAAAGTTTTTGTGATGGTGTAAGATTGGATATTTTTGGTGGAGGGTAAGAATCATGCTTGAAACCACAAAGGAATACGTAGCTTATGTCAGATATTAAATGTTGGTAAATTATTTCAATCTTGTATCAGAATTAAAGGAAAGAACAATTGTATTGATTTAGTGTTTTTCTTCCTGGCAGCTGACTCGACAAATGCAGCAGCAGCAGTAGCTCAAGCAGCCATTCAGCAGGCACAGGCTGCCCGGCAACAGTACAAAAAACAGGTAAATACAGTCAAACAGGTAAATACAGTCAAACCCGGTAATCTCTATTACATCAGGGTTTTTTTTTTTTAAAAATCTACATAACGGGGGTCCTGAGATATCAGGGTTTTGTTGATAAATCTTCTGCAGAACAATGATTATGCATCAGAAGTACAAAAATGAGTTTTTATTTCTAAAAATAAATAGCATTTCTAATGCACAACAAAAATAATTCAGTCATGCCTGGTTGGAGAAAAAAAGAAGATTGGAGGTCTTTTAAATGAGATTAGTAACAAGACATATTTTTATAACAAAGTTATTGCAACAATGTCATTAGTTTAAAGTTGTTTGGATTTGCCTGTGAATAGCCTCATCCCTTTGGTAGCCTCAGCAAGACAATGATTTTCTCATGCTATCCAAAATCTAGGCCAATTTAAGTAGGTGTAGGACTATACTTATTTTTTTTTTTAAGTGTTTTCTATAGAGTTGACTTGTGACTAGCAGCAAAATGTAACTGACCAATATTGTGTGTGAAAGTCAATGTGTCTTTGATAGAGATTACACCAGTATATGCCAGTTTTTACCAATAAATTTTGCTTCTGACCAGAAAAACACGGGGCTGTTTGTATTCATGTACTGACAAACTGTAAAGTGGGTTTCAAGTCTTTGAAGTTCAGCATCAAGTTATGTATGATGACAACTTATTCTATTCATGCAGGTAAATCATCTACTGTTAACTCATTAACCCCTAGCGTTTATGTGCTGGAGGTGATAGCCTACTTCTGAGCTCTGTAGCATTAAGGTTATGTGCGACACAATGAAGTGAGTGGTTTTATAAAAAGGTAGACAGATGTAGATGTAGCTTTATGATGATTTCAAATAATATGGATGTTCTAGTTGCACTACAAAATACAGAGGGAAAAACGTCACTTTTTGAACCAGAGTTTCTTTCAGCCAAAATTTGCCCAAGGTCGTGATCTGATTATGTGTCTGGATTTTAGTCTTTTCGGTTTAAGATCTAAGTCCGACCAGTCTGAATAGCACACAGACATGTGAACCATTGCAAAATGTAGGATAAGATGGGCATTTAGGATGACGAGTGGTCTCAACACGAAAATGATGGGTCCGTTAAGCAAACAAAAAAACTCTAATTTTTACCCTTCTGCTCATGCTTAGGCGAAAGAGCTAATGAAAATCAATGTTTCTAACACAAATAAGCATTAATTTAACCGAAAATGTCTTGGAAGTCAATGTATTATAATATATTCAGAAATATCTCCCAAAATCGATTTCCTACTCGCATTTCAGGCAAAAACGACAAAATCCTCCAGGATTAATGGTTAAATAGTGCATTTTGATGATGTCACCAGATTTGAATATTTCTTGCGTATTTCATCTCTTGTGCATTGATATTGCACGTAAATTACAAATTTATCCATTTTTTGACAATTTGTAAATTTTTTCAAAATTCTTGTTTAACCCTTTCATTACGGCAGACCGCTTAACCGTTTCAGGGGAACTACATTCGTCAACACTATGGACCAACTTTTCGGTCTGGGGCAGTGTTCTTCTTTAACATTATAGTAACCGACTAAATATCTTTCGGGGTACCTCTAATAACTTCCATCTGGTAATGTAGATGTTATATTTGGATGATCTCGTGAGTTTAGCTTGTATACAACTAGAAATAACGAACAAAGTAGGAACTTTAACGTGTTTTCCGAATGCTGAAACTTGTATTCAAAATGGCGGCGTTTGTGGGAATTTTAAAGGAGTTTTCGGAGGATTTAAATAATTTTGACCTGTTAAATTTGGATGAAAATGAGAGAAGACGTATGGAGAGAAAATGGAATGCACTTGTGGGTGACAGTGATGACGATGAAAATGACTTTGAAGGTTTTGAACCAGAGGAATTGTACATTCCACGTGGGGTTTTTTTTGGAATGAAGCCAGAAAACCAAAGAGATTTGTTTGTTTTCTGACAGAGTTGGGCACACCTGAGAGTTAGATGGCTCCAGGAAAGCTTCGGATTATTTTCAAATATTCAGATGAAGTTTTTGGAAAAATTGTCCGTTTAAGGAACTTAAATGCGACAATCAAATGTGGCAGAGACGATAATAGGTGTGTGGACAGATCTCACTTTGGAGATCATTTTGGTTCATTTTATAGAATTTTATATATATATGGACACCATGAAAGAAAGACTTGTGTTGCTACTGTGATTGTTCACTAGTACATCTAGGGTAAATTGAACAAGTTTTGAGAACATTCTAAGTTTTCTAAGAGGTAATAAAATTGTATTTTACCTGTTTTGTTACCTGTTTGTACCTGCATTTTAACAGTTGTAATAGATATGCATATTTTTATTGAATTAGTCATAAAATTTGATTTTTATCCTTGATTTTGACACCTAATCCAGCCAGATATCTTTAACATTGGCAAAGTTATGTTGTTTCAAAGTCCACAAGTCATTTTGCTTTACAACTCCAAAGTTACTTAGTGTTGACTCTATGCCTACAAAGTTACTTAGTGATGAAAGGGTTAACTCATTAACCTTTAGTGTGGCGTTTATGGGAAAGGAGGTAGTAGCCTACTTCTGAGCTCTGTAGCATTAAGGTCATGTGTGACACAATAAAGTGGGTGGTATTATAGAAAGGTAGACATGTAGTTTTACGATGATACCAAATAATATGGATGTTCTAGTTGCACTACGAAATGCAGATGGAGAAACATCACGTTTTGGACCAGAGTTTTTTCCAGCCGAAATTCGCCCGATGTTGTGATCTGGTTTTGTGTCCTGATTTTTTACTTTTTGGTCACAGATCTAAGACAAATCAGAAAGATGGGCATTTAGAATGAAGAGTGGTCTCTACATGAAAATGATTGGTCTGTTAAGCAAAAAAAACTTTTCAATTGTTACCTTTCTGCTCCTGCGCAGGCGAAAGAACCAATGAAATTTGACGTTTTTAACACAAATAGGCATTAAGTTAACCGAAAATGTCTTGGAAGTCGTTGTATTATAATGTACTCAAAAATATCTCCCAAAATCGATTTCCTACTTGCATTTCAGGTGAAAAAGACAAATACCTCCAGAGGTTAATGTGTTAAGTTATTTATATTTGTGTGTACCAGTTTTTATTGTTTTGGCAAAAGATAAAATATTTGTTGGCACTTGTTTTTATAGATGGGAGAGTCATGTTTCCACTGAAGGATCTTCTGTTGGGAGACTGTTGATGCTATTTTCACAGAAAGATCATGAATTGGTGGGGGAAATGTTGTCATAGAAGGATTGTGAATTTTTAGAGGGAGGGGTGTTGTTTTCACAGAAGGATTGGAGAGGGGTGCTGTTGTTTTCATAGAAAGGTCATGGTTTGAGAGAAGAGTGTTTTTGTTGTCACATAATATCATAGTTCATTTGCTGTTTAAACTGGAGGTTTGTAACAACCACAAATTAAACACGAGATCAAATACCACAAAGACTTAAAATTAAATGGTATCTTTTTACAAAATAGAATTATTGTACCATTGGATAGGTTGCATGGGTTGAAATATTTAACTTTATTTAGATATGATTATTTATACAGTTAAATATTGGACCAAGAACTAGTCCAATGTTGATAAATAAAAACAGTATGGTGATATATTTTTATCAGAACATTTGACAAACAATCCAAAGATACAATCTAAATTGATTATGGCATGGGATAACATGCCATTATTTTCTGTATCTGATTCATAATTGGCTGTTAGATGCCCCATACATTTAGATTTGCAGGCTTTCTTGACTGATGAAATTCAGACTTTAAAATTTTCAGTATTTCTTAATTAAATTTCCTCAGTATATTGCATGTGAATTTGAAGGTTATACCATCCAATTTTTTTGTGGCTGTTACATTTCCAGTGGTGATGTTGAACCATTGTCAACACGATTCAAGTTTTGTGTTAAAGTTGTAGAGGTCCTGTTCAGGTGGATACATCAACACAAGAATGCCATGTTTTGAAGAACACTTGTTAATTCAAAGTTAACACTGGTCAAGTTAGATTACATGACTTTTTGGGGGGTAATGAACTCTCGTGTATTTATGATTTTAGATTGAGGAAAGTGCAAATGAAAAAGCCAGTAGTAGCACAGCACAGCCAGCAGCACAGTCCCAGGAAAAGACAGAGTACCCAAAATATCGTATGTACTGTTTATTTGCCTGTTTGCTCTTGCAAACAGACTGACTTGCAAGTAAATATCCTGTGTTTTGACATATCATTGAAGAAGGAAATTGCTAATGCAGGATGAAGTGGCTTCAGTGTTTGTATCAAGTTGTAATCTTGGTCTGTCAGAAGGACTTTTTTTTACAAATAGTTTTACGGATTTTGATTTTTATGTAGTTAATGACATGAATGATAGCTGTTTACTTCAGATTGAAAGTTGAATAGAAAATCTTTACATCCAGTTTACCAGTGCTATAGTACAACCTTAACCATTTACTTCCACTTTACCATTAATACAGTACGACCTTAACCATTAGCTTCCATTTTAGATGTACTACACTACCACATTTTCAATCTTTATGGATCATTAAATGCTACTGTTTTTATTATTTCTTTTCAAAGCTTAATTCTGACTTAAGGAAGTCATTAATATAAGTTCATTCAAGAAAATTAACACCTGATACAAACATCTTATTCTTGGTAAGATTTTAAATGCATGCATGCAACTAACCATGCATTCAATCAGCATTAAAAGTGTTACTGCAGCATGCATCATTTGCTATGGAAAAAGAATAAAATTAATCCTAAGAATGAATGTTTGAAGAATTTTACTCCAGTTACATTTTTATTACAAGCACGGATTTTGGAATCGTACAATTCAATTACTCCCATAATTTTCGAGTTTCTAAATAAAATTATTAATAACAGCATCAACAATTCATGATCATACAGGGAATTCTTTCCAGGATGAGATGCCTTTTATAAGCCCTTTTAATAGAGTAACTTTCATGCCCTTTTAGATCCTGTGGAGAAACATTACTTGTAAGCAAGCATCATTAAAAATTACATTTGTTTTTGTGATGTCATACTTTGATTTTATATTTTACCTTTGTCTATTAGTTTCTGTACATTTTACTGAATTTTAATACCTGTGCCTTTTATCTTTTAGTACTTGTCAATTTACATTGATTTGGAAGAATCATCTTAATAAAGATTTCGGCCGTTTTACGTTTTTAGAACTTGGCCTTCAATCGGCACCATGTGGCTAGTATTGTGCTGACACGAGTTTAAACCCCAATGCATACATTGATATAACAAGGACATGACATCGCAATTTTACTTAAGCTATAGGTCTACACAGTTAAAATAATGTAAATAAGCAGACTATTTTGACAATATAAGCACACAGGCTGTATTAAGATGTTTTTTAAAAAATATTATTGGAATAACCAGTGCAATTTGTGATCTATCCATAGTCTGAAATTGAGATGAATGATATGGATTGTTTACAATGATATTTGCTTTTATGAATCTTAACATAATGATGTTGAAATGGGGCATGACAAGATAAACATACATGTACATTTTCATAGTGTCTGAAAAGTCTCATTGTAGTATAGGTACCTATTATCTCGATTTCAGCTCCACCAGATGTCAGCCTGTACCAGTATGATGAGTCCTCTGGCTACTACTATGATCCTTCTACAGGGTTATACTATGATGCCAACACACAGGCATGTATCACAGGCAGTAGTATTGTATCTGATATTGTACAGGCTATACAAAACTGTAGCATCATAGGCCAATGTACCAATGTTTTCTTGTAAAATACTTGAAAATTCACCATAGGTGTTTATTACTGCAGCTCTTATCAGACTATTCTTTCTATGTGGAAAGTTTGCAGATATTTAAACATTCTCTTTTAACCAATTCTATCCTGAGAAGCAATTCTAAATACACTGTGGTAAAACGGAGCATCACGCAGCAGCAGCAGAAGAAATTGAGATGACCTTCACCATGTTTACAAAAAATGTTGTACATTGTTAATTATTTTTTAAAGTATATAAAACTATGTTTCTCTGAAAAGGTAATAAAATTGGCAACACAGTGATATATGTTTTGTTAAAATTTATTGATGTACAAGCTCACAACTGTATTTTGAAATAGGGATTTAAAAAAAATAAAAATAAAAATTACCATGCACTTAAGTGAATCTTTTCTCTGTGAAGATGAAGGAAATGCTCCAAATAGTATGGGAATAAAATGTTAAAATTTATTGATGTACAAGCTCACTACTGTATTTTGAAGTAGGGATTTAAAAAAAAAAAAAAATTACCATGTACTTAAGTGAATCTTTTCTCTGTGAAGATGAAGGAAATGCTCCAAATAGTATGGGAATAAAATAAAGATAATTCTATTTCTAATATTTTGGTCCAAATTTGAAGTTTATAGCACTATTAGTTCAAACATCATAATAATTTTACCAAAACTACACAACTAAATACTAGGAACAATTTGTTGAGTTCACAATCTAGAACATGTACTTCAGCTTGCAGTTTCTCGGGGGAAAAAAATTGGCCACAAATTAATCCTGAAAATCTTTAAACTGAATCATTAAACGTTTTTGTCAAAATTTTGAAGTCCACATTATCACTAGGTCGGTATTTAATATTTGCCCTTCAATCAATTTAAATCCTGAATGCAACCGCAGAGAAAATTTACCCCGGACAATAATCATATTTAAATCCTTCAAAGTTAAGTGTAATTGTCCGAATCGCTGTTGAAAAGTGGATGCAGTCATGCACCATCTATTCATCAACTTCATTTACATATAAACCATCAATTAAGTTAATTTTATCTTCATAATCATCAAAATCTTCAACTTCAATGTCACTACCTTCACTATCAATATCCATGCTCACATCTGAGTATTTGTCCATCATTTTATCAATTGATTTTCAAATCAGCTGTCACGTTTTTAACGTTTTTTTTTTTTTTCTTCTTCAAATTTTTCTGTGCATGCGTGCTTTAACCATTTCCTGTTGTTGGTGAAGTACACAAGTAGTTGTGATGTATAAGACGTGTTTCTAGAAGCTACATAAACACCTAGTGAAACTATGACTGGAGGCGTAGTCAGGATAGAATGGGTTAATGGATGACAAGCTAGATACATTCAGCTTTGTGAATACCCATTTTCATAAAATACTAAAAAATGTCTTAAGAGAAAATTACATGACTTTATAAATTGTACTACTGGCATGGGGTTGTTAAATAGATTTTTGGTATCCAAAAAGTATTGACCATGTGAATTTGTGGGTTAACTATATTGGTAGGTCTGCAAGCTGTTTAAGAATTGTACAGTTCATTAAAGCAAAATGTACATAACAGTACAAAATTTAAAAAAAATTTTTTAATAGATTTACATGGTGTTGGTATGATGTATAGCTTATATCCTGCTTTAATTTCAGTATTACTATAATGGTCAGACGGGTCAATTCTTGTACTGGGATGCAGAAAAGTCAACTTATTTGCCTGCTCCCACTGGCGATGAGAACAAACCAACAGAGGACAAAGAAGAGAAAAAGAAAGAAAACAAAGATAAAAAAGAGAAAGTTAAGATTGCCAAGAAAATTGCCAAGGTACACTAGATGAGACTGCTTATAGCCTATTCGTTAGCAAAAAAAACTTTAAATCCTATACATTTTCAGTACTTTAATATTAAATACTGTGGCCCCTCATCGTAGACCATCCCATCTGCAGCAGAAAACTGGTCTTAAATAGAGGTGACCTTTTTAGAGGGGGATCACACAGATGTAATAATTAGGTAAAGATTAGAAAGACTAATACATTTTTATATATTTAACATTTTAATCATGTGCTTCTTTTGCATATCGGCGTGAGAAAACTTTTTAAATAATAATTCTGAATAATCCTGAATCACATTGCAAAACTATCTTGTCAACAAAATCTAAACTATGGGTGTAGCACTAGTGTTCAAAGTCAAACATTTTTAGATAAGGAATTGTCCAGAGTTTATCCATGACAGCAATCTACATCACATGTGTTACCTAAAGGGAAAAAAAAACATTCCAACAAAAAAGACAAAAGTAAAAGATCTCCAGTTTGATTTGAAGCACAAAGAGGATGGCACAGTGTTTGAAAAACCCCTGATGACATTTGGGTTGAAAATTATAAATTGATGAATGAGTTTAATAATAGCTTTGTGTATTATTTCTATATTCTTTATGCTTTTTACCGTTAAAATAAACAGTGGAGTACAAACTGATGAAAGGGTTAAGCCAGTGCTGTATCATTTCTCCATCCATTCCATTTACCCATTGCTGCAGAATGAATAACTGATAATTATTTGAATATTTCCCCAGTAGCAATAAGAAAACTCCCATATTTTGATTTAGTTGAATTTTTTTCACTTTTGAACTGAGAATGGCTCAAGACATTTCACCTTTTGCAACAACTTATTCCTTCTTTGGCTGTTTGTATGTATCACACAATTGCTGTATTTAACTCCTTCGATTGACTTATTTTAGTCAGGAGGTTTCCAATTTTTCACTTTTTGAGAGAAGGCATGAATAGCTGACATTTTTCTTGGCAACTGGTGCCACCTTGACTCAGCTTTAACTGTGCTTCTCATTTGTTTAGGTTGTTGAGTTTATTGTCATTTTTAAGTGCATGATATACGTGGCTGCTATTATATGTAGCATGCATTTTGGGTTCATTACAAAATATAAAAACAAAACTAAAATAAAGTAATCAGTTGTTTTTAACAGTTTTGTTATCATCCATATGAATTTTGCCTTTTGTGGCAAGAAATTTTAGCAGCTGCAGAACAAGGTTAACACCAGAAATAAACATCGTTTTTTCTTTTGGGCCATAATTTCGGCATGTAATATAGATTACACTTTTTATGCCCAAATTATGCTTTTTTTGCCACTTACATTAGCAACAATTATGTTTACACCTCTCACTGAACAGATTAAGGTCAGAAACAGTCAACAGATTAATGCTTGTACAACTTCCTTTAAAGATTTTGATATCAGTCTTGAAGAGCAGAGCAGGAAGAGAGATGGATATTGAAGTTTTACACAGACGTTGAACTTAGGCTGTTCTCTCCTTCATTTTTGTTCTACTCACCCCTTATGTTTGTAACATTGTGGGAAATTCTCCCCATAACGAGAAATCCTGAGATCATCTTTGCTTTATATATGGGATGATGTAAGAACGAATTCTTTGACACATGCACATGTCCTTTACATCAAGGAGTCAGGGTCACAGAAAATTTGAATTAGTTTTTTGTTAAACTTTTATTCTTTTGTTTATATTTCCTAAAACCCATTATGGACCTTTATGAAGCTTCAGCGACATGTTTGCACCAGTTTTTACCTTGGGGTCATTGTAACATTTTGAAGCAATGATTTTATTATGAGGTCCACAATTAGGCCTTGACCTCCTAATTTAATATATAATAACTAGTATGTACAAATTGTCTTTTAGCAGACTCAAAGCATGACATGTTATATCTTCTTGGTCCATTTGTGTTGCAGGACATGGAAAAGTGGGCCAAGACACTAAATGCTCAAAAGGAGGCCCAAAAGGAAGGTAAAAGGGTACTGCTGCAACAGGTATTTGGAAGGAAGGATGAAAAGGAGTCTGCAACAGCTGATGCTGGATTTGCCATTTTGGAAAAATCAGTAAGTGTTCCTCTGAGGAAAGTTATTTGACTAGCACATACAGAAAATATTTATATCACCATATTGAAGCCACATACCTAAATGTGTTGCAACAGCGAGATCTATTTTCTTAAGTGAGATTTCTCTGAGGAACATAGATTCAAAAGTTTACATTTCTATTTATATGCCTACAGAAATAATTTAATCAGTTTTTAAAATTTATGCATTGCATCAGTGTTTAAAGCTCAAGAGAAACAAACATCCATATAAAGTTTTGGTTTTCATCTTGAGATATCCCACTGAATTTGATGTAGAATAGACCATGTGCTCCCTCCTGCATGTCATAGGAGTCGACTAATGGATGTTACCCCTGAGATCTGAGTAGTCCCATGAAGTTAATGCTAAAAATGTCTTGCATTGAAAGAGCTTGGTTTGTACAGATATAAACAGACTTTGTATTTTAAGGATTTTACCCATTGTTACCTTTATTAGCCTTGTGCTATTTTTGTAACATAGCGCTATACAGCATAGATAGTGCTAACCTTTTTTAAAAAATGTATGATCCTTGAGATAAATACTTTGAAAAGCATGGAAACTTTTAACTGGCATATAATGGGTATAAAAATAAGTGGATTGTCTAATGGTTTGATACATTTTATTAGTGTGTATGTGTGTGCTTTTGAGATACCATGTTATACAGTAACAAGTGGTATATGGTAACAAGTAACAAGAATCGAAGTGCAGTAATTCATAATAGTTCATTATTCATCAATTTCTTTCATTAAAAAGACCAGAATTTAAAAACGCCTGTTTCGTTATTGCAGAAAAGTGAAGACAAGAAGTTGATGCCTCCACCCCCAACTGTAAGAAGAGATTTGCACCAATTTTTATTCTTGTTAAATTTTGGGTCTTAAAATTTGAATACCCAGTTCATTATTTTACATAACCTTTTACAGCACTAACATGTATATACATAAATACTTCCTAAAAATAGCTATGCATTTGCTGGAGTGTAGTAGATGCCTTGAAATAGTATGTGAAGGAAAAGCACCATAATGATCATGATACCTAGTTGGGAAAAACTTAACTCTTAAAATTTTATGAGACTGTATTTTTTAAAATTTTGCTATTGCATTTTCTTGACTGGTTCTTTTGCAAGGTTTCAGTAAGTATTATATAAACAAGCAAGTCTTGCATTTACAGCCGGTAGTGTCAGCCCCCAGTCAGTCAAGCATTCCAGGTTTGGTGGCTTCATATGGCGGAGACAGCGACTCCGAGGAAGAAGACCAGATGGGGGGAGTGGCAAATTCAGTGGGTAGCCAGGTGGATGAGAGCAAGCTTGTGGACTTGACAAAAATGGCTTGTCTGCTGTGTAAACGACGGTTTCAGAATAAAGAATCTCTACTACGCCATCAGCAGATGTCAGATCTTCATAAAGTAAGTACAGGTTAAAATATCAGATGTAATGTGTCTTTCATGTTTTGAAGTTTGAACCTTGCATCAAGGAAGTTTTACAAATGGGTATGGGGCCCTGAGTGACCGAGGGGTCTAAAGTGCTCAATATTATTGCTCACTGCCATCACACCTCTGAGTGGGTTTGAGCCTTGGGTTTGGCCAATGTGGGTATGTGAGAAAGCTTGCCTTCTCATGGGTTGGTGGTTCTTTCTGTGGTTTCCTTTGGTTCATCCTCCACTATTGGCTGCCATGTATAGCCTATCTTGTGCTTTAAAATTGCGGAAAACCCTACAAAAACAACAAATATGTGTTTATAATATGAACTATCTAGAAGACCAAAAAATGGCAGATTCCCAGCATTCATCTTTAGATGATAATTTAGTTTGGCAAAATTTGCTACTTACCATTGTAATGAAAGCAATTTATTGTTTTGAAGTTAGAAAGTGTATCAGATTATATGCGCTGGTAGCATTTAAATTTAGATACCAATGAATGATATGTAGATATGTGAGAAAGTTTGCCAGAAGCTTATTGTGGGTCTGTGGTTCTTTCTGGTGATTTCCCGGTTTCTTCCTCCACCTTTAATACTGTCCGCCATGAATAGTCTATTGTGTGCTGAAAAATGGCGTTAAGCCCAACAACAACAACAAGCATTTATAAGCTGTTGATTGACATAGAGGAAAATGGCTGATGGTTTTTTTATTGGAAAATGGACAGTTTTTGATGTAATGCACATTGAGATGTGCTTAGGGCTTAGCTGTATATTCTTGGTAATTTAATGTTAAAATCTTCAAAATTTTAACTTGCACTTTTCTTCCATGAAATAAAAACATGCAAAATACACCCTAATTACCATTGTAGTTCTTAGATAAAGGTAATTCTTAACATTATCAACAAAATTGTGAAGAATATAGACTTTAAATCAGGTCTGATAATTAAAAGTTTGTTCTGATACATTTCAACATGTTTATAGTCCATATTTTTAATGTTTAATGTTTTCTAATATTTTTTCCAGCAAAATCTTGAAGCTTTACAAAAATCTAAAGGAGGAAATAGCGAGCTGGGTTTTGACAACATACATGTAAGTAAATGTTTTTTAATGCTAGCAGACAAGACAAACATTTTATTTGGATGCCAGAAGACAGTAACATATTGGTTGCAGTAGCAGGAAACTAGATGACAAAGTTCTGTTTAACTTTGTAAATTTGTCCTAAACATTTCTGCAGTTGACTATCAGTTAATTTTACTTTTGTGCTGTGCCACATTATTGTTATGGGCATATAGTGTTACACTTACATTTGTATATCACCATTTGGGTATCTTGTGCCTCCAGGTCATATTGGGCATATAGTGTTCCTCTTACATTTGTATATCACCATTTGGGTATCTTGTGCCTCCAGGTCATATTGGGCATATAGTGTTCCTCTTACATTTGTATATCACCATTTGGGTATCTTGTGCCTCCAGGTCATATTGGGCATATAGTGTTACACTTAAATTTGTATATCGCCATTTGGGTATCTTGTGCCTCCAGGTCATATTGGGCATATAGTGTTATACTTAATTTGTATATCACCATTTGGGTATCTTGTGCCTCCAGGTCATATTGAGCATATAGTGTTACTCTTACATTTGTATATCACTTTTTGGGTATCTTGTGCCTCCAGGTCATATTGGGCATATAGTGTTACACTTACATTTGTATATCACCATTTGCGTATCTTGTGCCTCCAGGTCATATTGGGCATATAGTGTTATACTTAATTTGTATATCACCATTTGGGTATCTTGTGCCTCCAGGTCATATTGAGCATATAGTGTTACTCTTACATTTGTATATCACCATTTGGGTATCTTGTGCCTCCAGGTCATATTGGGCATATAGTGTTACACTTACATTTGTATATCACCATTTGCGTATCTTGTGCCTCCAGGTCATATTGGGCATATAGTGTTACACTTACATTTGTATATCACCATTTGGGTATCTTGTGCCTCCAGGTCATATTGGGCATATAGTGTTACTCTTACATTTGTATATCACCATTTGGGTATCTTGTGCCTCCAGGTCATATTGGGCATATAGTGTTACTCTTACATTTGTATATCACCATTTGGGTATCTTGTGCCTCCAGGTCATATTGGGCATATAGTGTTACACTTACATTTGTATATCACCATTTGGGTATCTTGTGCCTCCAGGTCATATTGGGCATATAGTGTTACACTTACATTTGTATATCACCATTTGGGTATCTTGTGCCTCCAGGTCATATTGGACATATAGTGTTACACTTACATTTGTATATCACCATTTGGGTATATTGTGCCTCCAGGTCATATTGGGCATATAGTGTTACACTTGCATTTGTATATCACCTTTCGGGTATATTGTGCCTCCAGGTCATATTGGGCATATAGTGTTACTCTTACATTTGTATATCACTTTTTGGGTATCTTGTACCTCCAGGTCATATCAGGCACTCTGGATTAGGAATGAGTTCCATGGATACATTTCTGGTTATGGCTCTGTTGGTTATAGGCCAGAGGAGCTTATGCGATGGCCAGATCTCTGCCATCTATCCATTAGCACCAGATTCTTATTGCTATTCATACTAAACTGCCATGAAACTTGATTCATCCCAAGGCCTTGATGGTCCTATTTGAAAATGGTGTCACTTGAAACATTTTGAAATCTAGTTATTGCTGTTTCTGAAGAAGAGATGGTCGTATCAGCATGGGATTTCCACCAAAAGATGTTTTAACGGAATTATTTGGTTCTAAGTGAAAATGATGCTAATTTTACATCCAGTTTGTCTGCTACATTGGCCATATTGAAAATCAGTTTATCACTATTTAAATGGAATGTGATATTAACATGAAGTTTTCATTAAAAGACTTTTTGTGACTTTTGGTTAGTCCTTAATGTAGCCAATCTGACATCAAGTATGAGCACCACAGCAGCCATCTTAAATGTCATTTTAGCAATAGAGAAAATCTGAGATGGTTTTAAGAGCAGTATTTAACAAATTAACAATTTAACCAGGATTTCTGGAAAATTTTGTTTTGACAGTTCGGGTTCTTATTGTTCATGTAGGAACTGTATGCATGCACAATGATGTAATGTTTTTCAGTTGAGGTCCTGTTTGTTCATGTAGGAACTTTATGTGCAGAATGTCATGTTTTTCAGTTGCTTATATTTTACAATATTGTATCATTAGCACACTTGCTTAAAAATAATATTAGCTTGCTTTTCAGAAAGAATTGAGAATTGAGTTTGTTTTCAAAGTCTCGTCTGTGCCCTTCTTCTTTTAAAATTACTTAAATATTTAACTTCAGTAGGCTCATTATATAATAGAATTATTTTCTGCAGTTCATTTAGAGATATTTTGTCATGATAGGCCTTTACTGTCAACTTCACATTTTGTTCTTTAGTAGTTCATTGATTGTTTATTTGTTGTCCATTTCAGTATCGGGACAGAGCCAAGGAAAGGAGAGATAAGTACGGAATGCCTGCCCCTCCAGAGCCCCGGAGGAAAGCTCCAAGTCCTGTCATGTAAGTTTTTTTTTTTTTGCTTAAAAATTCTTTCAGGTAGCTTCTGAATCTGGCTTGTTTTTCCATTGTCATTTTCTGTCCTGGGCAGGTACAGTAACTTAGCTTTTACAACATAGCTTGGTTTCAGTTTGGTAGAGGAGATAATGTGATAATGTAAATTTCTAGCTTGTAATTCATGCTAAACTCTGGCATCAAATGTGTAAAATGAGGAGTTGGACCAGTATGATTTGGATGATTCCAAACTGATTCTTTTCCAGAATTTCATGAGGTACAATTTGTAGATTATTAGTAATTGAAGTGATGCCATTTACCTTTATCAGAGATGGTCTCGTCTTTCTCAAGTTTTCATGTGCCATGAATAGTTGTCTTTGAATGCCATGAATAATAATATTGATTTCTAAATCAGGGAAAATAAAATATGATCTGAAAACAATGGGAAAAAGTGATACAGTATTTCAAGATTTCTTACTGTGAACTGCATGTAGTTAATAAAGAGGAGCTTTATAAGAAAAATATTCTTGAAAATGAAATAAAAAAATTAAACACCAAACCCACATGAACAGTGGTTACAAAAAGGAAAGCAAAAGAAATCTTTACCAAGGCTGCAAAAGAAGACTAATTCATCAGCATCAACAGACTATTGGTGGTGCGGTGTCTGTGGCAGGGAAGACTAGTGAATATATGTGAATAGTTTAATATAGTTGATATATGTAATAAAAACAATTACCTGAAAAAAGAAAAAAAATGTTATGAAAAGAGAAAAGGGTAATATACATGTTATGACAAAATTAACATCTGATTGTGTGAACACTGACATGCACTAGTAAGAACTTGTAGCACTAACATTATTGGAGAACAACTTAAGATGACAATGAATAGTGTATAGTGTTTAAAGTTGAGAAAGTATTTTTCTTCTTTGAATGATTTATTTTTTTCGAATAAAGTAATGACTATGCTAAATAGTAATAGGGAGACCCAGAGCAGTCTAAAATGTATTTTGGGCTGGACCTCTGATCAGGGGCAATGCTTCTTTATACCTTGCTGGTGTAGGACTCCTTTCCCCCCACCTGCCTACCCATAAATATTTTCTATTTGTTTTTCTAATCAAGCAAAATCCTGTCGGATGATTAGTATCAGGAAATCTGCATTGCAAATGATCAGAGCTTTGAGTACATGTGGAACCCAAAATTCCAGATCAGTTGGAGAAAGTTTAGACAAAGACTATATATCCGTCAAAATTATTATTGAAATCTAAAATACTTGGAATTCTCAGTAGCATACTTTTACAGAAGCCAGTTGTTGCTGAGACAACTGTAGGTGCTGATTGAATGTCCTGGATCAAAATTAGGATTTATGTTATGCCCCTGTACTATTAAAAAAAAAATCCTGAGGGAAGATACAAATCCATAAGCTGTTTATCAAGTCATGTCAGTTCTCTTCAGGTCTGTAACCTGTATTGGTCCGACTACAGTTGATATAATTGTGTAACTTGCTTATCCAGCTTCCTAGCCCTACTACACCTTCCTAATTGGCCCAAGTATTTTCTCAAGACAATCAGAATTACTTTTTACATGGCCTGGTTACTACTTTGTACAGAATGTGCTAATTGTACCAGGTGTCAGTTGTTAATACTCAGGACTGCACAACATGAATTGACAGAAGCAACTGATTGAGTGCTTTGATTGGAATGATCATAATAAAGTTAACTGTTAAAATGGTATTTCGGGCTGTGTTTAAGATATTAAAATGTTTTCTTTTCAGTTTGTTTACAATTTGATAATTCACCCAAGAACCTGTAACGAAAAATGCAACTTTAATTGGTGACAACCTTCGCACATGAAGACTGAAATATTGTTTCAAATGCAATGGAATACTTTCTTTACTCTTTGGAAGGATTTAAATTTTCAACATCAGTTGTACTCGATAGAATGATCAATTTGAATAAGTATAATTTTCATGTATTGGTATGTTTTTTTATGCATTTCATTTTTAGTATTACTAGCGTTTGAACACCTCATGCTTTTTTCTGGTTCCTTTCTCTGCCCGTGTCCAACATCTCGATTTAAGGCATTGAGTGGGAATAACTGTTACCAGATACCTTATTGATATGTGAGCATTGAAACAACAAAAAATGTTTTATACCTCCTTTCAGTGGTTGAAATGAAACACCAGTGTAACTGCTAATATTTTAATAACATATTACAGTATTGGCATTGATTTATCAGATACTTGTGGCATTCTTAATCTCTAGGAAAAATGCGCACTAAGCAAATGGGGTTGAGGGTGGAATCGTGGCAAATAGTTTACATTGGGTCTTTAAATTTGAGGTTCAGGCATCAATGAAAACAACAAATTTTGTCCCCAAGAAAATTTTTGATGCAGCAGTAATATATAGTTTTGTATTTTACATTCATTGCTATGAGATATTGTATATGTATATATACAAAGTATGTTTTTTGTTAGTTTTAAGAACACTTCAGCTCATTTTGGTTTTTGTTGGTTTTAGCAACTTTCAATACATTTTTGTCTATATTGTACTGAGAAAATGGGAATCCTAAAGAACACACCAGTGTGGCCAACCTGGGTGTGTATTGAACCTGTAATCTTTGGATTTGGAGTCTAATGCTTTGCCAATTGAAACAAGAGAAACAAAAAAAAAATAATAAAAATAGTCTTTAGTTATTTTTCTCATGAAAATATCATTTGGTGACAATATTGTAATATTGGTCATACTTGAATGATTCTTTTAATAAAACTGCTTTGATCTTGCTTGTGGATGATCTCAATAATATTATAATATTGATAGAAGTATATCTTTTGAATACCTAATACCCTGCTGAACAGACAAGTTTACATTAAATTAATGTGAATATGATTTGTATGCAGGGTATGTTGAAACATCTTGACTGCCTCCTGACAGCTTCAAAACCAGAAAGAAGCCATTCATGAGTAGCTGTAATCTTTGTGTTCTTACTTCTCCACAATGCTTTCCTTACATTTTTAAATTCCATTGGTTTCCTATGAACATCCCCACGTATGTAAGGTAGACTCTGTATAATGAAACCCATTTTACCCAAAGAATAAAAAAATGTAGAATATTAAATACAACACTGGAAGGGACCCTGTCATATGCTCATAAAATATATATGTGGTATATATTTCTTTGCAATCAATATGGTCATTATGGAGTGTACAGTATCCACATGATAAATCTGTTTTTTAAATTTAACAAGTTTTGCATATGTTCCAGTTACGAGGAGCCAACAAAGGCTGGAATAGGTCAGGAAAATATTGGAAACAAGTTGCTTCAGAAGATGGGCTGGTCAGAGGGTCAGGGCCTGGGGAGAGCTGGCCAGGGAATAGTCAAGCCTATTGAGGTAGAGTCAGATGATAAAGCAGTTTTTGTAAGCTTCTTAAATGGGGGTTCCTTTTGTGCACTTAGTAACTTGGTGTTTTATGAAGTTTTGTGCTTCAAGAAGCATGGTCTGAGAATCTTGTGCCATAGCTCAGGGGCTACCAAATTACTGGGCCAGGGCTACCATGCTTGAATTGGGTGCTCTAGCAGGCTAGTTCAGGAGATCATACTTATGTGCTTTTGCAGAGCTAATGTGTTTCAGCAGGCAGCCAGGTTATTTTCCAATCCAATTTTGAAATTTTTCATACCCAGGAGGAGTTCAGTTTAGCTGTGGGACAATGACAGACAAATGTGAACTTCTCTTTGCATTAACTTTAAAGGACATTCCAAAGTGTTTGGAAAATTAGGTTTTAAACAGTAATCTGCTTCGACACTGGAAGGTAAAACACTGACTGGTTATTCATAAGTGTACATGTCACAAGTTACAGTTTAAAATAATGTCTGTTGCAATTAATTATCTTAATTTATCAAAGACAGACTATTTAAAAATCATAGAGATGGAGGAATCTATTTCCACATATATTTGGGTCAGGGGGAGATAAAGGCAAGTTGATGACTACCTCCTAAATGACCTAAATTGATTGGATAGAGCTCATTAAACTGGTTATAACTAAACTATTCAAGAGATGTTCATTTTCCATTTTAAATCTCTTTTTTCCATCTGTAATGGTTAACACATAATCTACATGTTTACACTTGATCTTACTGGTTTAAGCCTGTTGGACATGTAGTTTTATGGTGTTTAGTGTATGCCAGTACAGGCTGTTTTTGTACATGCTTTGCATATTTAATAAAATCTTTCCTTCTTAATTAAGGAAGGAAAAATATTGATCACACAGATGGATCATATACAGATTGCTGTGAACAAGCATTAACTGGATCACTTTGAAAAGACTGTTTCAAATGGTTATTGGAGAATTTTGGGAAAGGCTGTGGGAAAGAATATGGTTAAAACGGTGGTTGTAGCGCTTGGGAAGAATTTTGATGTAAATGTTTCTCATGTGGTACAGCAAATCATTGCACATAGCAAACTGTACGATCCCAATTTAGCCACCTTAAATGATTTCAGACTGCTCAGCTGTGAACAGCATGAATAGCCCTGAAATATTTGTATGCTATGTTGCTTTTGAAAAGTATTTGAATTATGTAGCTGTTGTTATTAATAATGCAGAATTAACCATGTTAGGATTGTAATAAAAAGAAGTCAGTGCATCCTTGGACACCTACAAAAACCTGCATTATTATATTCTCCCCTGCAAGATCAAGGCTGTAAAATAGGCCCAGTTCACCCCTTTACATGTTGTAAGAGAGCTAATGGAGGCAACATTTTTACCTGGGACATGTCCCTTGATGCTGCTGCAACTGAGAAGGCCTTGGACTTTTTAAAAGAGAACAGTTTATATTAAAAATATTGGTCATTGTTTTTCTTGCATGCATGCACAATGGATCATCCTGAAGTCTACTTGTTCCTTACTGAATGGTCCTTCATGGCATTTAGTGGCAGCCATTTCACTAAAAGTCTTTCTATAAGTCCTATATGAAATGGTGTCAGTCTGATATCAGTCATAGTGGCCATATTGAAAATCTTTACTTTGCTTGAATAGATGGTCATAATAACATGGTTTTCTTTTGGTTTGTGTGTGTGTGTGTGTTGGGGATTTCCTGAAGGGCTTCTGATACAATGCAGCTGGTGTGAAATAAAAAATGGTCAGGCTTCAACATTGCCATCACAATGACCATCTGGAAAATATTGTTTTTACTGCACCAGATGAGATCATATCGATGTCATGGCAGACTTAAGTGGGCTGAGGAAAGTCACTCATCCAGTTATGTTGACTGGAGAGTAAAACTTCTCAGTTTACTTGTCTCTAATGTAGTTGAATACATATCTATACATTCTCTATATTTAACAAGGGTCAGAGTTCAACAGTGCTAAAATCCATTGTACATCATTTGTTGATTTCTTCAGCAGCCTTGGAGCTGCTGATGCCCTGCAATGACAGTAAGACAGTCTGACCAGACCAAAGAAAAATCACCAAATTCTTGCATTTTCAGGCTCCAAGTGCTTTACAGGTCAAACTCATTACAATGCAAGTTGGATCATTACTCCAAATGACAATTGCATCGAAAAAGCATCATTGTTAATGCAAAATTCCATTTAGAAATTGAGGCCTCTGTGTGAAACTTCAATTTCTCAAGTTACAAACCTTGTCTTTTGTTAAATATTTGTCTTGGACCATGTATTAGAAGCGTTTTAAACCCACTTCACTCTAAACATAATGGTTTCATTATATGGACAGGTTTAAGTTTCAAGCTTGCATCAGGTACCTTCTAATTTTTTTTTTGCAAGAGGATAAGAAATATTGTAGTGAAATGTGCCATGTCAAATGATGGCAGGGCTAGCACCTCTTGCATCTCACTCAGGTGCTTAGAAAACTATGTCTTGACAATATTAGTATTGCTACTCCTTAAAGAACACTTTTTGCTATATTTAATTGAACAGTAATTCTTACCAATATGAACTATCAAAATTTTATGTTCTGAATGGATGATTGTACAACCTTCATTATGTGTGTGTGTGTGCTATTTTTTTTTCTTGCAGTATGTGGTACTAGTATTAAACTGATCCAACTTCCAAACCTCTTTAAAAGTATTGGATGCCTATTTCTGAAATTATGGTCACATTGACAAAGGATTTTCATTGATACACTTGAATTATTTAGCTCATTTTAACAGGCTATTCCATTTAAACATACTTGATAGCCAGGAAAGGCACTTTTTGTTGGATTACTTAGATTACCCTGTGAGTTTATATGAAAACAATGCAAAATTCTTAAAGTTTATATATGTGTCTATTCTGTATTAAAAGTGCTTTTCCTGGGTCCCATATATATTTTACTGGAACAGCCCTAAACAAAAGTTGGTGCTATCTAACATGTCATGGTAGTGTCATCTAGAAAACCAATTTCGCACTATGGCCTAAGGCACTTGCCTAAGAGATCTGTCATGTCACCTCTGTCCACTTGGTCTTTGAATATCAGCTTGGCCAGCATGGGTATTTGAGAAACCAGTAAATTCACATGAGTCATTAGGGTTGAGGGTTTTCCTTTCTTTTACCAGTAAATATACTGGCTGAAAAGTATAGCTTTTTATATTGAGAAAAATGGCATTAAACCCACAAACACGACACAAACTCGTGAATGAATGCTACCGTTGATTTGGGGGGTTCACGCAACATTTCTTGCAATATTTAACCCTTTCATCACGGCAGACCGCATATGCGGTCAGGGGAATTTACTCCGTCAACACTATGGACCGAGTTTTCGGTCTAGGGCAGTGTTCCTTTTTATCGTTATAGTACCCGACTAAGTATCTTTCGGGGTCCCTCTAATAACTTCCATCTGGTAATGTAGACGTTTTATTTGGATTATCCTATGAGTTTAGCTTGTATACAACTAGAAAAAACGAACAAAGTAGGAACTTCTAACGTGTTTTCCGAATGCTGAAATTTGTATCCAAAATGGCGGCATTTGAAGGATTTTTAGAGGAGAGTTTTCGGAGGATTTAAATAATTCTGACCTGATAAATTTGTTTGACAATGAGAGATGTATGGAGAGACAATGGAATGCACTTGTGGGTGACAGTGATGAAGATGACTTTGAAGGTTTGAACCAGAGGAATTGTACGCTCCACGTTTTGTTTTTTTTTTGGACGAAGCCCAAAAACCAAAGAGATTTATTTCAGTTTTCTGACAGAGTTGGGCACACCTGAGAGTTATATGACTCCAGGAAAGCTTTGGATTATTTTCAAATATTCTATTCAGATGAAGTGTTTAGAAAAATTGTCCGTTTAATGAACTTCAATGCGATGATCAAACGTGGCAGAGGCGATATAGGTCACTTAGGTGTGTGGACAGATCTCGCCTTGGAGATCATTTTGGTTCATTTGATAGAATTTTATATATTATGGACACCATGAAAGAAAGACTTGTGTTGTTACTGTGATTATTCACTAGTACATCTAGTGTCAATTGAACAAGTTTTGAGAACATTCTAAGTTTTCTAAGAGGTAATAAAATAATTGTATGTTACCTGTTTGTACCTGCATTTTAACAGTTGTAATAGATATGCACATTTTATTGAATTAGTCATAAAATTTGATTTTTAACCTTGATTTTGACACCTAATCCAGCCAGATATCTTTAACATTGGCAAAGTTATGTTGTTTCAAAGTCCACAAGTCATTTTGCTTTACAACTCCAAAGTTACTTAGTGTTGAGGACTCTATGCCTACAAAGTTACTTAGTGATGAAAGGGTTAATTGGTTCAGAATGAAAATAGTGTGCATTTGACCACCATGTCTACATTTGTGAATAGGTTTGAAATCCAGATATAATTGACCTTGCAAATAAGTCGAAGGTCATTACTTGCATTTTTGTGGTTCATTGAGGTTATGGGAGGGCTCAAATTTAGGTCAGAGGTTTAGGAAGGTTACTTCTGTCTCCAAAGCTATATATGGGGGCCAATTCAAAGTGTCAAGCCAAGACTCAAACCCACACAGGAAGAGGCAAGATGAGAGTTAGAGGTTAGTGGCCTGGGCCCCACTACTCACATGAAATACATACAGAACATCTCTATGTAGTCTGTGTCAACATTTACTTGATACAAATATTTTAGAATGCTTAAAGTAGAAAAAAATTGAATTGTACAAACAGAAGATTATTTATCATCTCAAAGAAAAAATGTTTATTCTAGATTTTTGCATGTTGCTGCTTTTTCCTGTGAGTGAATAAAACAAATTAGCTGAGTTTTCACCATGTAATTTTTTACTATTCACTCATTTCAGATATATTAAATGTTCTGTTACTCAAGCAAGTAACTCTAGCAGACACCCAGACATGATGAAATCTGTGCAAATAAACTAAATAACTTATGTACTATCTTGTATCTTTGTATATATTTATAATTCTGTCAAGGTTTGAAGGTTTCTTCATATGTCGGAAATGTTCCAAACTTTGAGAAACCAAACTTGTAAACTGAATTAATCTCCTTTCTGCACAGTAAGGTCAAATGAAGCAAAAATATAAGAAATAGTTTCAAAATTGTGGGTTCAAGTCTCAAGCTTGGCCACTGGGGGTATGAGAAAGCTTGCCTGTAGATTCCCCAGGGTTGGTAGCTCTAGTCTGGCTTTTTCCAGTTTCTTCCACCACTAGTTATACTGGCTGCCTTTTATAGCCTGTTGAGTGCTGAAAAGGAGGTAAACTCTACACAATGATCACTTTTTTATGAAACAATTGTGTAGTGCTGTTGAAGCACATCTCAGTTATTTAAATGTTTTTTTTATGTTTTTAAGTTACCTTAGCAGTTTGTGAGTTAATGATACAAATATGTTTGTGTGTGACTAGATTGCTGGCTAGATAAATTAATAACAAATGAGTGCAGTGTGTCATACTTGATTGCTTCATTGTATATTATGTCCTTGTGTTCATGTTCAGAATATCAAATGAAATTACTTCTAAAAGCAATCATCTAAATCCCCATTGTAATAAAAAGGGCAGAAATTAAAATCATCTGATTATAATATCTAATCAGATTCTACCAAAACAGTACATGTCAATAAATACTGACATTTCATCTTAAATTGATGACATTTCATTTGCTAACTTTTCACAAGCTGTTTAATCCTAAATCCATTTACTGTTGTAAAGCAGCGATCTCCTGTCTCCACAAAGCAAGCCAGGTATTATTTGTTTTAATCATGTAAGTGGTGGAATTGTTGGCAACCACGCAGGTGTTATGTCAACCATGCAGGTGATGGAATTAGTTTTGCTAATTTAAACCAATATGATAAACTTCTCACATTTGCTTGTTCTGTGAGGGTTGAAAAGAGTGACTCAACTCTACAGTTGTCCCTGGCAGCTTAACATATTGAATTTGTTCAGTTCAAAGCTAAGTTTTGTGTCATATCTTCTAATTATGTGAGGTCTGTTTGCACACAATGACCTGTACAAATGAATTTTTACCAGACATTATGTTTAGAGTTGTTTGAATTAGCAAGTTGATAGTGATCAGGTATTGAATTTTAGGTCAAAGGTCTTGATTTAAGTGTACGGTTATAAAAACAGGCTTGAATAGCTTTTTTCCAGACTTAGTTTATAGATATATTTGATGAATACCTGAAATTATGCTAGGTTTTTAAGAAAGAAATGCACCTTTTTCCAGACGAAATAAATGATCATGTGTCCCTAAATTCATGATGTGGAGAAAGTGCTAGGCATTTAACACTTTTATGAGATAATTTTATTTCTTCAGAATTGTGACTTTTTTTTAAAAGCTTTAAAAATTTTTATAGTGTATTAACGATTTAGAATTCTGCTATTTTTCCATCTGTCTAATCTATTTTTATCATGTGTAATTTGTTGTAATTGCAGGCAGAGAAAAGAGCAGTATCAGCAGGTCTAGGTATGAGAGGGTCCACCTATGGAGCAGCAGCTGGAGATAGCTACAAAGATGCTGTCAAAAAAACCATGTATGCCAGATACCATGAGATGGACTGATGCATATACAGAGAGAGAGGAGAGAGAGTGATGTGTTGAGAAGGATGTATATAGATGCTGTTTTTATTTGTAAATAAATGTTTTAAGTTGTAAAGGTAGTCATGACTCTGTCATACATGAATTCATGCTGAACGCTCATCCTGAACGCTCATCACCTTTCTCTTCAGTTGTTTGGAATTCAAAAATGACTGGCAGAAGCTGCTAAATATTGATGCCATGGAAGTTTACAGTTTATCTAGTTGAACCACTGGACTCCACAGTTATCTCTAATAAAGATTGCTCTGTCTGTTGTGTTGAGTACTGAATATGGGAATATAGATAAATTCATTGTGGAAGGAAATTCAGATACATCAAGTGCCGTATGTAGTTAACTCTTGTTGAATCTCTTATTTTTATCTTAAGAGCATGTTTGTTTGGAGTATGGAAATCTTGATGTAAATGAAACTAACCAAAAAAATATATGCCATGGGATCAGATTATGTCTGTTGATTTACATACTTGTTTATGTATTGTATATGCCAGTCGTGTGGCTGGGAGGGATTTTGCACAGTGATTAAAGTGTAGATGTGAGGCTTTGTGTTAAAACGATAGCTTCCTCATGTCAGTTAATGAACTCCAGCTCACACCATGTGTAACTTTTCATGAATTTATTACAAATTGAATGGAGAACTCAATAAACAATTTGCTAAATATTGTCTTATTTGTTATTGTTGCTACTGGTAAGCTTGCTTGCATAACCTTATTGACAGACTCAAATCCATATGGACAGTGATAGGTAAAGGCAGATACTTTGAACCACAAAGGCATGAAGCCTTCCCCTCTGTTGTCTTTATATAATACTCTGTTTGGATCACAAAGGCATGTAGCCTTCCTCTCTGTTGTCTTTATATAATACTCTGTTTGGACCACAAAGGCATGTATCCTTTCCCTCTGTTGTCTTTATATAATACTCTGTTTGGACCACAAAGGCATGTAGCGTTCCCCTCTGTTGTCTTTATATAATACTCTGTTTGGACCACAATGGCATGTAGCCTTCCCCTCTGTATATAATACTCTGTTTGGACCACAAAGGCATGTAGCCATCCCCTCTGTTGTCTTTATATAATACTCTGTTTGGACCACAAAGGCATGTATCCTTTCCCTCTGTTTTTATATAATACTCTGTTTGGACCACAAAGGCATGTAGCGTTCCCCTCTGTTGTCTTTATATAATACTCTGTTTGGACCACAATGGCATGTAGCCTTCCCCTCTGTATGTAATACTCTGTTTGGACCACAAAGGCATGTAGCCATCCCCTCTTTTGTCTTTATATAATACTCTGTTTGGACCACAAAGGCATGTAGCCTCTCCCTCTGTTTTTATATAATACTGTAGTATTATTTATTTTCATGAGTGTCAGTTTTCATATTTTTTAAATGGTTCTTTAATGTAAATGTGTGGATTTGCCTCAAAAAGTTTGTAGGTATTTACTTTTGTGGATCAACTAAAACAAATACTATGAATAAAAAATACAACCTGGCCCCCCCCCATCCATCCTGACAATTGGACATATATATGACCAAAATGAAGCCATCTCCTGTATGAGCACAAATTAAACAGGACCACTGGTGGATAGTGGTTAGAGAATCCACCTCCAAAAAAGGGAAATAGTCTAAGACTTCCAGGAACTCCTCACTGGCACGGAAAAGGTCTAAGACTGCCAGGATCAGCTTGATTATTCCTATGTCCAATTTTGATTTACTTAATGCTGCTAAGCAACTACACAAGAAAAAACTGAAGGTGTTTTTATGCGTGATCAATTACCAAAACAACCAACAATATTGAAACTGGTATTATTAATCTTTATCAAAACTCTGGTCCAATTACTCATTGGGTTGCATATGCCATTGGTCCATGTGGAATAGTTTTTTTCGATTTGTGCAGGTTGGCACCACCAAAAGAATTTTTACGATATAGTATTTTAGTCTGATATTCCAATCTGGTTTTCAACATTACTAACACAAAAATTAACATACACCAGTATGTGGCTGTTATACCCTTCCTGTACTAGACGCAATTTCACTGGCATCGCCAGGAAAACCACCACATAAAGTCGTACATGAATATATCACCACCAGGCATGGCAGCGCACAAAAGTTTTAAACAGACATTAGTAAATATAATGGTAGAAATTTATGGCAGATCTTGCAACGCTCAGTAAGGTGACTTATCTAAATATGCAACTCGTGATCAGCTCAAAAATGAAATCGATTTGTTAAATATCACAAGTGTGGATCAAAATGACATTTTCCAGAATAAACGAAGACTAATAAAGACGAGTAATATACAACTGAAAAAGGTACTTAAATTCCCACCACAGTTGTTAATAATGTTACTTTTGCTGATCAAGGTAAAATACAAGATTCAGGTAAGTCGGTTAACGATTATATCAAAAAGGCTGATGGTTCATTCACTGGTAACATGAATAAAAATGAAATTACATAACTTGGAGATCCAGCCGCAGATGCAGACTTGGCAACAAAAGTTATGTTAATGATCAAAAAAATGAATTTGTGTTAGTAAGCGGTGGTATAATGCGTGAATTTCTCAGTATGGTATTGATAATCTTAGAACACCAGAATCAGATTTTGACACTGCAACGAAAAAATGCTTAGACGATAGAAATATTCAGACGGCGGCGACATTATTATCAAGATATCAATTTTAAAAGAAAGAAACGAAAACATTAACTTGTGTACAACATATTGAAATCTCTAGTTATTGGAAGACAAAAACCTCCAAATTTAAGATAGTGCTTTGATATTGATTTGGATTGTAGGAGAAGCGTGGCCCAATCAATAATTCATATCCTGAATATAATAGGACATTGAAATGAATTTAGATGAAGCATTATTATTGTTCCCTCAGCTTGAATTGGTAATGGAAAAATCTAATTAATAGCCGAGTTCGATAGTTCAAACAACAGATAAAGCCGCGAGTGGCATGCTATTTCGCAGTTCGGTCAATAAAACCTTTTTAAATTGCGTTGTGATGTTGTGAACAAAGTAATTGATAATCAACCTAGGGAATTAAGTTAAAAGTTAACAATGTGAATGATCACTTACAACTGGAAGGTTATGGACAATGTATGATCCAAAAGGTCGTACTTAGGAAAAATACTGTCCACACACTCACACTCTATCTCCCCCCTCTAAAACTTGATATAAAGTTAAAGCTGTCCTTGACTAGCACGCAAGAAGCACGCGTGATTTTTAGACAGACATCATCTTGTGACCTCGGATGAAGCGCTGATAATTGCCAGTTCCAGGATATAAAAATAGGCTCTGGACTGGTTATTCTCAGTACGATTCCAGGCTCAAGAAGAGTGTCATGTCTATTTCTTACAGGTAAGAAAATTATGCTTAATACTCGCTTTTGAAAGTTAAAGATTTTATAGTGAGTTGTGGTATTCTTCTGAATTATTTTTATTTCATCAATATAATGTAATAGTGAGTTCTCTTTTCTAATATGAAATAATTTACTGATTTAATATTTTACTGAATTGATGTTCATTGTATTTATAATATAATATTATTGAGTTCCCTTCTTCCACAATCATAATGTAATGAAATATTTTACAGCTTCGATGTTCATTAGTATTTGTTTGAAATAATTACTAGCTTCATGTTATAATTTAATTGAGAATAAATATATATTCTTTAAATAATAAGTATAACACTCGCAGATCTTTTTCAGGTCGTTACCTTACAATAAATAAAATAAAATACATTTATTACAATTATTGAATTTTAGGCTCTTTGAATATTTAAATCACTTGAATTCAAAAATGCAGAAAAATGAATGGACAAATGAAATACTAGATTGTGGAAGAACTATTCAATAAGTATTGTAATATGTATTGTATGAAGTTTCAACATAAATAAATTTACATGTTGTATCTTTAGAATATATATATATATATATATATATATATATATATATATATATATATATATATATATATATATATATATATATATATATATGTCAATAAAGTGCGATTCCAGGCTCAAGAAGAGTGTCATGTCTATTTCTTACAGATTCTTGGTACCTTCTCGTAGCCAAAGTTTCTCCACAAAAAGATGTAACCGTATGTACACCATCATAGGTGACACCTTATTCTTATGAATGCTGAACTTTCTACCTTCTCGTAACTAGACAAGAGAAGAAGGTTATGATAGAAAACATCTAAACAACAAATAGAATTTTCTTATCATAATATTAACAACAATCGACAATGGAATTGCTGCATTCAGAATTGATTATAGTAATCACGTACAAACGTTCCTTAATTTTCTTAGAAATATAAACAGATCTATTAATGAATGTTTTGGAAGTCCAGCTGTTGTAGATATTAAAGTTGCAGACATTAACATAAAAATAAATAATATTGTTAGTTAGATTCCTAATAACGTTGAAAAAATCCCGAATTTGATTAAAATTCCTCACAAGTAGATCATCAATGGTTACCCAACCATTGGGGTCCCTTCATTGCCTTTGTGCCTTTGATGGGTCCTTACATTATTGTCTCTCTTATAACGTTCCTGGGGATCTTTTCTTTTTGGCAAACATTTTTTCTGAATGTTCCTGTATGGGTCACCCTTCAAATGAGGCAGAGAGTTTACATACGGCAATGTTTTTTTTTAGAGAACTTATTATTGTGAATTTAATGACCCCAAACAAATCAAGCTCAAAACGCTTTCACCACGTTGTTGAACATCATGAGAGTTCATTAAATCCTTGGAGCGAAGCTCTCTACCTTTTTACAAATGGCAATAACAGTCCAGAGCCTACCTGTTGATAATGTCCATGACGGGATCCGAACTGAGGGCGTCAGTAAGGGAATCAAGCATTCAGTCACTGAGATATGAAATTCAGTTTTAATTCCTTTTTTAAAAAAAATCCTGTAGTTACCAAACAGCATTACATTTTCTGATTTTGAAAACACGAAATTTTGCATTTACATTGAAAGCGTTATTATATAAACCGAGAAATACATGATTTTTTTTTATTAAAAATTTATTAAAAATTTGTACTGAAAAATGAAATCCTAATATGCTGAATACAATCTGTATAGTGCAAGACAGGAAACAAGCATACTACTGCTTATAGATCAATCGTCGCCAAGGATACTAAAACATTGATATAAAATAATTACATGAATACATGCAATACTTACTTTTTGTATTCATTTATTCACACCAGTTGAGATATACACACAAGTGTATGAACGATATATTTATTCTTTTTATGAAATTATAATGGACGAAATAACACATACAATTAGGAAAAATATATCGATGATTAATATTAGTTATGTAATACCTATGTTGGTTCCGTTTCGAGCGGACCTAAGATTTACAAGTAATATCCACATAGTGTAGGGACAAGCTTTTTGTATTAAGGGTATAAACACACATACACACAAACGTATGCGAACGCATGCAAACACAGACTCACAAACGTACGAGGAATCATACAAACAAATACACACATTTACACACAAACATACGCGAATGTTTGGTGTTGGTTGTTACAAGGAACGTTGGACGTTGTAGCTTTTTATATGTTGGCCAATATTGACGTGTCCGTAAGGTAAAGTGAAGTGGTTGGGAAGCCGCACTCACTTCTGGTACACGATTTTACTCACTTTTTCCAAGGATCTACGTACGATTTGGTGCATGGCTACACGTACGATCTTGCGAGTTTCTTAGGTAATCACTTCAATGTTTCCGTTTTGTCCTTACTGCAAAGCTTCTTTCAAAGCGCCAAAGTTCATCACTCACTGGTGCGATAATTGACCGTCAATCCTTTCACTTTGCACTCAGTGTGCACTTCTCTTTGTGAGTCCCGGTATTCGCAGCCGTAATGTTTGGGACTGACAATAGTAAAAGTTAGAAACTTGTCTTTGGGGTGCTAATCTGTCCAGGCTAATAAACAGTCTCTTTCGATGTCCGGGTGACAGTGACACATGCAATCGATGTTGATGAAACTGTCCGTGTCAAAATACATTACACAAACTCCTAACAGTTCAAAAGCTTCGAACAGTTATAAACCAGCATAGGTTGTCACGTAGGCCCCTATAATGAAATTTTCAAATTAGTCATCTTCTACAAAGTTCAATTCTTCTTTGCAATTCACTAAGATAAAATCCTCACAAAGGACGTCATGTAATTGGTTTTGTCGTGAATCAAATGGAAATAGCGAGAAGGTTTTATCAAATATTCTGTCTTGGGTAAACACGGTCGTTGTACCATTTTGCCACACAAACAATTAAATATCACTTCGGCAAACCATCACATTCCTTCGTTTTTTTCTTCGTTGTCTAGTGATACCTTTCTGCTCCCAGTATTTCGCTATGAATTTATTTTGGCCTTCCGTAGTTTGGCACCAGGAACGATAACCGATTGCTTCTTGTTTCAGTTTCAAAATGCAGCCACGTAGTCTGCGAAAATGCCTTAAGTCTCGTCGCCCTTGTGGTACTGCTCTGCTTTCGGAAAGTGGTAAATTTCTAATGCTTCTAACAATTGGTATCCCTGGTCCAGAGCTTTGAACAATTCCACGCTGACCCACGTTCTTGTCAAGGCGCACTCTTCTTGGGGGTGCTGACAAGGTTGGTATTTGTTGCACGTGTCGACACAAGTACGTGACAATCGATACGTCAGTTTTCCTTCGCAATGGTGAGACAAAGTCCGTGGAATGGAAGACTTTGCACATAATCAATCCCTCGTATTGTTGAATGTTGTCCACCTGGATGTGTTTCGTCAGCAAGTGACAACAATTGCACACGTAAGGATACAGTAAACACACGTCCAAGCATTTGATTTCTTTCTTCTCGTCTGCTTGGTACAGCAAACAGGTGGCAGTCGTTCGTCCTCCGTACAAACTGTCCCTTGGCTTCAGAGGTCCACCAACTTATAACTTTCCACGATACGCTTAAACTCGGGATCTGTTTTCAAACGGTGATCGTTCTCGTGTTTTCATATTTCCACCACTTTGTATCCTTGCTGTTCTAACTTCAAGCTCCTTTGACAAGTGGCCTCATAGAAGTCTTCCATGGTACGCTGTAAACATTGATTTTTGGTGTCACGTTGAGGATAGCAGATCGGACATCCGTGAAATAAGAACCGTACCTTCTGATTTGGCGTGTTGGATCCATTTGTCTTCTTTGTCGCACAAGTAATGTAACAAGCGTAGGGTTTTGACCGAATATTGACTTTTGTCAAAATTTGTCGTTTCAAATCACATGACATCCAGAATGTTTTTGGGTACAAATCATTGATGGTACACTAAGGAACGCGCTTTGTCAATGGTGCAAGCTTCTTTCAAAGAATGGTCCCTCCGTATTCCATGAATAATTCTCGAAATTTTGCACAGCAGCGCCGTAAAATGTCCACATCGTAACGACAATACTTTAACATTTCTTCTTAAAAGTCAAAAGAGTCCGAGGCGAGAGTCTGGTACCAAGCGTAGAAAGATTTTCGTTGTTCGGTGCGCATGTTGTCAGAGTCGTAGTAGTGATCATGAGGCAAATTGGGTAGAACGGTGTGTTGATTGGCTTTGGTATTGAAAAAGTGCAGAAATAGCCTTTTGCCATTTTTGTCATTCCAAACTTTTTAGGTATTCGGTTCAAAGGCATAACCAAGTAACTCATCGAATATTTATACCGCACTTCTGCCATTTGCATGGAAATGAATTTGGCTCCGTTTAAAGTCACTTTAGGACGTTCGGTACTTTGTTTCGTATAGTATCTAAGAAGAAATTGTCCATCGTATCTCGATAATTGTGGACCATTACTGTGGTATGAAGATGACAATCTCATCTTGGCTCCAGGTTTCGTCGATCCTTTGGGCAAAATCGGCTAATGTGTTCGGTCCACAAAAGATTTGTTCACGTCCTCCATGAATCTTTCTGCAGTGAGGGCAATGACTAAAGAGGAACTCTTGGATACACTTTTCAAACGCTCGAATACCGGTCTCTTTCATGATTTTGAAATCGAAAAAGATGCAACTTTCATTCTTCTGGTTATCTTCCTCTTCATGTGTGGAATGGTATTTCTGAATGTAGCATTCGAGTTCAAACTCTATGATTTGGCGACAAAGATGACATCAGTTCTTTCCTGAATATACACACGCCTTGGTGCTCTTGCTACCGTTACCGTTCGAGTTTGATTGCTCCCCTTCTCTCCTAGACCTTCTTTCGCCGCTTTCTTCTTCCTGTCGCCTCCTCCTCCTCCTCCTCCTCCTCCTTCTTCTTCTTCTTCTTCTTCTTCTTCTTCTTCTTCTTCTTCTTCTTCTTCTTCTTCTTCTTCTTCTCGCTGTTGCTGTTCAAGAAGAAAAGCTTGTTGTGCTTCTTTCTGCTATTGTAAAGATTTCTCCAATTCTTCTTTCTATCTCTGTTTATAATCCTCGACGTGTGGTAAAGAAAAAGGTGGTACCGGAACAGATACTTGCGAAGAAGAGAGAAAATCCAGCAAATGCCAAATAAAATCGACCTCTTCTGGAAGTAGGTCCGTGTTAATTTTGGGAGCCGCTGCTATAGCATTGCTTCTTGTCGCTACGGCCGGTGCATCCCAATTCATCATCTTCTTAGTTTCTGTCGTATTTCGAAAAACAATGTCATATCGATTCACTGCGCACAGATGCTAGCGCACCTATATAGGGAATGTGACGTAACATTCAGCTCTTTTCGGAATGGAAGACAGATTCTGCGCAGTGGATGAATTTTGTAATACGTGCTTATATTGGTGAAAAATCTCGATCCGTTTCGATCCACTTTTATGCTTTCGGATGCGGAAGGTCGCGGATACGAACCCCGGCCGAGTCATACCAAAGACTTTAAAAAATGGTACTAACAGCTGCCCCGCGTGGCGCTCAGCATTAAGAGGTTAGTGTTAGGACTGGTTGGCCTGGTGTCAGGATAATGTGACTGGTGGGACATAATGCAACATGTTTGCGGAATGATGACCCAGTGCTATACAACACTATAAACTGTCACACTACAGACATATCGTAGCGATATTACTGAAAAATTGTTAAAGCTACGTTGAAAATCTAAATCACACACACACACACACACACACACACACACACACACACACACACATTCCCTTCACCTGTTCTCGTCACAAGATGTGTACCACCGTTGATCTTCTACTCTTGTATCGTCAATGCTATTCCGTACTGACTTATCCATTTATGTCAATTCATCACGAACAATCATCCAAATCAATGAGAGCACTGTTTGGAAACGAGAGACAAGGCTGTCCGAAGCGAATCTCCATCTCCAGACCAGAGAATACACAAAGTTTGAGAAAGAGAAGAAGATCGGTAAGATGCCCTCTATGTTAACGGAATGGTGTTAACAAAAAAGAATCAAAAGGCCTTTTCAGGGCCACTCACATGCATCGAAAACATTAATTCTTTCATGACTATTTTTTTTAATCGATTATACATTCTATGTGTAATGGCCAACTCCATTGCCTCGAAAAGATTTACCCTTTCTTCCTAGAATTTTTAGTCGATTGTATAATTTAGGTGTGACAGATTTAGCATCATCAGTCTATGTATATGTCCTATATCTATGTCTCTATTGTGTTTGTCACTATCACACCCTCGACCCTATATTGTCCCAAGGGGTCTTGTCATGCTCATTCCCTTTTTCCCTTTATCCCTATCCATCTTTGTCATATTCAGCACCAGGGTGTTTTTCCCTATGTATCCTAATAGACCCTATAAATCTTTGCCCCATACAGCCTTAGGGCGTTTTTCCCTACGTATCCTCATAGGCCCTACAAATCTTTGCCCCATACAGCCTCAGGGCGTTTTCCCTATGCATCCTCATAGGCCCTATAAATCTTTGCCCCATACAGCCTCAGGGTGTTTTTCCCTATGTATCCTAATAGGCCCTATAAATCTTTGCCCCATACAGCCTTCGGGCGTTTTTCCCTATGTATCCTCATAGGCCCTATAAATCTTTGCCCCATACAGCCTCAGGGCGTTTTCCCTATGCATCCTCATCCCTATGTATCCTCATAGGCTCTATAAATCTTTGCCCCATACAGCCTTCGGGCGTTTTTCCCTATATATCCTCATTGGCCCTATAAATCTTTGCCCCATACAGCCTCAGGGTGTTTTTCCCTATGTATCATAATAGGCCCTATAAATCTTTGCCCCATACAGCCTTAGGGCGTTTTTCCCTATGTATCCTCATAGGCCCTACAAATCTTTGCCCCATACAGCCTCAGGGTGTTTTTTCCGTATGTATCCTTATAGGCCCTATAAATCTTTGCCCCATACAGCCTTAGGGCGTTTTTCCCTATGCATTGTCATAGGCCCTATAAATCTTTGCCCCATACAGCCTCAGGGTGTTTTTCCCTATGTATCCTCTTTAATTTCTGAGTTCGTTCTGCTATTTTTCCTGTTGCTTCAGCGCACTTCTCTAACGTTGGATAATTGTTCTGCATCTTCTGTAAATTCCACCAGAGACTCCCGACGCTCTTGTAGTTGTTTGACAGAATCACGGACGGGTAGATATTTTTTAATTGTCTCCAGTCGCTCACGAGCTAGTTTAGATGTATGAGATTACGTTTTCTGATTAACAATGATTAAATTATAGCAACACGGAGGGTGAGCGACCAGTGTTGAGTGACCAGTATGTAAACTAAACACACCATAAAATAAAAACGCGCATCAGTGATGATGTAACAAAATGAGCTAACCCAATTAGAGAAATATCATGGCCTGACAGAGGTTTTGGTTTAACGTTATTGACCGTGAGATTTCATTTTCGTAGGAAGCTTTATTTTTCATAAATAAGGTCTCTAAACAAAATGGTCTGTTCACCCTCCCTGCTTGCTGGTTGTGACAATATAATCAAACTAAATATAATACTTTGTAGCTTATTTACAAATGCATTTAAATAAAATTCTTTGAAATTAAGTATAAAGGGTTAATTTTTCGCCTCAGCCAAAAGAGAAAAATACCTCAAAATTTCAGCAGTACAAATATCTTACTATCGTGTTTATGTTAGTATTTTCATATATGCCATGTCCGATGACGCTACGCACTCGGATAATATATTTTAATGAAAATTTTTTTGTCTAACACCGTCAGGAGACTGGTTTACGATATTCTTTTCCCAAAACTACCTAGAAAAAAATGTTAATAGTTTAGGCGCCGATTTTGAAGAAAACGAGCTGAAAGTTCATAGAGAAATACAGTATACATGCAGGAATGACAGGCATTCCGCCTAAGACGTGGCTGCCGCCCAATGTTACTTTAGAGACCACGTACACTAATTCTTTATTTTTTTTGTATCACTATCTGTGTTCGACTGAACATATTTTCGCTAGTTAAGCAGTTAAGCACTTTACTGGTTAGAGACCAATTCTCAATTCTCGCCGCGTACCAATAATAATAATAATAATAATAATAATAATAATAATAATAATAATAATAATAATAATAATAATAACTCTGGTAATAATAATTACCTGATGCTTATATTCGATCTGGCTTGTCATCTATAATCACTCCTTTTATTTTTTAAACAGGAACCAAAACTTTGCATGCGGTCGCGAGTTATTAATATGGCGACAATTGGTACGCGGCGAGAAGAATTGGTCTCTAACCAGTAGAATTGCTATAGGATCTCTTTATCCTGGACTAGTCATACAGTTAATATCATGTTATTTATGTTTTAATACTACTCAAAGCCAAGAACATAAATATCAAGGACAAGGTCTTACATTGTAGGACTTTATACTGAACATTGCCCCCTTGTTGGTCCTTAAATTTATTTAGATGAATAATACCACATTACTGACCTTTTATCAATAAAGTACATTGAAATCTCTGACATGAAATCAACTTATCGGTATTATAATACTGATAAGGTGATTTCATCGTGCTTTATTGATAAAACATCAGACTCCTGTGATGATACAGATACGTTCACTGTATGTAGTGTCCTGTTTTTTTTTTTTTTTTGTTGAAAGTTTAAATGTGGTAGCCCTAACATGAAATTGCGCAGTCATAGACACAGCTTGCATACAAATCTTATATCCTGGCACAGGATTCTGACGTTTTATCAATGATTGATAATACTGATAAGGTTCTTTCATGTGAGTCTCAGTTTTGATGCACTTCAGAACTTTCACCTTTTCAGATATATACTTTTTTAATATCTCATTGCCATATAAACATGGGCTATTGTGTTCTTGAGCATTATTGAGCATAATGTGTGGATAACAAATGACAACATATTCAATCATAATCTTCTTAACATGCTTTCAGCTTGACTACCCATGTCATAAAGATTGTGAATTGCATCACCCGTTTTGACGCTTTGTACAGAATGATGCTGGTCACAATTAATTTGTCTATATATTCTTTACATTTCATTCTTAGTAATGAACTATCCATTCTGTTAAAAAAATAAATTATATATTATTGGAATGTACTGTGAAAGATGAAGTCATGCTGAAGTACTTGTCATAGGTTATTCAGCATTTTTTGAGAGATTGGACTAGAAACAAAGCACAGTGCATTGGGAACAGGTATCATTACCAGATCAGCATAAATGCCTGATTACTCCATGTACACTGTCTCCAAATACACACAGCCACAAAATAATGCTGAAAATCTAAAGAATGAAAAACTACCTTTAAATCAATACTACAGTGCCTAAATCCAACTATTGTATCACCACCAAAAGGAGAGAAGAAAAAAAATATCTAAAAATAGACTGGAACAACATTAATAGGTACTGAACTGGAAGTAATAGTTGTGACCTGATTACAGAAATTTATCTACTAACTTCATTACTTTCTCAATGATACCAGTCTTGTCCTATATTTTTCGTATATGCCAAAGCCCCCAAGAAAAAAAGTTATCAGTTTTAGGTGTGCAAAGTTTGACAGATTTTACAAACACAATCATTCTGCTAATCACATATATATTTGTAGTTTCATCATGTGTCAAAGACAAAAAATTACTTTTAGAAACCTTTTGGTAACCCACATTATCAACATCTTAGCTTAGAACAGTTAAAAACATCCATAGCTGTCCTTTGGTGTTCTTTAATGAGCATATGATGACACATTCAGAACTTGCAAATCTCAAACATCAAGTTCCATTAAACTGATTAAAGACTCATATTTTTTTCTGATAGCTATTTTATTCTTCAGCATATAATGTACATTTTTCATTGCCATGATCACAGAATCTTCTGTATCACTGAGCACAGATTGACAGCCAACACTTATCAGACTCCATTTTAAGGGCTGTATCACTGAGCACAGATTGACAGCGAACACTTATCAACTCCATTTTAAGGACTGTATCACTGAGCACAGATTGACAGCCAACACTTATCAGACTCCATTTTAAGGGCTGTATCACTGAGCACAGATTGACAGCGAACACTTATCAACTCCATTTTAAGGACTGTATCACTGAGCACAGATTGACAGCCAACACTTATCAGACTCCATTTTAAAGGATGTATCACTGAGCACAGATTGACAGCGAACACTTATCAACTCCATTTTAAGGACTGTATCACTGAGCACAGATTGACAGCCAACACTTATCAGACTCCATTTTTAAGGGCTGTATCACTGAGCACAGATTGACAGCCAACACTTATCAGACTCCATTTTAAGGGCTGTATCACTGAGCACAGATTGACAGCCAACACTTATCAGACTCCATTTTAAGGGCTGTATCATTGAGCACAGATTGACAGCCAACACTTATCAGACTCCATTTTAAGGGCTGTATCACTGAGCACAGATTGACAGCGAACACTTATCAACTCCATTTTAAGGACTGTATCACTGAGCACAGATTGACAGCCAACACTTATCAGACTCCATTTTTAAGGGCTGTATCACTGAGCACAGATTGACAGCCAACACTTATCAGACTCCATTTTAAGGGCTGTATCACTGAGCACAGATTGACAGCCAACACTTATCAGACTCCATTTTAAGGGCTGTATCATTGAGCACAGATTGACAGCCAACACTTATCAGACTCCATTTTAAGGGCTGTATCATTGAGCACAGATTGACAGCCAACACTTATCAGACTCCATTTTAAGGACTGTATCACTGAGCACAGATTGACAGCCAACACTTATCAGACTCCATTTTAAGGGCTGTATCACTGAGCACAGATTGACAGCCAACACTTATCAGACTCCATTTTAAGGGCTGTATCACTGAGCACAGATTGACAGCCAACACTTATCAACTCCATTTTAAGGACTGTATCACTGAGCACAGATTGACAGCCAACACTTATCAGACTCCATTTTAAGGTCTGTATCACTGAGCACAGATTGACAGCCAACACTTATCAGGCTCCATTTTAATGGCTGTATCACCGAGTACAGATCGACAGCCAACACTTATCAGACTCCATTTTAAGGGCTGTATCATTGAACACAGATTGACAGCCAACACTTATCAGACTCCATTTTAATGTTCATTACACCTGTGATTAGCACTTCATGATGAATAAGAGTGCAAATAAGAGTTGAGGTTTTAAGCCAAGAAAATTTTGTCTCTTACTCTGGTAGTAATATGTTTTTGATTGCCCATTTTTAATGTCAGATTCAGGACTAGCTTTATGTTTGTAACTAGAATTGGATTTCTAATGATTACTCTGTTTAAGTGGTTTCATATTGGCTATTATAATTGTCTTTATGATAACCTTGCTCTTTGGACGCTTCCATTGCAATAGAAGTCATATCAAGTGCTCAGTATAAGTGGTTTCACATTGGCTATTATAATTGTCTTTATGATAACCTTGCTCTTTGGACGCTTCCATTGCAATAGAAGTCATATCAAGTGCTCAGTATTCATGAATTGCGGATATCCCTCTATGCTAGTATTTACTGATAGACTGGTTGTTTGTTTCTGCTGCTTTGCAGACAAATTTGATTCTCCAAATAATGGTAGGATACCAGTTTTTGATCTGTTATTGTACTCCTTAGGTAGTAATGATATAGAGAAGCCATGTCTGCATCAGCTGATTACAAAAGTTTATAAAATGACATCATTAAATAGGCCACTCTGATACAATTCATATTCATTGACACTCATGTGACATACGACATCAAATTCTGTATGTATAAGTTTATGAGTAAATTTACATGTACTTTCACTATGGCCATGCACCAAGGGCATTTAGAGGTTTTTTTCAATGAAACTATAATAGACAGAAGGTTGAGCTGGAAACCAACAGGCCCATGCTCAGTGTGCAACATTGCTTTTACTAGGGTACAGAGATCCATTATTATAACACTGTCCATGAAAGTTTACTGTGATATAGATAAGATTGCCCTACACTGGGGTACTGTGATGACACAAGGTTGCCTTATACTGGAGTACTGTGATATAGACAAGATTGCCTTATACTGGATTACTATGATTAAGACAAGATTGCCCTTCACTGGGGTACTGTGATTACACAAAGTTGCCTTATGCTGGAGTACTGTGATATAGACAAGGTTGCCTTATACTGGAGTACTGTGATATAGACAAGGTTGCCTTATACTGGAGTACTGTGATATAGACAAGGTTGCCTTATACTGGAGTACTGTGATATAGACAAGATTGCCTTATGTTGGGGTACTGTGATTACACAAGGTTGCCTTATACTAGAGTACTGTGAATTAGACAGTATTTCCTTATACTGGAGTACTGTGATATAAGCAAGATTGCCTCATACTGGGGTACTGTGCTATAGACTAGATTGCCTTATACTGTGATAAATTATACATATTACAGTGATCTCTCACTATGACAGTTCATGGGAGGCTGTTATAGTCAAGATTGCCTTATGCTGGGGTACTGTGATATAGACAAGGTTGCCTTATACTGGAGTACTATGATATAGACAAGGTTGCCTTATACTGGAGTACTGTGATATAGACAAGGTTGCCTTATACTGGAGTACTGTGATATAGACAAGATTATCTTAAGCAAGGGTATTGCAATATAGACAAAATTGCCTTATCAGGGCTGAGCAAATCCAATAGCCCGACATCCTGGACTAGTCAGTTTTGAAGTCTGGCAAGTAAAATTTTCTGAATTGCTAGTCCAAGAAAAGAGCTATTTAAAAAAGTGTGTCTAGTCCTTATTTTTGTGCTTAAATCACTATATGTACCTTTATTTGGCCAATCATGCCCTCTAGGCATACTGAATACTTGATTCTAGCCCCTCTTTGTGTATTCATTTACATCCAGTTACTGCTTGACTGCATTTTGGGCTAAGCAGAAAATCAAAACACGGCAAACTAAAGAAAGCCAGTATGATCAATTAGCAGTGTTTTATGTGGTTTTGTTGCAATGAGTTTACTCAATCTAGATCATAATGATCGACTTAATATGATTTTAATGCAGCTTGTCAGTGTAATTAAATAATTAATATGTATTTTTCTGACATCAGTGTTGGTTTCCTTTATGAACTTATTAAATGACAGTAAAGATTCTTTAATTTATCACTGTTCCACATGCAATATTGTTTGAAGCAAAACAATTACACTATAGTCAGAGTCAATTAACCCGTTTGTTTGTACCCTCTACTGATTTCAATAACTGAAACCTTTAAGTTGATAAAATGTGCAAAGAACTTAGTCTAGTCATTAATTGATTTATATTTTCTAACTAAAATGGCCATAACACCATCATCATCTGCACATTTCATGCTTAACTGAAATTTTTAATATAATAGACGGACATGTTTGAGATCAATTTCTAATTCCTGGACCAGTCCATTTACAGCAAAGGGGTGTATGCACAACTAAAGCTGTACATGCATATGTTCTCGCTAGGATTTTAAAAGTAGGAGTCCAAGACTCCTAATTTAGTAAAAATAGGAGTCCCACCAGCAAAAGTTGCAGTCCCCACTAAGCCAGAAATCATGTACTTTCTTACGTTTGGCTATGGTCGCATCCAAACTATAAGTTCTAGCAACTTTAGCACAGTTCTGAATCTCTTTCAAATCTTCATCATTTTTCTGTTTAACTACAAAACACTTGTCAAAATTTGCAAACAACATTTTGTCCAAGTCCCATGATTTCGAGTTCATAGGTAATATTTATGCGGCAAGAACCGGAAATGAAAACATTAGCAGTGATTGCTCTGGGATTTGCCAGAGTCACAAATTGCAATTATGTTTTACAAATTGGCAACAAAATATACCATCTGGTTATATTTTTGACTACAACATTTTTGGCTGATAAACGGTATATACAGTCTTGAGTTTGGAGTGGAGAAATTCAAAGGCACCATTACAGGAAGCCACAAACTTGGATATAAAAATGCACTGGAATCAATTGTTACATAAACAAATCCTTATTTCATATTGACAAACCATTCTAACAGTTAGCTGTTATATCATAATCTGTTTATGCTGATATCTGGCCTTGATACTGTATTTTGTAATATAATCAAACTAGCCGTGCAACTGACTAGCTACAATCGACCACCTCTGAGGGCTGAAACATGAAATTACTACAGTCGACCACACAACAGTAATTTACAAAAAAAACAAAACAGAAAAACCTCAGAAAATTGTTTTGCTGCAACTTCATTTAAAACTGATTACCTCTGAAGTACCGATTTATACTAAGGAAATTTGTTTAAAAAATTGTGTCAGTGTTCTTCAATTCATTTGATGTTGCTGCAGAAAAAACAAATGGTATTTGTTTTGTCCTTCAAATGGAGCCTTTAGCAGCACTTTCAATAACACATGCACCTTCATCAAAGCAAGCCGTCCACCTTTGATCAAAGAAGTCAACAATAAACTAAAATAAAAGCATTGCTTCAGTTTTCATAGTGATTAGAAGATATTTATTTTGCCGCAAAAGTTTTCTCCTTGTAACAAGTACTTACGTACGGAGAACTCCTGTGTGGGTGATTTTCGGCGTCCCAAATAAAACATTTTTGTGTCCAAATACACGTAATTAAGCGTTATCAATATCTCTGGACCTGGCTGCTTATAACACAGTTCAGTCTATAACATGATAGGATTCTATGGCTCCCAACTACGTGTTATAGGGGGGTCACACTGTATCTGGGTTTCATATATTCTTCAGTTGGCAATACCTTTATTTTCTAAACCTATTACACTTAGTTATGCAAATTAAGGTCATTTTGTACATGTAGCTCTTGAAGATATAGAAAAATTGTGACCTGTCATGACATAATAAATGTTTATTATATCTGATTACAGAATGGGTACAGTTGTGGTAGAGCTGTACTGGAAACATGCCCCAAATACATGTCGTAATTTTGCAGAGCTTGCCAGAAGAGGATATTACAATGGAATCAAATTTCACAGAATTATCAAAGACTTCATGATCCAAGGGGGAGATCCCACTGGCACAGGTAAAGGTGTATCTTTAAGTCATTCCAGACTTTCCTTCATTGATATCACACGCTGTAACGCCAATTGATGATGCCTAAATTCATGTGTCTTCTTGTAAACTGATAGCAGTAAATTTCATGAGATGTAAGTTGCCAGTATGATAACCAGATGAGAGAAAATTTAATTTTTTAGCCCTCACTTTGGGGGTCACTGGGTCAGAGGAGGTTATATGTTTTAGCCCTCACTTTGGGGGTCCTTGGGTTAGAGGAGGTTATACATTTTAGTCCTCTCTCTTGGGGTCCCTGGTTCAGTTACACAATGATTGCAATTATGCAGTGCTTGTTTTAAGTAGGGTTTGTGTATATCATGTTAATTGGTAGTCATAGCAGGAGGAAGGCACATCAGTGTGTATCCTCATTTTTGTGTTTTTCATATTAAAAGAGGTCATGTGTGAATCTGTATTTCTTATAGACTATGTGTTTTTCATATTAAAAGGGGTCATGTGTGAATCTGTATTTCTTATAGACTTTGTGTTTTTCATATTAAAAGGGGTCATGTGTGAATCTGTATTTCTTATAGACTTTGTGTTTTTCATATTAAAAGGGGTCATGTGTGAATCTGTATTTCTTATAGACTATGTGTTTTTCATATTAAAAGGGGTCATCTGTGAATCTGTATTTCTTATAGACTTTGTGTTATTATATTAAAAGGGGTCATGTGTGAATCTGTATTTCTTATAGAATTTGTGTTTTTCATATTAAAAGGGGTCATGTGTGAATCTGTATTTCTTATAGACTTTGTGTTTTTAATATTAAAAGGGGTCATGTGTGAATCTGTATTTCTTATAGGCTTTGTGTTTTTCATATTAAAAGGGGTCATGTGTGAATCTGTATTTCTTATAGAATTTGTGTTTTTCATATTAAAAGGGGTCATGTGTGAATCTGTATTTCTTATAGACTTTGTGTTTTTAATATTAAAAGGGGTCATGTGTGAATCTGTATTTCTTATAGGCTTTGTGTTTTTCATATTAAAAGGGGTCATGTGTGAATCTGTATTTCTTATAGACTGTGTTTTTCATATTAAAAGGGGTCATGTGTGAATCTATTTCTTATAGACTTTGTGTTTTTCATATTTAAAGGGGTCATGTGTGAATCTGTATTTCTTATAGGCTTTGTGTTTTCCATATTATATGCTGTGATATGAATCTCAGCATTGTTCTTATTGGCTTTGTGTTTTCCATATTACATGAGGTCATGTTGGAATCTGCTTATTTCTTATAGGCTTTGTGTTTTTCATATTACAGGAAGTCATATTGGCATCTATGCTTATTTCTGATTAGTCTTGTGATTTTCATTTTACATGGGGTCAGTGCTTATTTCTCATTGGCTTTGTGTTTTCCATATTATACGGTGATATGAATCTCAACATTGTTCTTATAGGCTTTGTGTTTTCCATATTATATGCTGTGATATGATATCTTTTTCGTATTTTCACAGTTTAATGAAGTGGTATATCATATACGCAGTGATGTCTGCCATTAAAATTTCATTTACGGTCTCAAACTGATTTTATATAGAAAATACACAAATATGGCCGTTAAATCAACATTTATTATAAATAGGATATAAATTAGAAAGCGCTCTTCACCGATCATATTTTTAAAAGCAAATTACTATTTGCATATTGATGTTTAAATTTCGAAATAGAATTTGGTATAATTTCATCATAGCACAGTAGGCCCAACTTCATGAAATCAGGCAGTGATATCTTGCTCTGGAAAAGGGTTAATGGTCAGTTAGCTATTAAAACTTGCATGCGAATGTGCAAGAATTTTTTTGTCAACATAATCTGATTGGTATCAACAACATGTAAATACATTTGGCGTTGGGTTACATCAGTGCAAAAACTTACTGGCTACAACCTCAAAGTCGTAATCTACAGTCATATTACGTCTGAAAAATCAGAGGACAAAGTTGTTTTTGCTTTCATAAGAGAAGAAGGCGAAGTTTACGCTTCTCAGGGGACTTTTTCACCTACTTCGCCGGGTAGCATGACCCCTGCATATCATCTCTTCCAACATCTTAATAGAAATTCTACAAATGAAAAAGTCTTAAATATCAACACAGTGATGTTTCATTATGTCACACAAACACACACACACAGACACACAAACACACAACATTTACTAATGACACCAAGTCTTTCTAATTTTGTTTATTGTTTATTGCAATTAGGTTAGTAACATTACTGTTGCTTTATTACACATCTTATTCATCCATAGTGCTCTCTCTCTCTCTCTCTCTCTCTCTCTCTCTCTCTCTCTCTCTCTCTCTCTCTCTCTCATTTACTAAACAGTAGAAGTCTTCTTAAGTTCTTATAGTTTTTATTGTAATTAGATTCGTGAGGTATGTGCCATTAATTGTACCAGTTCTTTTGTGTTAGGTTGCCAAGTACTGTAGGTCACATTAAATTTTTTGCAATGTTATTCCTTTATTTTTAGTGCACAATCAGTACTCCAAAATAATAACATTTTTTACATATAATATTTAGTGCTATGAAAAGAATGACAATTAAATTAATTTTTGTAAGAGCTATTCTTATACCCCTAATAAACCATAAATCCTATGTTTTCTGCTTATTCAGTTCATACAGAAAATGAATTGGTATCTATGTATTTTATGTACAGGTAGGGGAGGTACATCAATCTATGGGAAAGAATTTGAGGATGAAATTGACAGCGAGCTGAAACACACAGGTAATACAGTGTACAGTTAGATGAGTATAATGTAATGTACAGTTAGATTAGTATGATAGAGTGTACAGTTAGATTAGTATGATACACTGTACAGTTGGATAGTATGATACACTACAGTTAGATTAGCACAATACACTGTACAATTAGATTAGTACAATAATCTACAGTTAGATTAGTATGATACACTGTACAGTTAGAGTAATATGATACTCTGTACAGTTAGATTGATATGATATGCTGTAGTTAGATCAGTCTGATATAGTGTAAAGTTAGATAGTATGATACATTGTACAGTTAGATTAGTATGATACACTGTACAGTTAGATTAGTACGATACTCTGTACAATCAGATTTGTGTGATACACTGTACTGTTAGATTTGTATGATACACTGTACAGTCTGATTAGTATGATATAGTGTAAAGTTAGTATGATACACTGTACAGTTAGATTAGTACAATACGCCACTCCCTCGATAACTCGTGCCCGGATAACTCGCGGACCCACTTATAACGCGGTGTACGGCATGGCTCCCGATTTTTTTCAAAGCAAATATATTTTAAAATGTGTTGAACAGTGAAAAATGTGATAAGAAATGGTAAATTAGTAAATTAAACTTTGATATATAACTTGTTTTTATCATCGAAAATGGTGATTATTGCCCGTAAAGATAGAATCCATATTGTGAAATTTGCAATTTCTAAAAAGATATCCCATATTGTTTTTTTTTAATAGAGAAATAGTTGTTAATACACTGTAAATTGTAAATAAACAGTGCTCAATGAAAAATTCTGGTAAATGCTAACCTGCGGCAACCTAGAATGAAATAGACACTACTTAAATATCTGGCTAGGTGAAATTCACATTATAAGCCTTTAATTTTGTCTCAACTCCATAATCGCAACATACCTATTCTCTTAGATGAAGGCAGGAAAAGAGTCAGTCAACCGTCACATCGAAACCCGAGAGTACTTTGGTGGGAACCTAATTACATGCCGGCTTTGTTTTGATCAACAGCGCGGGAAGTGTTTGTTACAATAAAAGAATCAATTAAAAGAGACCGGTGTTGTTTTATTGCTTAGAATATGTATTTTGCATCAAATCAAACCTGGTAAGTACGATAAAAGAAAGTTCAAAGGCATGCCTTTAGGAGCCTACGTTCTCGTATTCGTTACCGTTATCAAATTTAATTTTACTTCACCAATCGAAAGTGTTTTCACATTTTATGTATTAACATCATTAAAGTATATAATATCAGTAGGGTATCTAGGGCTGTCATCGGGTAAACCGGTATAGAAAAACCCGGATATTGAAACGTAAACGCGGGTACCTGTTAAAAAAAAAAAAAAAAAAAATCGCCACACTGGCCAACCATTTCAAACAGGTGTGACAGCTATGGCTATAATAAGAAACCAGATCGCTGCTTAATATAAATAAACAATACGTCATGCCGTCTGTTTTGATTAATAAAATTCATTGGCGTTGTGCAACCGGACCAACCGTTATCCCAGAGGCATTGTATTCCAAGGTTAACACCTTTGTTCTACGGGTAATAAACCTCTTTGTAGACCATAACTATTGAATGTGGGTGCTAAATGATCGGTACCTAGCTGGCTCTTTTAATGAAATCCAGACGGATACCTTTGATTTCCGAACAAACATGTCAAAGAAATCCCACAAAATATATTATGAACCATCATCACCTAGACACATTGAAATTTTCATAACGCATCAAAGTAATCTTTGCTTGTTTTTTTTAGTCGACTAGCTCCGCGAATTTCGAAAGTTAGCCATCGTACATGTACCGATATTTCTATTTGCGATACTACTACGTTTTTACCAATAACTATCTTAAAAATAATAATTCCAAAATAATAACATTTATGCGACTGCATGGTCACGTGGTATAACTGGGGCACGCATGCGTGGGTGATTCAAATCTGCGATCAAAACGTGAAGTCGTACATATGCTAAGCGAATGAAAACCACGTGGAATAATGTTTTGATGATCAATATACTGCAAGTTATCCTGAAATTAATGTTACTCTGAGGAAAAAAATAATATATACCGATATGAAGAGATATTTATTCACTGTTAATCTTAGCATGTTTATTAATTGGGTATTCAACACTGTAACATGCCAAGCCAACCCCACCTCCTTTTGCCTATACGTCGATCCCTTTGTTAGTTTTGTTGTTTGTTATAGGTCCCTCGATAACTCGTGCCCTCGCTTATATCACGGTTGATGTTTTTGGACCCCGATGTCCGCGAATTATCGAAGGAGTGGTGTACTCTGTACAGTTAGATTAGGATGATACACTGTACAGTTAGATTAGTATGATACCATGTTCAGTTAGATTAGTACTATACTCTGTACAGTTAGATTAGTATGATACACTGTACAGTTAGGTTAGTATGATACACTGTAGTTAGATTTGTATGATACCATGTACTGTTAGATTAGTATGATATAGTATACCGTCAGATGGTATGATGCAGTGTGCAGTTAGATTAGTATGATGCACTGTACAGTTAGATTATTATGATACACTGTACAGTTATATTAGTCTGATAGCTTGTACAGTTAGATTAGTATGATACACTGTACAGTTAGATCAGTATGATCTAGTGTACAGTTAGATAGTATGTATTCAGTGGAGACAATGACCACCACAATTGACTGTAAGAAAATGAATAAATTCTATCCAAAGATAGTGTAAGTGTATAAACCAGAATTAGACCGTCAAACATTGACAGATATGAGATAGATGGCCTTTTGGCCATTATAATTTTAAAGCAGTGTCAATTGAGAGAAGCTCTTGTACACCTTTTAGCTAAAATGTATACTGTCTGCTTTCTTATTGGGGCCTAAGGAACTTCAATTGCAACAGCCTTGATTGTGATGGAGTTGTTTATATATTCAAATTTTCAAAATGAAAATTTTCCTGTTCTTGAAATTTTTTTACTGGTTCTTGTTTAGACACCATGTTTGGATCTGTGGTTTCATCTTAGACTGAATGGATTTTGGTAGGGAACCAGACTAACTATACAGTGGTATCTCAGATGCTTTATACCTGCCTATTTTGTTCATGCGAAGTGCATACTTGATCAAGATTTTGTTTTTTCATTTTGTCATCTTGTCTGAAAATGTCATCCAAGCAAAAGTGCATCAGAGGTAGAGAGGACAATTAGCCTCATAAAATGTTAAAACAGTGCTCACAAAAGTATTAAAAAAGTTTACTCAAGATATTTGGTAATGCTTAAAAAGGTATAAAAAAAGTGATCCTATCTTTTATTGTACATTGTGTCATGTTGACTTAAACATTTCCAATGGCAGGCAAGATGACTCAACACCATGTGAATGCCATACACATATAGAATACATTGCAATGAGATCAAGTTGTAAGTCACTGGCCTTTCATTTGGATTTTTAGAAACTGAACTGGAGGTCATAAAGGCCAAGTATATTTTACAAAATTTTGGGTTGAGTTGCAATTTTTGCATCAGACCATGAGTCTTAACTGTTCATTTGCGTGTTTCCCAAATCGTCAGTAGCAAATAGTTATAAGTGTGATAGAATGAAAACTACTGCTATTGTATTACAACACTGCAAGTCAATTCAGGAAGATGTTAGAATCAGTATAGTAAATGATGGTAGCAATGATTCTTAGAAGTTTTATTCACACAGCAGGGGTTGTAACTGAAGCTCTTTTGTCAGTTCCAACATGTGGTAGAGCCTCTACTGGGTAAAATATTTTCACATTATTGGATGATGATTTGAAAAAGAGAAATGTAAGCTGGAATAACTGTATTTGCATTTGAATGACATAATGCTTCAGTGGTGACAGGTTGTAATAATGGTGTGTTTGGAAATGTAACAGATGAATCCCTCAGTGTACTTAAGTGTTCATTTATGCAGTTTGATACATTTAACAGCTTAAAAGGGGGCATATAAACTGCCTTTTAGTTTTGAGAACTTGTTAGTGGACCTACAATATTATTTGCATAAAAGTGTGAACAGAAAAATGGAACTGAAAGGACTCATTGGGGGAAAGAGCAGAGAAAAATATTGAAGCATTGTGTAACAAGATGGTTGTCTCTTGGTTAAGGGATAATGAGACTGTTGGAACAGTGGGAACCTTTATACACATATTTTGGTAATGAAACCAAGTAACAAGAAGTTAAAAACAAATGAACTAAAGCCAAATGTAGTAGTTCAGAGAAAGTGTCAAGTTCCAAGGATAACATGTATCTAGTAATAAAGAAAGAAATAGACAGTGTAAGTACAGTAAATCTTTGAGCTGTGATAAATCTAGCAGTCAGGCTAGTACTACCCTCAAGTCTGCCTTGGCAGGAAAGACAGAGAACAAAACCCAAGAAAGGTTGCTTAGAGAAAGCTAATCACAGAAATCAGTTGAAAAGGCTCTGTCTGGATGTCAGATGCCATTGGTTAGAAATAACAGGAAAGACCATTAAAAAGTACGTTACACAGAGGGAAAAGCTATGAGTGTGTGAATGGCTTTGTGGTATAGGAGGGCGAAGCTTTATTGCTTATTTCTAGACTACATAATTTCATTATTTTAAAGAAACACAACTTAATCATTGAGAGATCTTCTTGGAATAATGAACTGGTTGTGAGTTGGTGTCCTCATTTGCAAAATACCACTCAAACTCCATGTCATTTATGCCTATTGAAATTAATATTACTCAAGAAAGAGAAAGAGATGGAGAGAATGGATCTAAATAGAGTTTGACCAGAAGTTTCTCAGTAAGTGCAAATACACCATGTACAAATAACAACATTGTCTTTATACTAGTTGTGTAAGTTACATCATGGAAAAAATCTGTAAAGGTTATTGAAACTTAACGTGTTGCCAGTACTTAATATGTTTTACACCTAGCTGAAAACTGTTCACCATGCAGAATTTTTTAAAATTGATTTCTTAGAATGTGTTTTTAGGAATGGCAGTCTGCTACTTAAACCATCTGGCCATATTGAATAAGGAAGACAGCTTGTGAGGCAACTGTGATTCCAACAAAGGTGTTGAAAAAGCAGGCACAAAAATAGATAGCTTTGGAGTCAGATCTTTTCTTTTTATAATAGTATAGGTGAGCTGGGGGACAGAAAGCAGCTGGTCTGGAAATTTTTGCCACAGCAGCTAATATATCAGTGCTTTCAGTGAACCACACAAGTTATCATTCATCCCATCTGTTGTTTTAAGAGCCCTGATTGGGTCCATGCCCTTATTTGGACAATTGTTTCATGTTTTGCAACTTCATTGATGGCAATGGAAGCATGCGCCTTGTGCAGCATAGTTCAGATTTTGTTTTTTCAGGTTTTATATTTTTGCTCAACGAGGCTGTGTAAACTCTTGCATTAGAAATATGGTGAGCAGTAGTATTCCGTTTGGTTTCAATTAAGAAGTGGATTTCATCATGTTTTTATGTCTTCAGAGAGTTGCCAGTTCACAAACTTTCCAACGGGTCATGCTATGAATGCAAGGGCTGCCACAATGTGGGTGTGTATTGATGGTTGACAGAATCCTGATGCCTGCCTTACTGGTACCCAGAGACATATCTGTCATTGTGGTGTCAGTGCAATCCACCACACTGATTGCATACCAGTATTTTCTGAAAAGGTTGTGGTGCTGTTTGGTTTCCTGTTTGTAGGATTTGCATCAACCAATGAGGTTTTCTTTGGGTGTTATTTATATGTTATTTTTTTAGATTTAATTCCTCATGGAGGAGTGTGATATGAAAGTTTAATTGGTTTGATGAGGCTTGGGGATAATGGTTAACTGTCATGCACTTCTAATCTGTTGCCATTGTATACTTGATCAGGCTTGGGGATGATGGTTAACTGTCATGCACTTCTAATCTGTTGCGATTGCATACTTGCAAGCTGGCCATGTAGAAAGAAATTCAGTTTGAGATGGCATGTTCTGTAATGCCTGCCAACATGCTCACCAAGAAATGGCATGCTGTGTAATAACTGCCAACATGCTCACCAAGAAATGACATGCTCTGTAATTTATGCCTGCCAACATGCTCACCAAGAAATTGCATGCTCTATAATGCCTGCCAACATGCTCACCAAGAAATGGCATGCTATGTAATGCCTGCCAACATGCTCACAATGAAATGGCATGCTATGTAATGCCTGCCAACATGCTCACCAATGCCTTTTGTTCAGACTTTTTCTGTTGAATTTTTTGACTGATGACCACAATGTGACAAAGCATATCTTTCTAGTCTGGTAAGCCATGTATCCTTCACTCTAGTGTGCACACTCTTTGAGAAGCTCAGCCCTCACTCTACATAAACTGGGTGGCACTGGTAGCACAGGACCATTTGTCAGACTATCTAATCAAAATACATCCCATTGTGGATTGGGTCTGCTCTGTGTGATGGAGTCTCCACTGGCTTTCAAGAAAAGAACATTCTGAGGTATTTTACCCTTTGAGGGTGGATCATTGTTGCAAACCAAAAATTAAAGGCCCTCCAACATGCAGTGGATTGTTTGATGGGTGGTATTACAAAGCACATTGTGTATCTGAGGTGACACCTTTGTGAGAAATGACACCTTTGTGGGAAATGACACCTTTGTGGGAAATAGCCCTGTGATCCCTCTTGTGGTCCTATAGTGAGGTTTCATCTACTCGCATGTTGCTACTGTAAATATTTTACTATACCAACAAATAATAACAGGCCTATTTCTGGTACTGTAAATGGTTTATTGGCTGTGTCCTTATATGGATAGACACATTTTTGAATCATGAAATAGTTTTTAGAATGTTATTAGAAATAAGTTAAACTGATTTGTTCTCAATTAACCAGATTCTTATATTAAGACTTGGTCTTTATTATGGGATAATGTCATTTTTAAGATGCTGAAGAGGAAGGTTGATGATATGTATTTTATTTTGTGAAGAAAGAAAAGAAACTTGTATCAAACAGTATATAATTTAACTTGGATACTGTTAATAGTACATTGTTAGAACAAATCACATAACCAGCAACAAATGTAAATATTGTAAAATTTTCTATAAATGGGTATAGATAGAGCTGATTTGCTATGGCTGCACTATGATGTCACTAAGCAGGCAAACATCTCAAATTTTTCTGCAGATCCTAACTTGTCATAATTAATTTCTTTACTGCTTACAGATGAATATTTCAATTATCTGTAAATATGATGTTGAGATGTTTGCCTAATTATCTGTCCTCTTAAGTATTTGTATTTGACAACATATAGCTGCTTTTTGTGTTGTTGCATGTTACTACGTACAAAAGACCTTTATAAGATTTAGCAATTACCAGTTCTAATGAACATAAAGGTTGTCAGCTTTAATCTGCTCAGTATACTTGTTCAGTTTTAATGCACCCTCCATAATGTGTAGAGCTTAATGTTGCAATCTTTTCATCCCTTAATCTGTCTGCATGGTACAATAATGGTACAATAATCAGTTATCCATTAGTTAGCATGGTACAATAATCAGTTATCCATTAGTTAGCATGGTACATTAATCATTTAACCATTAGTTAAAATGTACATTAAGCAGTTAGCTATTAGTTAGCATGGTACATTTATCAGTTAGCCATCATTTAGCATGGAACATTAACCAGTTAGCCATTAGTTAGCATGGTACAATACTCAATGAGCCATTAGTTAGCATGGTACAATACTCAATGAGCCATTAGTTAGCATGGGACATTAATCAGTTAGTACATTAACCACATGGTCAGTTTTTGTCTGCAACTCTCATTCCAATACAAAAATCAAATTTTATAAACTGCCTTAGTCATATGCTGTTTTAAAGAAACAGAAGAAACAAATGATAGCTCTGACATCAGTATCATTCAGCTTGGATATGTAAAGTATCCACTTTAATAGCAAGGTGACCTTAATTTAAAAAATAAAATAGATGGATTGTGGTCTGAAATGAGACGTTATTGTAATTTATGAAGCTACTCTGGTATCTGCAGGTGCTGGCATAATTTCCATGGCTAACAGTGGTCCAAACTCAAATGGGAGTCAGTTCTTCATAACACTAGCACCCACACAGTGGTTGGATGGAAAACATACTATTTTTGGCCGTGTGAGCAGTGGAATGTTGGTCATACAACGAATCGGCCTAGCAGAAACAGACAGTAATGATCGACCAGTAGATGACATCAAAATCAACAGGGCATATATCACTCCTACTTAGTGCAATAAAAATTTACAAATATTTGTCATGCTTTAAAGTTTTTAAATCTTTGAGGAATCCCATTCAAGACTTTATAATCCTAATTTTATGATGGCTGGCTTCAATAAATTATGGGGATAGTTCACTGTGCATGGAGTAGATGTTCTGTTCAGCTACTTGGAGGTGAGAAAGTGTTTTCAGAGGATTGTATGTGCCATTTTAAATTGTTGATTTCTTCTTTGCTAAATTACAAACTTTTTAAATGCTGATTTAGCAGTATGGGAAAGTAATGATTGTGAGTGGGTGTTTGATTTAGATTTATAACAGCTTTAACAATTTTCAGTCATATCACTGCAATGTCTGCAGTGTGGCAGTTTATAGTGATGTTTAGCACAGTGCATGATGTTGCAGGCATGTAGCATGGTGTCCCACCCAACCACATTATTCTCACACCAGTCTGACCAGTCCTAACAGTAACCTCTTAATGCTGAGTGCAAAGTTAGACAGCTGCTAGTACCATTTTTATAAGTTTTTGATATACTTGGCTAAGCTTCAGACCTGTCATCTCTGTAGTGGATACTAACCCCTTAGTCTTTGGTATACTTGGCTTAGCTTCAGACCTGTGATCTCCCACATCTGTAGTTGACACTAACCCCTTAGTCTTTGGTATACTTGGCTTAGCTTCAGACCCTGTGATCTCTGTAGTGGACACTAACCTCTTAGTCTTTGGTATACTTGGCTTAGCTTCAGACCTGTGATCTCTGTAGTGGTCACTAACCCCTTAGTCCTGTGATCTCTGTAGTGGACACTAAACCCATAGACCTGTGATCTCTGTAGTGGACACTAACCCCTTAGACCTGTGATATCTGTAGTGGACAATAACCCCTTAGTCTTTGGTGTCTGTAGTGGACACTAACACCTTAGTCCACCAGAGTGGTAAATTAATGATTGTCAGAATGTTGACAGTTTTGAATTTAAACACAATTTTACTTGGTATAATTTTGGTATACTTGAATTTAAACACAATTTTACTTGGTATAATTTTGGTATACTTGAATTTAAACACAATTTTACTTGGTACACTTGAATTTAAACACAATTTTACTGCCTGAAAAAACCTGGCACTTAGAAAAATAATTAATTTATTCAATCCTTTTGTGTTGAATATAAGATCCCTTAGATCGACGTTGTCTTTAGGGAATGTTAATCTGTCAGATAGATTACGAGTTGGGCAATAATAGAGATGCAGTGTGCCCCTGCAATAGTGAGCATTTATAATAAATTTGGATATAACACAGTTGTGGTGTGGCTCTTGAAATTTCATCCACATGTATTTTTCTTATACATGAAAAAGAAATTTCTTTCTTAAAAGTATTCAAAAAGCAAACAATGTTTATTATGTTGTTGTTGTTGGGCTTGACGCCATTTTTCAGCACACAATAGGCTATTCATGGCAGCCAGTATTATTGGTGGAGGAAGAAACCAGGAAATCCACGGAAAGAACCACCAACCCACGAGAAGCTACTGGCAAGCTTTCTCACATATCCACATCCAATGTTTATTATCATTTTAGGGAAGAGATCGCAAATATGAATAATACAAGATAATTGTGGTGTGGCTCCTGAAATTTTATATGCATTTTTCTCAAAACAAATAATGTTTCCTTTTTAAAAGTATGAAATATAACATGTAAAACCTTTTTTTTTTGAATCATGCAGAGCTTCATCAATGTCGCAAATTGCAAATATTTTTCCTTTCTGGCTGCAAAATATGCTATCTGGCGATTATTTTGTTTATTGCTGACATTGTTGGCTGTTCAGACTTGTATATACAACCATTGGTTTAGAGTTGAGAAATTCAGAGGCTCCATGAAAGGAAGCCACAAAGTTGACATAAAATGCACTGAAATTTATCTATTGTTGCATAAACAAATTCTTTGTTCATATTGACAAACCATCTTAACAGCACATTGTTATATCATAATCTGCTTATGCTGAAATCTAGCACAAGTACTGTATGTTTTGATATATCCACTTTTTCTTTAATTTACATTTCTGGTAGTGGAGATCAACCAGATGAGGCATTATCTCATAATCTATCTTTCATCGGATTTTTGGTCGCTCGCTATTAATTAATATATTTACAGAGACTGATAATTGTATGTGGCTGGTAAGTAAAATTCCTTTTCTTTTCATTCAGAATTAAATCCTTCAGAACATTCACATTTTATGAAGAAATCTTTGTCATCAGACCAGAACACGTGTCTCTATTGTCTATTGACCCTTTCTTTAAATTTCTGACACATGCATGGAAGACAGGATTACTCCACTAACACAAATGTTTAAAAAAAAACAAAAAAAAACAACAATGAAAACAAGCTTTTGCTTATCTGTTCAGTAGGCAGTGAAGCACAGTAACTACAATTGACCATACAACGGCCAATTCATTTTATAAAACATGTACCCAGATAAAATAGTAGCTGAAATTTCAAAGAAAACATTACCTTTGAATCACTGGTTGTTATGAAATACAATTTTTTATGTTGACACCACAGTAAGAAATGGGCATTTATTTGGTTACAGTGACCTTGACATTCATTGATATTATTTGGTTCTCCAAAGCTGTTCATTAGAGGCAACTTAAGTAACGCATGCACCCTTCATCAAAGAAAGTAATGCATGCACCCTTCATCAAAGAAAGCAGACTACGGTCTTCAATAAAAACAAAAAGCCTTTCTTCAAAAGAAGTTTGTATCAAACTTAAATGAAAGCAATGGAATCTGATGGATTGTTTCATTTTACAATGTGACTGGAGCATTTTTTCTGTGCTGTGAAAGTTAACTTTTTACAGGAAAACAGTTTATTGTTATGAACTCTACCGACGTCACTTGAAACACAAACTTTTACCGACTTTGGACATGTTGCATAAACACTTTTCTAGTTTTTATATGCCTGCCATAAGCTGGTGGAGTAGATTATGTTGTTTGTTTGGCCATATCCACATCTGTTTGTCTGTTACCAAGTATGCTTAAACAGAATAGCATTAGTTATCATCTGTTCACATTTATCTCCCTTTGTGGATTGCTTGACCTTAGGATAAAGAAGAGCCATATAAATTTTCCATGAAAGGTCATGGTCATTTGTTAATGAGAGCAGAAATATTTTTCTGTAACATCTACAGTTACCAAACTTTGTGCAAGAACCATATCAACTTAAGGTTCAAAATACTGAATGTCAAGGTCACTGTAACTGAAAGGTTAACAAAATTTTCCTCAGTTCTCTGCTATATACAGCTACCAAATTAGGGAAAAACCCTATTGATTTAGAAATGAAAAATTCAAGGTCATTGACAACAGAAGAACAGTGGTGTATTAACGCTATTTTAGTTGTACATTACAGACGGGTCAAGGTCAGTGTCATTGACTAAAAGACGAAAAATGATTTGTGCCCAAATTTTATTTATACTATTTGTAAGAAACCTGTTGATTTGAAAAGTCAAAGTCACTGACTAATAAAAATTGTTTCATGCAGAAATGTTTCGGTTTAAGACCTAATGCCTTGATTAAGCAGGGAAAGCTTGTACTTGTGTTAAAAAGCGCAAGTTGAGTCTCATTGATTTTTAGATTTCAAGGTTAAAGGTCATGGTCATTGTGGTACAGAAAATTTGCAGGATAATTTTTGATCTAGAATATCTTACTTGACCAAACATTGGGAATGGCTTACATTTTGAATAATCAAGAAACTTTTAGATTCTGGGTTCTAAAATAGACCTGCAACATATTCAGTTAGGCAGTCAGTATTGTTTATTAAGTGATTCCAATTATCAGCAAGGTAGTGAGTATTTGTTCAGTAAAATGTAACAAAATATTATTGACCTCTATCATTAAAACATGCACTTGAAAAGTTCTGAAGTGTAATCTGGTGCAGCAGAGGCAACATTATGTTCAGCTGAAAAGTTAATAATAAAGTACTTTTAGATCTCATTGTCCTCCGGTTCAGTTTCAGAAAGTGTACATTTAGTTCCAATAGTGTCTTGCTATATCTCTTAACTCAGTTTAGTGCATACCTGCAATAACACGTCTTGCGAAAAACAAGATTTTTGCCCCTTTCACACACAATTGTTTTGAAAAACAGATTCAGTAATCTTAGGGGGAAAAAAGAGAATGATATTTTTTTACAACCATTATATGTATCCATTAGATGTATAGACAATAAACTATTGCTTTGAGCCCTCTGCTCAAAAGAATGCAGTCAACTCGTGCTGTTTTTAGACTCATTCACATATACAGTATACAGTCAACTCATGCTGTCTCTAGACTCATTCACATATACAGTATACAGTCAACTCATGCTGTTTTTAGACTCATTCACATATACAGAATGCATTTAATCCATGCTGTCTCTAGACTCATTCGGATATATAGTACAGTCAACTTGTGCAGTCTCTAAACTCATTCAGATATACAGTATAGTCAACTTGTGCAGTCTCTAGACTCATTCAGATATACAGTATACAGTCAATTCATGCTGTCTCTAGACTCATTCAGATATACAGAATGCAGTCAATCCATGATGTCTCTACTCATTTAGATATACAGTATAGTCAACTCATACTGTCTTTACTCATTCAGATATACAGAATGCAGTCAATCCATGCTGTCTTATTCAGATATAGAGTATATAGTCGACTCATGCTGTCTCATTCAGATATACAGAATAGTCATCTCATGCTGTCCCTAGACTCATTCAGATATACTGAATGCAGTCAATCCATGCTGTCTCTAGACTCATTCAAATATACATAATGCAGTAAATCTATGCTGTCTCTAGACTCATTCAGATATACAGAATGCAGTCAATCCATGATGTCTCTAGACTCATTCAAATATACATAATGCAGTAAATCTATGCTGTCTCTAGACTCATTCAGATATACAGAGTGCAGTCAACTCCTGCTATTTCTAGACTTATTCAGATATACAGAATGCAGTCAACTCATGCTGTCTCTAGACTCATTCAGATATACCGAATGCTGTCTCTAGACTCATTCAGATATACAGTATACCGTCAACTCACGCTGTCTCTAGACTCATTCAGATATACAGAATGCAGTCAACTCGTTCTGTCTCTACTCATTCAGATATACAGAATGCAGTCAACTCATGCTGTCTCTAGACTCATTCAGATATACAGTATACAGTCAACTTGTGCTGTCTCTAGACTCATTCAGATATACAGAATAGTCATCTCATGCTGTCCCTAGACTCATTCAGATATACTGAATGCAGTCAATCCATGCTGTCTCTAGACTCATTCAAATATACATAATGCAGTAAATCTATGCTGTCTCTAGACTCATTCAGATATACAGAGTGCAGTCAACTCCTGCTGTCTCTAGACTTATTCAGATATACAGAATGCAGTCAACTCATGCTGTCTCTAGACTCATTCAGATATACCGAATGCTGTCAATTAATGCTGTCTCTAGACTCATTCAGATATACAGTATACCGTCAACTCACGCTGTCTCTAGACTCATTCAGATATACAGAATGCAGTCAACTCGTTCTGTCTCTACTCATTCAGATATACAGAATGCAGTCAACTCATGCTGTCTCTAGACTCATTCAGATATACAGTATACAGTCAACTTGTGCTGTCTCTAGACTCATTCAGATATACAGAATGCAGTCAACTCATGCTGTCTCTAGACTCATTCAGATATACAGAATGCATTTAATCCATGCTGTCTCTAGACTCATTCAGATATACAGAATGCAGTCAACTCATTCTGTCTCTAGACTAATTCAGATATAAAGCATACAGTTAACGCATGCTGTCTCTAGACTCATTCAGATATACAGTATACAGTCAATCCATGCTGTCTCTAGATGCGTTCAGATATACAGTATACAGTCAACTCATGCTGTCTCTAGACTCATTCAGATATACAGAATGCATTTAATCCATGCTGTCTTTAGACTCATTCAGATATACAAAATGCCTTTAATAGATGCTGTCTCCTGTCTCTAGACTCATTCAGATATACAGAATGCAGTCAACTCATGCTGTCTCTAGACTCATTCAGATATACAGTACATGGTAAATCTGCGCAGGGTAACAGATGATAATATGTTTGACTCTTTGTTATTGCTACTTTCTTTTAAAAGATGTTAAGATGACCAAATATTTTTCACTTTAAGACTTATTGTTGTTTGTAGATGATCCTGAATGAAAACAGGTTTGATCTGACATCCAGTATGATTATCATAATGGCCATAATGAAAATGTTATTTATACATTGCCTTGTCATCTTTTAGTGGGTTTCTTTTTCAAAAACTGATATATTTTTTATAATTGGTCAGACATGACAATGTTACCAATCTGGCTGCCATGGTGGAATCTTGAAAATCTTGTCATCACTACTCTTCTGAAATTATGTAAATGCTCACATGAAAAGATTATTTTTAACTCCCTGGTATTTCAGCATAATTGTATGTTTGAATGGTCACATGTGTTAAGCTAGTCTAAAATTTTAGGGAAAAGTAATTTCTCCTTTTTGACAAAAGAGAGCTCAACAGGGAAAAGTGGACACAAAGCAAGAAATGCAATATATGTATTGTAAACGGGATTTTAAAACATCAAAACCTTCTTAATTTATTTGGCGTTTATTAGCTAGGGAATGATCTTCCACTGTGTTATTGCCCAGTGTGGATGGATAGATGGAACGTTAACAGAAAGCTGAGCAAGAGATTGAAAGAAATAAACAATTATGAGCCCCCTTTTCCAATAAATAAAACAAATTTAATCAATTAGTATATCACCAAAATTTCACTTTTAACTAATACAACAGATTTACTAAAACAAATTTAATGAGTAACCACAATCTCATTTTCAATTAATATGTGGCCAAAATTTCATGTTCAATCCAACTGGTTCACAATGATATAATTTAAGCGCAGTGTTCAATTTAAATCATTTACGAGTAGTGAACTCTAAGTTATCTTGTATGCATTACCTGGCGTCTATCTCTGGTCTTGTTTCCATGTCTAATGCATATGCATTGATCCTCTTTCCAACCCCTGTTTAGTCTGACCACTTAGATGTGTAGTTCCTGTTGACTCATCGGGTTTCCTTTTCTTATCTCCTCTCTTTTTTCCTCTCTCTCTCACAGAGTATAAAGCTGTTCCTTAAATATGAGAGTATTATGAGAGCTAATTATGGTTCAACAATTATTTGCATATAGATATAAAACTGCTCGTTAGGCGAAATGTAATGCACAAATTCTGATATAATGTCATCTTACAAATAACTGCCTTTACAGACTCTGTTTTGGTAAGCTACCGTTACATTAGTATTATGACCCTAGCTCGAAGTTCATTGCACTCAGCATGGGCATTGATTATGATTTACAGCATGCATTCTAAGACACATGCTGCCGTATATACTAGCATACATTACTACACGTCTTATTTACTATTGTCTAGTCAATTCTGTTCAATATAATAAATGCTCAATTACCTATGGCATAATATCCACAATATCTAGTTACAATAATCACTTTCCTGTAAGATCATTTAAACCTTGCAAAATCATTTATAAATATACACTTGTCATAACCTCACGATAACAATATCATCCTATAATGAGAATCAATTGATGTAAACATAAAAATATGACATTTGTTTTTTTTGGGTTAATTCCTATATCTCTGTGACATACTGCATATTTGCATTCTTTGAGTTACAACATAAATCCCTACGAAATACTGCATATTTAATATTTGATTATATGCAATCCACCAATTTCTCTCAATGAACTAATAATTACTAAATTGAGAATCAAATTGCATAACACTAACATATCAATAAAGCCCAATGAAATGAATACACCTTACAGGCGTGAATCATAATGAAATAGAATATTAAATAGAAACTAAAATTGCATACCTTAATGCCGTTAATTTCCACTCAACTGTGTCCTAGCCTATAGCCTGCATTCCTTCTTAAGACAGCTATCTGGCCTTGTTCGTTAGCGAGATAAACACTGCTATTGTTCCCACGGAGACAATCTGACTTCTTCCAAACAAGATTCTCAACTAAAGAATTCTAAGCAAATCGGTCCCCTAAATTCTAGTTTCTCTGACCAATCGGAAATCAGTATTCACAAAATTTTCTCCAAATAATGTCTTTCATCAGATTTTGACAGCCTAAGCACCTGTTGCAATTAGCATTCCTCTGAAAAATCGAATATTTGACGTGCGCCCCTTTTGAACGATATGGTCGGAGTTCTAATGCACATATGTCACACTACCATTAGGATAACCCGGTTAATGCTACTGAAGCTTAAACATAGACCCTTTTATTTTCCAGAGGTGAAATAAGAAATAATCAGTAAACTTTCTCAAGACCTTTTTGGCTTGACTATGTTAACTTCAAAGCACAATTTATTCAACCTTAAGTTTAAAAGCGTCTTCAAAATTCGCCACATTATCTATCTATCTATCTATCTATCTATCTATCTATCTATCTATCTATCTATCTATCTATCTATCTATCTATCTATCTATCTTTTTGCATATAACATTGGATTTAAACAATACTTTATTTTCAAATTGAAAATTACCAGGTTTTTCTTGAATTCCAATCGAATCCATAATCCAACTCCCTCATCCATTCCTCTAAAATCTCATTTTTCAAACATATCCTATTCCTCATCACGCTTTCAAATCAAGTCCATTCTTTTCGTTAACCACTTGCCTATCATACACAGCTAAAAGCATAATCAAACATCCTTCCATCATGTCATAGGAACTAACCCTTCCCTCATCCAGCTCCAACACACAGACTCATTAAATTTTTAAGCGTTCGTAACATGTAACACTCTCTTCTTAATCAACATCCATTCGATTCAAATTATGCATGCTTATTGTCGAATACTCTTCTTCATGATCAATACCATCACTTCGCTTATCCACTATTACAATATGAAGTCAAAAGAAGTTTTCCATCCACATAATCCTACCTTTTATTCAATAAATCACACAATCCTCCTGACCCAACATTCAATCCCTATCGATATAAATGAACTCACACCTGTGACCTAAATTCTTTTCCTTTCTCGCAATTCCACAGGGTTATATGACTCTAAAAGATAATAATAGAAACTACTTTGTAACAAATTTTAACTGAGTAATCAGATTGCATTTTTGTAATTTCAAGTTCGTAAAGATGATTAATCAACTACCCTTAATCATTCTTGTAAAAAAGTTTCTCAATTTTTTAAAATATGTTTTCTCAATTGCACGCGTTTCTTCAAATCATGATGTTGCTCATTTCTTTGTTGCGGATTAAACATACCGTTGCTATTCATATACAGCACGCTAAAAGGCATAAAGTTACAAACATGGTTCATTTATAGTCGGTATAGGAACTAAACCCTTCTATCCAGCTGAATCAACACAGACGTGATTATAAATTTTTAGAAGGCGGTTCGTAACATGTAATCACTCTCTTTGCTTAATTACAACAGTCCATTGATAGGATTGCAAATTTATGATTTGCTTATTTGTCGAAGTACTTGTTCTTTTGGGCAATGATTAGATAGCATCAGCTTCGCTGCTTTTATCCACATATTTACAAATATGAGTGAAGTCAGAAAAGAAGTTTTACCTTACCACATTAATCTGACGTTTTATTAATAAAGTACGACAAAATCTCTGACAACATTAAATCACCTTATCGGTATTATAAATGGAAAACGTCAGGCACCTGTGACCTTAAAATTCTTTTCCTTTCTCGCGAATTCCACAGGCAGCAGCGAGGGCAAATCCTACAACTTTCAATTCGAGATTTCACTGAAAAATCAAGTTTTCTACTTAAAAGAAAGTCAATAACATCAAAACGAAACCTCTAATCGACCAGAAACTTTTCTATTTGCGCATACTCTTTTTTTGTTATTTTATTATTCGACTTTTGTGTTTTTGTTTTGGCGTGTTCGTATATCTACCCTCACTCACTCCTTTCCCTCTCTGCTGCTTTGTAGGTGTGCTTAATTAAATTATTTTATCAGTAATGGAATCTCACAGCTAAACTAACTTGACAGTGACTAGAAGCAATTAAGAAATATCTCCCCATCCGTGATTCTGCCAAGCAAAAACTATAAAATCGTCAGGAGTCTCCGGTTGAATATACAGAAGGTGCAGAACAGTTATTTAAACCAACTATTGAACCAACAAAGAAAAATTGTTACAGCAACACTAAAAGCTTTTGAAACATTGCCTGGTTGTCTTTAAACAGCTCAACAACCACCCGGTCAGCCTCCTTAACAATAACCTGAAGATCGGCCACAATCTGCTCAAAAAGTTAGAACTAGCACCATATATAAAATCACACCTTAAGGTATTGCAGCTATCAGGGATCGAACCCAATTACTTGATATTGCTGTGTTTTGATATCATAGATACATTCGCGCCTAAAGGTATTGCCTCTATCAGGGAATCGATCCCAATTACTTGATATTGCTGTGTTTTGATATCAAAAGAAATAATTATGTAAAACCAGGATACACTAAAAGTATGTGACCTGACGATTGGATTAAGGATGTATATCGCGTTGCCGTTGGTATTTCGCAAACCAGATCTGCAGAAGATATTAATGATTTTGAAAGTTTTAACCAGGTAGTAAACGAGTATACTGAACAAGTAAAACAAAAAAAAAATGAAGAAGGAATGAAGTCTAAGCTTAAAGAGGTTGAGTGAACAAGGAAACAAAAATTTTTGGAATGTGAAGAAATTAGACGAAGGAGTGAATCATGTTCACCAAGTAAGAAAGAGATAACTGGAAGTGGTCTGAGCGATTGGATCACTTAAGAAAGTGGTCTTATTACTCCATGTCCCAATAACGTCCTAGCCTAGTATTCTTAATATAATCGCCAAAAATATCTACGCATTCTTAAAATCATCGTAAAAAATATGAACGTGTGCGAATGATAAATTACACGAACATACAATACTATTATCATCGGCAACACACCCGCACGTCAAATTATCATCGCTGATACCACCAGGGCTCATTGATGGACTAATATCAGATCAGGAATTTGCAAAAATGATTATGGTTTACCACAACACCACCGGTTTGACAACTGAAAATCAAAACCTGCCATCTCCGACAAAGACAGAGCCACCTTAAATTTAATCCTGAGTTAATAATCAGGAAGTAAATATTTATGTCATCAAACAAAGATCAATACAGTTATTACAATAAATCTTCCCTAATACAACGCCATCAACAACTACGATGATATCAACGAGCTCAACTTATCCTGAATTTGACATTATTTTTCCAGCTGAAATTGCAGCCAAAGAATTATAATTAGCACAATTGCGGGTATAGATGGCCAAATAGATCAAAGTCATTCGGTGGGTTGCTCGAAAATAACCCATTAGTGTTTGATTATAAAAATAAATCCTATGGAACTCCAGATTGGCAGGTCGTTGCTATTTCTAAGGGCAGTTTTAAAATAGAACAGATTAATAGTAAATTCCAACGCAGAATTAAATCTATCACAAGAAAAGAATCTAAAATCGCTATTACGGTTCATAAGCCAACATTATCAGCTGCGATAGAAATATCATCACCCAACTACGCCGCAGATATATATCAATCATCGATCAGAACTGTGTTAGGATGGCCAGAAATTCCTCCAACATATGAGGATCCACCGTAACCTACTTTAGTTGATTTCACCATAGCAATTAATTGTTCTAAGAAAAATTCAGATTACAAAATATGGACATAAATACCAAAATTCAAACTTGCAAAACGAACTAAACGTCATGAGGGGAGAGGAAGATGTGGTACCGCGTTATAGAATCGTGGAATGTATTCGTATCGAATAAATGATCTCAGAAATCATTTCGAAACGATTAATGCTGATCTCAAACGAATGGGTGACAAACTATGTCAGTCATTTCTCCGTTATATAAAAGAGTATCATACGTTGGCGATTATCATCAAGTAAATAGAACACCTGAATAAATTAGTATCGGATTTCAAAAATTATCAGAAAATTATATAGACGGTGATTGAAAGTAGTGAAGCTGATAAATTCGGTAGTTGATCAGCGCAAAAAATATTCCTGTCCAGATATTCGTTGTCAGAGGTAGATCTGCCATTATTTAAACTTCCGGAATTTAACGTCGTTTAACTGAAGAAAAACGTCAATGATATTAGCGATGAATACTTTCCCAAGATCGTAGACGTGTGGAGAAAATATCTCCTCCGGCTATTATCCTCAAACATCACAATGATCCAGACGGTTGTGGTCGTCATATATTACTGGGTTTTGTGACGATCAAATCAATGATCGCAGTCAATTGGGTATGTGATGCTATTGATGGAATTTATCAAGTCGATACTGAAAAATCCAGACAAGCACAAAAGGGATACGTCTTATATTCACTTACTCCCGAAATACCCCTGCATTTGTAATTGTGTCAGTACCTGTTAAGCCTGTTTATCTGCGATATCATAATTCACTATTATCACGGATATATTTTTGACTTACTGTCCAGGCGGGACACTTGCTTGATATACGGAATGAAGTTCTGGCAATTAATTTGCATGTGAGATCGTCGATCTTCGCGCTCGTAGCTATTTCTTTGTTTGGAATAAAAGATAATCTGAATCTGAATCAGAAACAGAATAAATATTATAATCTGAATAAATCTGAATCAGAATACAAATAAATATTATAATATAAATTGGAATAAGAATAAATATAATATGAATCAGAAAGAGAATAATTTTTATGATACGGATCTGAATCAGAATAAAAACAAATATTGTAAGATGAATCTGAATCAGGGACAAAATAAATATTATATGAATCTGAATCAGAATAAATAAACCGTATTCTTTAATAATCCCTCTTGATTTATGTCAATGACTTCGTCGATGACTTTACAATCGTGAACAGTATTTTTAGCTGTTTCACACGTGAACACATAATCTTTTTTGTTTCGTATTCACGTGATAATTATGATCTAACTTTTTCAATATTGTTTGCGAGTGAAAAAAAAAATTCAAATATCCTTTCATCGACATAAAGCAGAGAATGATTTACGGCCTGTTGAAGTAAGTTAATAAATCTATATTTAGTTGCTAGTGCATATCTTCCATCATAATTCTGTTCCTGTAGCGCTTCAAAATCATTTGTGACTTTAGAAGGATCCAATTGTTCAGAAAATTTAAATCATCATCATTTAATTTTTCAATCTCAGCAATAATCGCATTAATATTTTTCAGAATTCATTATAATTTTTTTTTTAAAAATCTGAATTTGAATCAGAATCAGAATAAAAATATTTCTGAATAAGAATCAGAATCATAATATATTTTTCCTGAATAAATCTGAATCTGAACCAGAATTAGAATAAAAATAAAACAATCTTAATTAGATTTAGAATAAAGGTATAAAAAATGAATCGGAATCGGAATAAAATATGAAATTAAAAAACTGACTCTGAATAGAATAAATCTGAAACAGAATCAGAATAAATATTATCATCAGAATAAAATAAAATACATAGTGGCAATGATGAGCTGTTATCATGGAAAATTTTCATTTAATCATTTACCAGTATTTGCCGTTCCATGAAGGGTCTCTTCTGATGCCTTTCTTATGGCTTCAGTGAGATTCAGAGCTACATCACGCTACTGGTTGTTTTTGAGCCTCCAGTTTTAATTTTATGTACATCCACATCCAAACCTCGGGATGAGCGAAAAGCAGCCCTCACTACGAGTTCAACGTTGTGAGGTGTATATGAATTCCCTTGGGGCTGAAGCCCACACTTATTATGATAAACTACAAAATATTCGTCACCGTCAGCAATGTGTCGGTTACAGTGTTGGAATACTAGACCTTGAGTATGAGAATATGCCACTGTATCACTGTACCATGGACCCATTCTTACAAATATATGTTTCAGAAATTATTATCAAGTTACCTATGCAGGATAATGATACATCCTACATGCGATTAGTATACTGAATAAATTACAATTATTGTAAAGTGCAACCTGGATTTATTTCAATTTCCGAACACTGTGTAAAATATCTGGATTTCATAATCGCACCTATATTTCTGCAAGGTGTCATCCGGAAGGTTAAAGTACATGTAAAGCTATCTTAACGGAAAATCTAAAAATTTAGATTACACATGCAAGTGGTGTGTAACGTATACTAAAATTATCCAACGGGATGTTACTACAGGTGATTAAACTGATTAAATCACAATTCCTGTAAACTGTAGTGTGGATTATTTGAATTTTCCAAGCACACCTCATAAAATATCTGCATTACATAATCGCACAAATATTTATGCATGATGTCATTCGGGAGTTAACTGCCCATAAGCGCTAAAATTAACTTACTTGGATTGCATGCAGTTGAGAAACAGTAAAAAAAAAATTATTCGTGGCAGTATTATATTACTTAGTCACAAGCGGGACTAATCAAGCTTAATTACTCTACTAAAGAAATCGTTTCTTTACAGGAGTTATTTCCCTTCACCATCTGACCCAATTGGGTACTGAAATATTTTTTGTTTATATTTCTTTGGAAACGCCGATTTGGTTATATTATTTGCGACATATTGTAGTGAACGCGCTGGAATATCAAAATATTTTCCAGCTGTATTCATTGATTGAAATGTTATTTTTTCGCAAGTCTTCACGTTCACAGATTTATAAACCCTTGCCATTTGTTTGTGCTTACCAGTACACCCTTGTACATAATTCTGACTCTGTTTAATACATAAAGAATTATTAAGTTTCCTGCCGTTGATGTTATCTATCAGAAAACCATCTTTGATCAATCCATGAAAACATTTGTAGATCAATTTACATGATAAATATATTTTCCCTAAGCATTACATCTGAGATAACCAGAATTATTTACAATACCGGCTATATTTTAATCGACAGTTCCTGATTACACCATAACAAGATGCTTCAATTGTCAATGATGGGATGCTTCACAAATTCATTTTGATCCATTTATATAATAATACTATCTCCATTTATATAATAATACCATTCATGTAAATTATTTTGTTTTTGGGGTGAGAATCTGGCGAGATAAGTCTTCGGGTTATTTTATATGAGATTTGACATCATCAGAGTTATTTGTTTTATCATAATATCGTTTCAGCTTTCTGCATTTTTTACCACCATATTGCACTCACAACTGCGTTTCTCCTCCAACCCCCAAAACACATTACAAGCATGGTCTTGGTCATGGACTCCCTCTACAAACACTGCATATGACACCGACAGAATTCATTTATGCAAGCTCTGCTACAGGGAACTGAAGAATCGATCATAAGCCACTTATTCTTTGCTTCAATACACAGACACACACACACACACACACACACACACACACACACACACACACACACACACACACACATATATATATATATATTTATATATATATATATATATATATATATATATATATATATATATATATATATATATATATATATATATATATATATATATACAGAATTATAATTATATACTGAACAGAACAGAAGGTGCTATCTGGATTCTATAGAAGAATACTTGATAATAGTAGGAATAATTAATAATTTAAAACAAATGGTACTATCATGCAGGTTAGAGAATCTTAATTCGTACTCTACGGAGTTTCAAAAGGCTATCTTTGGTTGAACATTTCACAAACGCGAAATGAGGAAATGGTTTGACGGATCTGAGACGTAAAAAAAATAAATGGTGGGCAGAACGGTTGGAGATACTGGAGAGTGTATTATCAACTTTGCTGAACTGGAAAGAAATACAATTTCCAACAATGGCAAAAACATTAGCTGGAGAGAGTTTTACACAAAGATTTATAAAAATTGGGCCTTTAAAGCCAGATTCGATGTAGGCAAAATAACCTCTCAATTACCGAGGCTATCTTTGGTTGAACATTTCACAAACACGAAATGAGGAAATGGTTTGACGGATCTGAGATATAAAAAATAAACGGTGGGCAGAACGGTTGGAGATACCGGAGAGTCTATTATCAACTTTACTGAACTGGTAAAAAATACAATTTCCAACAATGGCAAAAACATTAGCTGGAGAGATTTTTACACAAAGATATATAAAAATTGGAGCTACAATAGAGATTATTGATCATAAAGTACACGCGTGTACGAACGACGTAGCAATATTTCCACAAAATCGAACTGTTAAATTCTATAATGGTGATATGTTTAATTTTGTCAGAAATACCAGTAAGAGCGATCTTGTACCCGTGTGTCTGTTTCAAAGTTCAGAATAGGTGAACAGCGATAAATATCTCTGTGATCTATTTGTTCGGCCTAATAGAGATATTTATAGTACAGAATCTCTCCACGACGAAATGAAAACTCTTGCGTTTAAATACATTAACGTCGATGAAATCGATGCTGATTTTATCGAACGTTTACTCAGTAATTATTTTACCGTTCTGTCATTCGATATACATGCCGCTCAGAAAAAATAATGGAAACCAACACAATTGGATTTTTTTTTAAAGATATCAACGCAATTAGATCGAATACGGACATGGCGGATTATGGAATGCTGAATACTATTATAAAGATGTTATATCAGTTGATATGGTTGCATATCATCCTGGAAGTTTTGTTGGATACGGAAAGGTTCTGAATATTTCAAACGATTTGAACTTCCAACACACGAGGTGACCAGAGCTGCGATATATGGACCCTTACCAAATCTTGACTTAACTGGATTATTTGCATGCATTGATAATTTGAATTTGAACATAATCTTCATCAGATTGTTTGTTTGGTTTGGAAGTAATGTTTGGAAAAAATAAATTGGGTTACAATAGTTCTTTTACGATATATGCTTGATGCAAAAATATTGATATCGTTGGTTGTAAGTGAAGCATTTATATCATATCGTCCGCAGAAACAAGTCTGGTTACCACAACACAAATAATATTCTGGTGATGAAAATCCTGATATAACTGATTTTGAGAAAACATTCTCAAAGGATCTTCGGAGGAAAATACCTGGCAAATTTATACATGGAGTGAGTTACACTGAAGGTGACTCACCACTCACCAGAGTTTACTCATTTAAGATCTTCAATGCTCACGTACATTTTGACAAATTTATTATCTACTATAAACATTTATAATACCACATTTAGAGTCGCTACGGATTCATTTTATAGCAATAAGAAATACGCAGGATTGTTAAAACAATTACATATCGGCGCTGATGCATCAGGGGGAAGTCGAATAACATTCAGTGTGAGATAATGCGTGAAGTAATTGCAGAGACAACGATGAATGATTTTTGGAATATATGGAAGCCTGCAGAATTGATAGTTGAAAGTAGGAAGATAATTCATGACACTTCAGCAAGAATCATTTTTGTTGCATAAAGAAAAGATTTTAGATGTACCTGTTCCATTGTTTTATCGCCCAGCAGAGACACGCAAACAAAATATTGAAGTTGAGATTCCTGGAATCAATGAGAAACAAAAATTCGTTCTTAATGATGATTTGTTCCTGTGAGGTGAGTGCTATTGAGATCTCATTAACAATGGAGAAATCTCCGTGGACTCTAGGATATGCAATAGCGATTCATTCGTCGCAAGGATTAACTATTTCTGATATAAATATCTGGATTGTCGATGATCGGATCAAATGGCCAAATTTGGTTTATATAGCAGTTTCGAGAGTTAGAAGAATGTCTCAGCGACGACGGGTTATCATAGACAGCGCATTGACTCAGGAAACCACTGATACCAGTTGCGATGATGTAGTTAACAATAAAGTTGTGAAGAAAAAAAATAACTGGTTAACAACGACCTGACAAAAAATCAACGTCAATTTGATTATTAATACTGAATTTATCATCTCTCTGAAACAGCGACAGAATAATCACTGTGCGAGCTGTAAAATAGTAATGTTGTGGCAGTATTTGAATAATAATCCAAGACAATTCACCTTGGATAGAATTAATAGTAATCTCAGTCACACAAGCAAAAATGGGATATTGACCTGTGTTGAATGTATATCGACGTAGGTGTGATAGTGTTCTGCTAAAATAAAAGTGACGACGTGGTAATTATGGATTCTCATGAATTATTTGTAATTGTTCGTGCACAAATCCGTGTTGAGAAGTTGATTCTAGTCTGTACATTGCAGTTTTACACGTGGATCTTACCACGCTGGAAATTGTACGTGTAGTCACATTCCAAATAGGATCAGTTGCTCATTTTTTTACACCCTTCAAGTTCACCGGGTTCATATAAATATCTTACAGTTATATTACCAAATACTGGATGTTTTGTGGAAGAGTGCCGTCGTTGTACTGGTATATATCTTTTGCGATCGCACTGACGGGTTTCATAGAAGTTGCACGAGTAATTTAATTATTTAATGCAGCTATCATACTTTGTATTCTTGCAACCCTTTCACGTGATCTTCTATCCCCGGACTTAAGGTCATTTAATGTTTCCTTTGCATATTGATATTCAAATAATGGCTCAGCAAGTGTTCTATTAAATCGTTCATCGATTTCCTGATAGCTATGAACTGCGGTATGTCTTTGTCTGATTTTGACATTATGTTTTATTCGTTAGAGATGATACTGCACAAATAAATTCCTTGCCAGTATCAGCGTGAAATAGCTGTGGCCATTGCAAGGATCCTTATATCTACTTGCAACGTCAACGACAGTTAACGCGTATTTGTATGTGCGCGATAGACGTAAAGGTGTTTATTTTTTTTGGTATCATATGGTAAAACAAAATGTTTGCTTGATGAACTTTATTGTGAATACTGACATAAAATGTGCATACTGGATTTGTTTAGGTGGTGGTAGATAAATTTGCCATATTGCCTCTCGTGCTAACCAATTTTCAGCAAAAGAACGTGCTACAACTGGTTCATCAGCAAGTTGACTAATCTCTGCTTTACCCCTCCAATATCCTCTTAGGCTATAATAAATCGACTCCATTACAAAAGTTATCTATGACCTATCACTAGTCTACATTTCATCGCTGATTTTACTAGGAAGCTAGCAAGTTTTTCTCTGAGAGAGTTATATTTTATGGAATTTTACTGAATTTACTTCACGTCTGAAATATGTCGTTGTAAATCTTTATTTTTGTACGTGTCATCTTGAACGTGGCATGCTCCATGAAACGCATTAATTGGATACTGTCTGAGCCTTGGTCGGTCTTGTTTATCAATTCGGATATCAAGTTGGGTTGCATGACCACAATAATTATATCCAGGAAGTTGTTTTTCTCCTGGGTATATAGCCTACTGAGTCACTGATAATTTTCCAAGTGAATTAATTATATCACCGCCTGTCTTAGTGCTAGACGAAATAAATCTGAATTTGTTTGTACCACATTTTTACACTTGCATGTAATTGCAGGCTTTTTTATTTTTTTTATTATTATTGTTAATCCACTTGTGGGGGTGGATTATCTGCATCGAACACAATATAAATTGATATTATTTATTATATTTGTACAACATGGATATCATTGACTTCTCAGCTACACGAAAGCATGAGCCTATCAAGCATCATGCAGTGTTACCAAATTCTATCAGAAAAAGTATAATAGGTCCATCTGGGTCAGAAGCAATTGTTGCTTAATCCCATATAGAAATGGCTAAAGTGGGATAAGTTGTATTTGGTAGCACCATCCGTAGATGATCAGCGATGCTACGATGTGCTTAATGATTTTAATGAATATACAAAATTATTGGATAAGTATGGTAATGATGTAATTAATAATTCATTTTATTATCGATAGTGCTTAAGCCACATCTGTACATGATATTTCTAATGATCTCTTAGTATACCACGATGTGATTCTGGACAAACAATCAAATCTAGTTCGGATATTTGCTCGAGGTAGACATAAAAATATTGATGTTAATATGTTACTCAGCAATATAGACAAAGAGATCAGAGATAACTGTGATAATTTAGTTGTGTTTAATGGAGTCGATACTCATACTCTGCGAAACATATGTCAGACTTAGTGTCCAGGAGATATGGATATGATTAAGTTCTAAAACTTTTTTCAAATGCACAAGCTACCCAACATGGATTTATCACGATAAATTTAAATGATCATCGGTCGAGGTATCGTGTAGGTCTCGATAAAAGTTTTGATTGAGAAACACAACAGCAGGGAGGGCGACGACAACGAGTGAGTGCGTGGGTACATAAACGAACACGCCAAAACCCCTTCCCAAAAAACACAAATATCCAAAACTAAAGTAAAAATGAGCTAACCAAAATAGGAAAGGTTTCGATCGGTTAGAAGCTTCGGTTTGACGTTATTGACGTTCGTATTTTCGTTTTCATAGGAAACTTTATTTTTGCAGCGAAATCTCTAATTGAAATGTTGAAGGATTTACCCCTACCTGCTGCTCCACAACATAACATTATCCCGTACGTTTCTGACCTACATAATTGCATTTTAAAGTTAAACCTAAAAACCCCAACATAATAACTAGATTATGCTTTCTAAGAATTGTATATTTTTTCTAAATATACTTGATCGATAATTTACAAAAACAGACAATCTAATTAACTGGTACTTCCTAGACATACTTCCGGCATTGTTCCATAATACTGGTTCACTTACAGTTTCAAACTAATTTTATGACGAAGTAGTGGACACGCAACCGTGAAAATATCCAGATCACCGATTCTGATATTAAAACACCCATTGTTATTTATATACTATTAGTAAAGCTTCGAAACACAAGATTGTATATATTATCATCGAGGGATAACATGCGGAAATCGGACAGTGTTACTGCTAATTTACTCGGGAAGGGCTTAATGGTCAATCAGCTATCATAACACATGCCTGTGAATGTGCACGAGTTTGCAAGAATTTGCCGGCATAATTAATATCAAAACTAGGCATATGTACTGATGGTTTGATGAATACATTTCGCTGCAACACAACAGTAGAACTAACCGGGCTAAGGCGAGGGGACATTTCAAAAACGTACTGTCAGTCTATGTACCTCTAAAAAAAAACACAGAGCGAAGTCATTTTCGCTTTCCTAACAGAAAAAGGCAAAGTTTACACTTTTTAGGCGACTTAGTGACACATTTCGCCTTGTAGAGTGTCCTCTGAATTGGTCATGTTCAATAAAAATAGATTTTCAAACAAAAGTGATGAAGAAGAAAAAAGCAGGGAAAGATAAATATTTTTTGACAGCTTTCATGAGTTGCATGTTATTTGCAAAATACTAATGGAAACCATCAACACTTCATTATCATTGAAAATTGTCTGAAACTAAGCTGACACCTATTGAAGTGTTTTATTTATAGTTGTCACATGAGGGTATCTTGTCCACAAACTATGAACATGCAAAGAAAGTTTGGTCTGCGCTCGAGTGCAGAACCCTCGGCGACAATCACAATCTGTACATGTGCACAGACATCATGTTGCTCGCCATGTTTGAGGCAAATTATGACACCGCCATGTACATGTACAAACGCGATCCCTCCCATTACTTTGCATCACCTGGTAGAGGTTGGGCTGCACCTACATTTAGCTTGAATTGCTCACAGACATTGACCATCATCTGTTGATCAAGCGAAGACTTCATATCGCAATATACATGTCCATTCACAGACACGCTCGTGCCAACAACCCCAACTTGTCCGGGGATGACCCCGCTGACCCTAACAGATAATCATGTATCTAATTACCAATATTTTTGTATGGATGTGCCATGGGCATCTGTTGCCAGTGGGTGGATTTCAGTGGATTGATCTCCACAAGGATGTATGTCACGTGCCTTCTACGGAATTATTACTAACCCCGGAGAAGGATGGACAATTAAAAAGTTAAATATCTCCCCAGCCAGCAAATCCGACGGTCTAGGTGAGTAAAATGCAAAATAATGCAAAATAATAAGATTAAATTTGTAACAATTTAATAAACGGTATTCAACAATTACAGGACAATTTTTCAATCAAATTGCTTCCAAATCCATAAAAGACATATTCAAATTGCCAGTTATTTCATCATGCGAAACTAAAGGCGAGAGTGTTTCCCTCTCGTGTCCCTTTTGTGTTTATGGAATCAGTACACAATTAATAAAATCCGGTTCAGTACCCACAAATGTAGTCGCAGTCTATTTTTAGATCACTTTTTCCTGTCTGAAATTGGTGATGATACTAGAGTTAGATTTTGACATTCTTGGTAAGGATTTAAAGGCAATTGTTTATTCTTTAAAATGTGAGCTTATGGTGTGGTTGTCTGTGTGTATTTCGGCGACAGTGCACATTGAGTAATAAGGTCATGGTGATGATCCGGAAGTGAAATCTGTGTTCCGTTGCCTGGTGTTTTGTTTACAATTCAGCCTCTCAAAAAAATGCAGGTCAACCCTTGACAAGAACTAAACCATAAAGTCATCTTTGAAGGTATTTTAGATTAACATATGATTTGTATTGATTGTCACACAGTGGAAAGTTCAGTATTGAGAAACAAATGTAGAGACAATATAGTGAAATTAATTGTGTACTAAGGCCTGTCAGTAAAAACTTGAAACTGATATAAAATTTTTATTATTAATGACATACACATGAAATTTTAATATGTTATGTATATTGACTTTAAAAATATAAAAATGAAATTGAAAATAAAAAAATTAATTTCAAAAATTTAAATGAAATTTAAAAGACAATTAAAAATAAAATTTTTCTACCAAGTATACACATATATATTTTTTTGGAATGATGTTAAATGATATCAACATATATATACTCCTACACCATATACAAGCTCAAATGATGGATATTTGTCAAATTTGATCAGAGAAAATATCTTTATTAGTCAAAATGAGACCCTCATTTAAAATACATGAAGACAAAATTCTATTTTGCTTTGTACCTTTAGGTCATTGAAACTATTTATTTGGGGTCCAAACAGTTAATTTATGTGTTTATGATGGGGTGACTTCCTGAGTAACACATATCTGCTTGTATAGCTATCAGTAATTGTTTATAAACATAGTTATAGGGTATTTAGTGAGAGGACAGAGATGAAGACTTTATACTAGAACCTGTTCAAGTTCTCTACAAAATCATATTAAGCTGTCAGAGAATGAAATACAGGTCAGAGGGGTAAAATATACTTTACCCAGGTATATTTACCATTGCATGTAAGAAAACAGCAAAATGATGTAAGTTGAACACAGAATGCATTCCATTTTATTGCTCAGTTTCTTTAAGATGTTAATTGATGTAGTGGTAGTGCGGCATCGTGGCCCAGATGATATTATGGGAATTCTCATGATCCATTTTGCTTTATGCATTATTAATGACTAATAATATTTGTTATCTGATACTTTAAAGATTACATAAGTAACATTCAAACAGATTATTTGAATTTAACTTTCTACAACTGATCCTAACATGATTACATAGCTGACATGAACAAATATGCATATATTTTGTAATGTTTGGAATCAAAAGTTGACAATGTTAGGCTGACATAGTACCTATAGTGAATCTGTAAGGCTCAGTTTTGACTGTGTGCACTTAAAATATCCCAAGATGTTATTTTCATCATGAATATGTCTCTGTATGGTAACACATTTCAATTTGGTACTTTGACAGAGAGCGGTATTGCAGCATCAGCTGATATCTGATTCCATTGAATCATTGAACCATTGAACTTAATAACTTGGTAGCCAAGACTCTTAAAAATAGACTAAAAATGTTCAAACAGATTATTTGAATCATGTTTGCACATGTTATTTTAACAAGTACATTGCATATGTCCCACACATGCAAATATCCATCCTTGTTTACAAGTTTTCTGGATGAAAATTTCACATTTAGTTGATGATATAGGCTCTATTGGTACCTATAGTTGATCTGTGTGGCCACATTTTGCTATATTCACTCACAATATATAAAATTGTTTTTCCTTCATTAATAGGATTGCATATAGTAATAAATTTTAATTTGGTACATTGTCATTTGACTTTCCACTATACTAGTATGTATCAATGTTTGCACCAATGATCAAACCTCACCATTCCAACATTGCCATAAACTTTATGATACATACTCTGTCTGATTAGGTATTTAACCTGAAAATGGCTAAATATGCTTGTAGAAGCTTCATCTATTTGTAGGATGCATATATCCCTTTAATACATGCCCAGTGCTTCACATCTTTGAGTGTCACTCTGTCAAGTTTACCTTTTTTACCCGTATTTGCAAGCTGAATGTTATTTTGAAATCACCATATCTAACACATTTTAACTTCATTTGCCTACACCTTCCTATTTTTAGAATTAAGTGAAGCATGTTATATATTTTCAGGTCTAGCCTGGTATCTGGAACAAAGTATTAGAGTTGGATCAATTTGGAAGCTCTCCAGTAGTCCAATGGTGATAGCAAGGTCTCATAAGGACATGTGCAGTGTGCTGCTATAAGTGACCAAGATGAGTTCATCTCAGTACACTGATATACAGCATCACAAAGACATGGCTTAGATCTTCATGAGAGAGATTTGCATCATTTTTTCAGTAAGGTGAAACTGTATTTTCATATTGCATTGTTGACTTTTGTAGTTATTGGCATTAAAATGGAATGCATATTTGCTATAAAACATGGTAATGGTCCCATCAAAACTTTAAATTTGAGTGGGCTATTAGTTATACAAACAACTGCCCAAGTACCTGAAACAATAAATGTGAACATAGCACCTGTCATTGTTTTTTTAAGTATGTACACCTATATGCAGCTGGATAGGCATATTGCAATTTACTGTCCAAATCACTGTGAGCTGTCATGCTTCAGTACCCCTGAAAATAGTATTATCAGTTGTACAGACCCAAAATACCTTTTGTTTTAAACTCCATTCATTAATCAACTTTGCTGCCTTAAATTTGTCAAACTAAAGGTTATAACTTGTATGAAACTTTTATTTTTTAAAAATAACAAGTTTTTAAAATTTAAATATTTATTTAAATTTACTTTAAAATTTAATATATCAATATTTTTTAATTTCAAGAATATTTTCAGACAGGCCTTATCAAGTATTACAATTAGGTTTTTACTGCATTGAAAAATTCCTATAATTATGGAAGATATAGCAAATTTAGTTTTGGTTTCTTAAGAACAATTGGATCTCAAATTTCAGCAATACACACTTTCTGACAGCTGTCACATGTCTTGCTTGCAAAGAAATTTCAAAAGACTTTATGTATGAAGTTGAAACAGTAGTGGCATGCAAAATAAAATGCAAATATAAAGTTTGACAAAAACATTGACCCTTTCAGGAATCAGTACACAATTAATAAAATCCGGTTCAGTACCCACAAATGTAGTCGCAGTCTATTTTTAGATCAATTTTTCCTGTCTGAAATTGGTGGTGATACTAGAGTAAGACTTTGGCATTCTTGGTAAGGATTTAAAGGCAATTGTTTTTTCTTTAAAATGTGAGCTTATGGTGTGGTTGTCTGTGTGTATTTCGGCGACAGTGCACATTGAGTAATAAGGTCATGGTGATGATCCGGAAGTGAAATCTGTGTTCCGTTGCCTGGTGTTTTGTTTACAATTCAGCCTCTCAAAAAAATGCAGGTCAACCCTTGACAAAAACTAAACCATAAAGTCATCTTTGAAGGTATTTTAGATTAACATATGATTTGTATTGATTGTCACACAGTGGAAAGTTCAGTATTGAGAAACAAATGAAGAGACAATATAGTGAAATTAATTGTGTACTAAGGCCTTATTTTACTCATCTGTAACCTCCACCTTTGTAGGTAATTCTGGTATCTTTGTTTCCGTACTCCGGGTCCTTTTGTTGGTACTTCCGGTATCCTTGCTTCTGTCTCCAGCCCTGCGACTACACACTACTGACAATTCTAGTGGCTCTCCACGTCTTCTGTCTCTAATCTTCAGGTGGAGTCCTAACCGAGCGTCTTGTGGATTAGAAGGGACGTACAGTTTTGTCTCATTGTTTAAACACAGGAGAATTAATACACTCTTACAGACCTTTCATCAGCTTAATGGCAATTAAATCATTAGGTCAACTCATATACTTAAGCATAAATATTCCACGCATGCTTGATTTATAATAATGCTATAACAACAACAACAACAACGACTTCTAATATATACACGCATATTCCTAATTCTCTATATGGACCGTTTCGGTAACCTAGTTATCTCACCCTCGTATGTACAACATCCGGTAGGTAAGGTAATAAAGCCGTTCGACAAGAAGATAACTGCTATCGTCTATAACAAATCCGTCTTTGCCTAGTGTTTTGTATTTAGTTATGTTAAGCATGACACATTGGTAATTCATAGTTTTTCTCACAATATACAATACTATTAGAGAACCACACAAATCCGTCTTTGCCTAGTGTTTTGTATTTAGTTATGTTAAGCATGACACATTGATAATTCATAGTTTTTCTCACAGTATACAATACTATTAGAGAACCACACACACACACACACACACACACACACACACACACACACAGACACACACACATATATAAAGCTACGAAATGAAGAAAATTTCTCTCTCTCTCTCTCTATATATATATATGTATGTATGTATGTATGTATGTATGTATGTATGTATGTATGTATGTATGTATGTATGTATGTATGTATGTATGTATGTATGTATGTATGCATGCATGCATGCATGCATGCATGTATGTATGTATGTATGCAATAAATTGACGACGAACAGTGCAAAACTAAAATCAAACTAGCCTGAGCGTTTTCGACTATTAATGAGTCTTTTCAAAGGCATTTAAAAACATAGACAAAACAAAAAAAAATAAAACAGAAAACGTTGTGTTTGTAAAACCCTACATGGCTGTTTCTACATGAATTAAACCTATAAATGCATTGTGTCTCAACCAGCCTAATTAGACTTGTTGCGGATAATGAAAAATATTTGTAATTAATTAGAAATTTATGAGCTCTAGCGACATTTATGTAACGCAAATTATATTTAGGATATATGTAGTAATTAATGGATATTAAGAAGATTTAGTAAAGTTTGAAAAGAAAATGTGTCGGCTGAAAAGGATATTTCTACTAGTGCACAGGTTTCTTTTTCTAGTCTTCTTGGTTTAGACTGCTCGGTTTCAATGTTCTTAGGCGGCGTATCCAGTAAGATTCCTTTTCCTTCCTGGTTCGGAACTCCAGATGGGGTTCGCCCTGACTAGGATGTCTTTGAGGTTTTTTGGTTTCCGGTAGGCTACTACAGGTCTGTTCGGAAGGATTAGCTTTAGTAGGTCCGACAATTCCACGATGGGCCACTGTTTTGTCATGATTTTACCTACTTTGGGGTTGTCTGGATTGTCGGCCTTTTCTTTCTTTCTTTCCATATTTGAGTAGGTTATCTCGGTTTATTTGTTTAGCCCTTTGGATTGCCTTCGCAATTAGGTCTTTTTCGTAACCTCGGTAAATGAAATGTTTAGACAGCTCTTCAGACCTTTCTAGTAATGTTTTATCGTCGGAGCAAATTCTGCGTATCCCCAGTGCCTGGCTATATGGGATGTTACTAATGCAGAGTTTTGGATGACAGCTTGTTGGGAGGAGATACTGGTGTTTGTCGGTTGGTTTCTAGTAGATGTCTGCATGATGTTTGTTTTCGACCAGTCTGGTTGTAATATCCAGGAAAACGTTGTTTGAGTCGGAGATTTATGTCGTGAATTTTATTGAAGGATGGAAGTTGTTTGCATTTGATATGAAGTCATCCAGACTTTCTCTTGCATGTTGCCACTTCATTTATGTGATAAATCATCGATAAAGCGTACCCACTGGTATGGTGTACGCTCAGCCGATGCTGAATTGCGGTTCCATTGATTTTGAGGTAGTTTTCTTTATTAAATTCAAAGTTATTGAATTTTAGGACAAGCTTCAGGAGTTGGACTAGGAAGTGTGTGGGTGGATTGTTTACAGTTCTTGTTTACCATCCTTCTTTATACGCTTGTATCCCTTCGTTGAGCGGTATGTTAGTATACAAGAATGTGACATCCAAGGAAACAAGTAATTATCTGGTAGTAATGGTTCACTTGCTTTGCTTTATATAAGATAATCTGTCGTGTCTTGAAGATATGATGATAATTTGTGAACATGTGGACTCATAAAATGATCTAAATATGCTGATATCCTTTCTGTGGGGTGCCCGTTACCGGAGATTATAAGTCTGCCAGGGTTTTCTTGTTTGTGGATTTTGGTTAGAAGATAAAATCTAGCTGCCCTTGGGTTTTCTGGACTTAAGTAGTTTTTCTGTTTGCTGGTCTATGTGTCCGCTTTGGTACGCCTCGTCAATAACATTAGTGATGATTTTTGTATATTCCAGCGTTGGATCATTGTCTAGTTTTTGGTAAAACCTAGTGTCACTTAGTTGCCTGCTTGCTTCACTAATGTAGTCTTCCATACTCATAACTACAACAGCGGAACCCTTATCTTCAGGTTTAGTTACAATGTCTGTTCTGCTTTTCAGTGAGTGTAGGGCATCTGTTTCCTCTTTTGTCAAATTAGAGTATTTGTTAGTATGTTTGATATGTCTGGATGTATTGTTTTCAACTGAGTTGATAAAGGATTCTAGATTCGGAATTGAAATTTTGGGTGGGGTCCAGTTACTTTTCTTTTTAAATATTGGTTGGTCACAGCTTATATTTTCTTTTGATTTATTTGTTGTATGCAAGGCAAAATGGGCTTTGAGTCTTAGTCGGCGGCTATGCTCTTCGGTGTCCTTTTTAAGCTTCTCTCTGCCATATGTCTTTGGACGGAGACAGAAACTCAATCCTTTCGATTAAAGCTTTAATTCTGCCTCAGTAATTTCTAAATTGGAGATGTTGACAACTGTATCAGTGATAGCTGAATTAATATTTGCTATAGAGTGCTTGCGATTTTTCCTTTTGCCGCGATTTTTCTTCTTACGGTTGTTTTGAGAAGAAATTTCGTCAATTGAAGTTTCTTCACAAAGGTTATTTAGTTGTAGATCATGAGTTTTCTATCTCTGACTTTGTATAGTTTGGAAGAGAGTCTTTATTGATCCTAATTTAATTTAGAGTAAAAGTTTTTAACAGTTCCTCAGTTGAAACTGAATTGAGATGATGTTTTAGTTATTTGATAGTTGCTGATTTGAATAGGTATTGATGGTTTAAGTTGTCACCAAGTAGGGCTGTGAGTTCCATGGAAGCATCATGAGTTATTTCATTCCATATTTTGTTGAATCGGTATGAACTCTTGCCAATAATTTGCGGCTTCACATTAATTTGAAGACCTTTAGTAATTGTGTTTGTTTGGAGGAAATGATGCAAGAGATTGCGATGATGCTTTAGACGAAGTAAGGCATTAGTTTCATTACGTAAAGTTTTGAATGCTTTTTGTATTTGTTGAGACATCGTCTCCATTATATTAACTACAGCAGTTATTTAAATACAAGAAAGAAAACATTGGAACTAGATACATTAGAACGACATAAATACAGGACCGAAAGGGTGTTAGATCACACCAAAGGTAGATCATGCCATATGAGGTTGATAATATAAAGAATGCAAATCATATGCCGAATAGCAGCCCTTTCAAGCGTACTGGATCCAGCAAGGGATCACGTGTGTCATGAATTGATTGAGATAGAGGCAATAAACTAACGACGATCAATGCAAAACTAGTATCTCACTAGCCTGAGCGCCTTCCACTCTTAGTCTTTTTCAAAGGCATATACAAAATAGAGACAAAACAAACAAATAAAACAGAAAACGTTGTGTTTGTAAAACCCTACATGGCTGTTTCAACATGAATTAAACCTGTAGATACATTGTGTCTCAACCAGCCTATATAGACTTGTTGCGGATACTGATAAATATTTGTAGTTAATTAGAAATATATGAGCTATATTGACGTCTTTTACTTTGTGTACATTTATGTAACGCAAATTATTTCCAGGATGTATGATTCTATTCCGGATATTTTATTCTTATAGTAGTAATTAATAGATACTAAGAAGATTTAGTAAAGTTTGAAAAGAAAATGTGTCTAGCTGCAAAGGATAAATCTACTAGTGCATAGGTTTCTTTTTCTAGTCTTCTTAGTTTAGACCACTCGGTTTCAATGTTCTTAGGCGGCGTATCCAGTAAGATTCCTTTTCCTTCCTGGTTTCGGAACTCCAGCTGTGGTTGTTAGCAATTGCGATAAGTGTTATATCACTGAAAGTGTGGCCAGGGGAGGAGAAGTGTTCTGCGACCGGGCTTCTGTACAGCTTCTTTGTCATCCAATCTGATCTATAAAGGTTCATCCTTTTGTGTAGCTTTTCAGTTTCTCCGACATGCTGAAGGCTACAGATCCTACATGTAATGAGATAAAATACATTCTCTGTTTTGCGCGTTATGTTTGGACCGTGTATGTTTAGTTTTTCTCTAGTCACCGTGCTAATGAATGTTTTGGTCTCTATCATATGTTGACAGGTTTTGCATCTTTTATCTCCACAGGAGCCAGATTGACTGGGATGGTCTTGACTGGTGACAGGCCTTAGCTTTGCCGTGACTAGGATGTCTTTGAAGTTTTTTGGTCTCCGGTAAGCTACTACAGGTCTGTTCGGAAGGATTAGCTTTAGTAAGTCCGGATGGATAACTGTTTCACTATGATTTTACCTACTTTGGGGTTGTCTGGATGGTAGGTCAGGATAAACTGTATCCTATCGGCCTTTTCTTTCTTTCCATATTATACCTTACACTTTTTTCTTTTATTACGCAAATGAACAAATTAGATAAGAAATATAATGCAAATTAAAATATATAAAGTGGTCATTCCTCACACAAACACGATATTGCATGATTAAAACAATGTAGCATACACATATAACACACAATACAATAGATTGGTAAATATCACTATAATTTGGTGACCATGATACAGTAACCAGTCGAAGGACTTATTGTCTGAGGAAAGAATTATATATTTATATTAAATATCGGGAAGGATATCGGAGGGAGAATCTCCAGGGACATTTGACAACGATTAAAAAGAATAAAAACATAAATAATGGAATGATTACAAAAATAAAAACACCACAATATTAGAAACAGAAAACAGGATGTTAATTTTTAAGGTAAGGATTCATTAAAAGGATACATTATTAGGTCATTATAACTGTTCTTGTAGTTGAAATAGATGGGTTTTAAAGGCGCTTTTGAATGAGATCACTGTCTTTGTGTCTAAGTGCAGTGGGCAATTCGTTTCACGTTGCTGGGCCACGGTATGCAAAATAACGTTGTTCATATGATTTCAAATTCATAATGGGAATATGGAGAATGCGAGTATCAGAAGAGGAGCGTAAGCATCTTGCCAGTGTATACACGTTTTTCTTCAAAATTCATTTGATTTGTTTCAAAAGAACAAACACCCACACCATATGGATGATAAGGAAATTCATTAAAGCCTTTAAAGTGTCAACAAATAAAATAATATACAGCTCGCCGTTCGTAAAATAAATCTGATAAACGGTCCAACTATTGTGGAACATGATTAGTGCATTATATATAGGTATGATTAGAGTAAGGAATGTAAAAATGGAACGCGATGGGAATCAGTAATAAAATTATTTTTGTTTTTTATTTTTATCGTTGAAAATATCAGATGCATAAATATCTTTTGAATTGAAAAACAGAAAATATAATTCATTTTCATACGTGGCTTTTTGAATAGTTTGCTGTCATCGTAAGCAAACAAATATTATTCATTGCCGAAGTTTTTGGATATTATAAAGTTTTAAAGTAATATAAATAAAGTGCGCATTGGCAATTATTTATTTTAGTTTGACATGATTTGTTTGATTAAGGAAGGATTTCATCATCAGGTGCAAATTTATAAGCGATTTGCATAATATATCACATCATCATGAATGAAGGTTCATAATTGACCCACTTAAATTAAATGCTACTTTAAACATTCAGTTAAACTGTAATTGTTTTTTGTTTTGTTTTTATTGTGATTTGCCAACGAGTCGTGTTTACTATTTTATTATTTGTAAATTATCTTCTACATTTAAAAAAAAATCATTTTCAATTTTAATTATCTCCACAGGGTATATCCACATACACATTGATATATGATTTTATTCATTGTGCCTAAGAATTATTGGTTAATTACTTTATCGCGCATTTATTAAGGGTGTTTCATTGGAAAGATTCACTTTGTTCTGTTTTGCAGTGAGAGAATATTGACCAGCGGCAATTCCTACCGGAAATGTTTCTAGCGCAAACTCCATACACTAAAGAGCTCGAAAAAAAGGGCAGATAATAGGGTTACTGAAAGAGGCTATTTTAAACTATCAACGTTAAAAACATTCCAAGGCATTTCCTACAAATTACAAATTATAAAAGACGCATGCAAATAAAAAAGCCTAATTATACGTGCACAAGACCGACAATACTTAGCTCCGCATAGTCCACTACTATATATTCAAGTACAAACAAGTACAAGGTCTATCACTATTAAATTCAGTTATGCACCATGATTCAACATCGTAGTAGATTATACCACCAACTTCGATTTTATTTACATTCATCTTGAATATTAATAATTTGATATACGCTACATTACGACATGTTGATAATTTAGCTATACATAGAAGATTAAATTGTTACTGAATTAAATGCACATAATGTATAAATATTACGACATCTAGTTATGGGAGTGGGGCAGATTCGGGTGAAGATATTTTACCTCAGAAGCCTTTGCTCTAAATCTTGCCCGAAGTTCCTAGAACTCTTTACCGCTCTTTTACGAGTGCCTAATTTGCTCTCGGAGTGTCTCCCAACTCTTCCACATCCAAACGTGCACTGATTCTTTCACAATGAATGTAACATAATTATGTCTGGCTGCTTGAGAAAATCTACCCCACTCCAAATTTGACTATCCAGTTTCTGGTTGGATACTATTTGTCTCTATTGAAAGTTTGAAAGCTATGCGGAATAGTAGCACTGATTCGTTATAATGCAGGGTTTCTTGCCTCCGGTGACAGCAATGGCAGAGGGTAAAACAGTTTTTCACTACGTAGCAAGGTTCTCTTTGAAGTAACTGCAAATTTGACCGTAACGCAATGGCTAAGGCACGGACAGTGAATTTCTTTTTTCAGAATCTGTCTAATGTGGTAATATTATATAACACGTATTAACATATCCCAAAGCACTCTGAATTATGAGTTATATCGGAAGATATGTAAAAAACAAAGCAGGAATTGTTAGCAAATTTTCTCACAAACGTGATGATGTGCATGATCATAACGATTATCTGCTGGCCCCAGAAGCCCTGTCAGTGCTCGGCATCAAGTATGCACTTAATGCACCCAACTCGTCCCGAGTCTTCAGACCAAACACAGCTATGTACTACACGAGCGAAATCTGCAGCTGTACTTGCGAATGGGCATGCGTGTTGCCAAGATCCATTGAGTGCTCAGATTAAACCAGCGAGCTTGGACAGCCTCCTACATTCAGATGAATAATGGACCAAAGCATCAACGCCACCAAAGACTTTGAGGACTTATTGAAGCTAATCATTCGATTGAAATTGTAGGGCATCTTGATATTTTTGCATAACTTCCATAACCATAAGGTACATATAAGCTGAAGTTACGTCTCTGTCAGTTAATGCTAAAGCATCAGCTGAAACATTGCATTCGATCGGTCGTTCTGGATACTGATTAGAATTTATTCTGACAAATATTGCCTGACATCTGGACTATCAAATACAGAATTATTTTGAAGTAGTAATATTAATAAAAGTCTCAGCGTCGTTAGCACCAGAAACTACTGGAGGAGTATTAGCGAATCCAAAAATGTCAGCTACTGCAGCTGTTTATAATCCAGTACCTTTAAACCGAAACATATTTGTTGCGACTAAACTCGAGTAGTCGTCGCTGAAACTAAGTGTAAATAGTACGTGCAACTGGTAAGTTCATAGAAATATATTATATTGTTTGATTAGCTAGTTGATATATGGCACTTCTAAACGAACTCCAATAGTTATTAACCAAGTATTATTTGTGTATCAGCGGCAATAGCAACTGGTGTTATCACCGTTGTCATTATACTGCCCCGAACTTCAAGTACGGCTTATGAGGTAACAGAAACACATCTTAGTCTTTTGTATTAAAAGTTCGTTTCCCGTTTTTGTTAGGTTCGTTTGAATTTTCATCGAGATATTCAACATATTCAAATTCTGTTGTTGAGTCATCTGTTGGTATTGCTTCAGTCAATTCAAGGTAATTTTTGACAGATATTCTATATCTGTTACTGTTAGACAAAAATTAGAACACCACGATATCTAGTCGAGTTCTATCACTCTGAGGTCTAGTTTTAGTTACTAATTTTCTAATAATTTTTTCGCCAGTCGGGGATAGCATTGTTTTTGTCTCTTTTATGAGCGCCACAGTAGTTTTTGATGTTGATGTCTCAGAAATTGCTTGTTTTATATTTATTTCGCTTGCGATTGGTGCAATCAGTGGTCCACCCTTAATTTTATGAGTAATCTTCTGTCAAATCTTCTGTCAAACAGCTGAACCTGCTGAAGAAGAGGCGCAGCAAATGCTTTTGATGCGTCTAATGCAATAGACACTATTTCTGTTGCAATTTCAAGTACAGTTTTAATTATTTTAGAGAATATATTCCAATGAAACCTACTACGATATTTCTGTGATAAATGTTTCGTTGTTTGATTTTGTTATACAAAACTGTCGGAAAAATTGACTCTGTGAGCTAGCTTAGAGATAACTTTGATGAGCTGAGATGACTAACTTCAAGCGCAGATTTGTTACAATTTCGTGATTGAGACTTAGCTGCAGGCTGGATTGATCAGCAAGTGTCATCGTCAACACTAACATAATAGTAGATTATTTGTCTTCGATTTACTTGCCTTGGCGATCCAGGTGACATGTCAGGAAAAAATAATAGTTTGAACTTTACTACCACGTGGTGTGCACGACCAACTCGCAATAGAGCAGTTTAATAAAAATCAAATTTACATTTGTTATATCAATGGATGAATCTTAACAACGGTCAGATGCTATTGGTGGCACTGAAAAAAAAACTAAAATAAAACCGTTTTTAAAGTGAGTCTGGCTCGCAATGTGTTATAGTGTGAAATGAACTCAAAATTATCTAATGTAGATTCAACTTCAGTTGTAATTAATAACTTTATTGCTTCATTTCGATCTGCAACTTTATAAGCGCCTTGTGGTATCTTAGGAGAAATCCAAGCAAGGCCAGCTGTCTGGATTGTTTGAAATGTCAAATTCTCATTCAAGTACTGATATTTGCCATAGCGTGCCAAGCAGTAGCTAATAATAAACCTATTTCATATTGCTTCGGGGACGTTTGCGTCTCTGAATCCAGCTCGATTGGTGAATTATAAATACAGAAAAGTTTGCACTGTCCGCTATAGCCTGTGATAAATCAAACAGTAATATACTTGGTAACAATTAATTTATTTGATAGATAAAACTGAACTGCTAGCAGTTTGCGCTTTGCGGTTAGCGAATCAGATTGCGACGATATGATCGTTACGTAAACTATAGTATTCGTCAGAAGTTAAATAACCGTTTGATCTGAGACTATCTAAAATGTCAACAAGTTCGTTGTAATTTTATGTGCTCGTAATTTCAGGCTTCCTTTGATACTATTAGAAACATCGGTCTATCAACTATTTCAACGGTCGAGTTAAGATCTTCAGACCATAAGCTATTTTCTCTTTAACTCTTTCGTCATTATGTTTTCTAGATAAGTTTTCTAAATAGGCTATTTTTTCATTAAAACATTTTTCTTTTTTCTTATGCTTGATAATATAATATCTTAAAAATCAGCAATAATACCGTCTCGTGCATATTAAAATATTTTTCTGCATCATCGTAATTAGTAAATGCTTTGAGCTTATCAAGAGCTACTAACCTAACCCTAACCCCATTTCTACCATAAATAACATACGGGTTTTAAGCTATGCACAAATTAGATCGATAGATAATAATGTGTTGTCATTATCTGGTGGGATCACGGCTGGAAATATCAATATGGACGGAAATTAATATTCACAAATTTATAACACAAATTTGACCAATAACAATTCTGTAACAAGTGTAAAGTTTATCAAGGACAACTTTGTAATAAAAGCCGGTGATACTATGGTAAGAAATATGGACATGGGATCAAATAAGTTAACCACTACGACAATTATAAACAACTGTATCAGATTTAAAAAATGAAAATTACGTTGATGATAACATATCAATGAATATTACATCACGAGTAGCGATATCCGGTGATTCGATGACAGGTATGTCAAGCATGGGCTCGAATAAACTAACGACATATAATCCAGTCGCTGCATTTGATCTTACAAATAAATTCTATGTTGACGCTGAATAAGTTCATCATTAGCAAGTGCAATTGCTTATGCAGATGCTAATTATCCTAAAATGTCCAGAGGGACAGTCACAGATGCGATCGATATGATTCATGATAAGATATCTTCCACGAATATACCCGTTTCTATATCCGATCTTACCAATAAACAGTACGTGGAGAGTTGCCAAATCGATTGCCATTGGTGGTACTACAAAACGAGCTAAAAATATTGTTGGTCACATTCCACATCTCGCAGATGTTACAAATAATTTTTGGGGTTTTGTTGCATCTATGTCATGTTATCATTCGGAGAATAATCCAAGTTAAGCGTTTGCTTTTAACAGCCCTCTATCGGACGGTTAGAGTAGATCACAGACGGAGAAACATCAAACTAATGGATCAAAATACAGTGTTCAGCGGCTGTAGCAGTATGGAAATTTCAACTGCGATGTCGACTAAATTCTAAGTTCGGAAGTATTCGTAACTTTCGATTAGAAGGATCAAATGATGATTTGATTTGGACTACATTTTATAAAATAGTAAGTGGTCATTTTTCTATTTTCCGGCAAGTTACATTTTATTCTCAATTTACCACAAACAAGTACTCATATTTTCTGATTTGTTATCAGCGCCAGAGTTCCTTATCCAGGTTTGTCGAGGTTTCAGATATTTACACTCGATGACCTAGTAGTAATTTGATGTGCTAGCACACTGTGATTTAATATAATTGTAATCTAAAATGTATATTGATCCTTCATCAGAGTCGCAAAATATTTTTATAACTTTATGCTAAACCCCAAAACGGAGATTGATTTTGATCACATAGACCTAGAACGTGTTGAGGAGACAATAGCGATAATGTATTTGTTTTAATGCAACGATTAACTTTAGAATCACACGCTTTAACTGAGAACAATGATAACTTTGCCAGAGATTCAGGAATGAGAGGCCGTTAACTGAGATACGGTAACAGAGACTTTGATATAATTAACAAATACTGTCCTGTAGGTGACTGCGAGGAAAGACGATTAAAAGTTTTAAAAAAATATTTGCTAAATGCACCGATTGAACTAATTAATGAAAATGCTTTGACTATTAATAAATCTAACGTTATAAAAACGAAATTTTATGGTGGTAAAATACCATAGCAAGAGCGACTAAGGAAGATTTACGACGAGATTGACAAACTAGTTGAAACAAGAAAACGCTGGTTTCTTAAAAATCGTTAGCTCAAAGACACATTTGCTAAACGATGACAAATAGATGCTGTTAGAAATAGTAGATAACAGTGATGTACTGACCTGCTAAGAACAGCATATCTAATTTTGATAGACTCTCACCGGCGATAAAGAAAAGTATGACGTATATCACATCAATGTTGCACTAAACACAGAATACGAAACTGAGTCTAGAATAGAGTAGTATGATGATAATGTAAAACGACATATATTTTATCAAAAGATTGATGATATTTCAACTGTGAAACCTATTATTGATAAAAACAATTATGAAATACATAATAGTTTTGAAAATTTGCGTTGAAAAACTATTAAAAAGCTGGAAAGTTACTAACAGAAGCAAGATACAGAAATAATAAAGAGTTGATTACTGGATATCTAAACATACCTGCCATATATATATATATATATATATATATATATATATATATATATATATATATATATATATATATATACACAGCAAGGTGATATTCGCGGTATTTTAAGTGATGCAAAATCACATGCAATTTGCAGGCAACTGTACTTAACAATTTGAAGCTGGGTCAGTTATGTTGTTAGTTTTATCAACGAAACAGAAGATATTTATCGTGATAGTGTCAATCATATTACTGAAAACCAACACAGTTTAACTCTTTATTTTCATCCTCAGTTTTAAAGGATATCATATATGATGATTTTCTCATCGGAAGTGTATGATAAGTATAGAGCGTTTCTTGCCGATCCTGTCAATAAAAAATTGAGTGCTCTGATCGATAAAGGCTCCGCTGTAAATATTTTTCTACGACGATTGAAATAACTTACGGAAACAGCTTCATAGCGACGAGAAAAGAAATAATATTTCATCAGGTCTGTCAGACAATGATAGGAATGAGATCGTCAAATACTTTACACATTACTTAAAGAACTTTACTGTCAGACAAGCTAAAAAAAGCATATAGCAAAATATATATTCCCATGATCATAACAACGAGTGTAATTATTTCAGTGGAAGAAACATTAAATCCATTATTGTTGATAGTACATCGGGGTAGGTATTGCTTTATCAGTGGTGAATAAAAAGATCGGATCAAAATACGAGAAAAGAAATCCGTCTTGTAAAATAGCAATAGCGACTTATATTAAAATTCTTAATCAACTTCGAGCTTGTCTCAGAGGTGAGAAATTTATAATGTTAGATCTGATATAGGAACTGAGAGCCAATGACGATATATTTGTAGATATGTTACCCAACTGAGTTGCGAAATACAAGACAAAAACGATACTCGGTAACTTTTATGTAAAATCGCTAGCGATTTCATTTAAAAAAAGAATAGTACACTTCTGTGTGAAATATGAAATATGGAAAATATTACAGTGCAAGATACCAAGTTAGTGATGCTTATATTCTCATTGACTTATGAAGCTTTATTTTAAAAAATGGACTGCTTTTAAAAGTGGTCTGTTCACCCTCCCTGCTGCTGTAAATTGTACTCGGTAACAATCGCGAATAAAATAATCAGTTCCGCCGAGATTAAACTGTGTTGGCGGAAAGAGAAAATCTCAGACAGTTACCAATACAAAGAAAGAGAAAGTATATCTTCATGCAGCTTGCGTATATCGATCGCTACCACAAGACGTGTCCATCTCTCTGTAGAGATTTTCCTTTTCACAATCGCTGCAGACTAGCATAGAGTAGTTGGAAATGACTGTTTGATCTTATTCGATATCCTATAGAGACGCGGACAGCCCTTCGACACTCGCAGCACATGGGTTTTCACATCTCTACCAATTCCTCAACAAAAAAGTAACGAAACCTCGGCGGGTTGCGTGGGGGATAACTTTGTCATGTGGGTTAGAGGCGAGAACAGGTGCCCAGGTACCCATAGGGTATCTAATGATGCAAAAGCCCTATTTCCGCACTATTGTTGTCTTGACAGTTCGTTAGTGACTGCCTCTCCTAAACAGATATTTGTATTGACACGGTATTTTCAGTAAAACACAATAGCACTATTGGGACAGAAAGGAAAATTTGAACATATAATATTCTTTTTTCTATAATCACCATTTGAATGTTTGATGTATATCATAATTAGTTCTTGTACATAAGACGTACCAATATGCTTTTTATGAAATTAAGGTTTGTTTGCCAGTTGGGTCATTAGAATTTTTTTTTAGGGCCATATGACTTATAACGACTTCAGCAATAGCTATACGCTAAGTAATTAAGACTGTCAGAAGTACCTTGATTACATCTTTGTAATTGAAAATAGGTACAAATATTTAATCAACTATTGTTTAGTTTCGAAAACTGCACAAAAATGAATAAGTCCGAAACATCACAAAGCTATTTTGAAACAACCCCTAAACACGTACATGAGAGCACATGCACATATATCTTCCTATCATAGCTGTCATCGGATTCAAACCATTGAGGTCACTGATGTTATGTGTGAGTAACCTTAACTTTACAACTACATGATTCATAGGTTAAATGAAACCTGAACATAAATCTTCTGTTCTTCGTAAATCTTTAGTGACATTTTGGAAACTAAAGGTAATTAAATTCTAGTGATAGTTAATATTTGTACCTATTTGTAATTACAGTAATTACAATGTATAGTGTTCATTTCAAGTTATGCTGCCAAAATGCATGGTGTAAAGACCAAAACGGTCATGTCAACCTTGATAATATGAGTTCCTTTATATCAATATAGAAATAGGAAAATGTCACACAGCCAAATTAATAATAATAATAATAATAATAATAATAATAATAATAATAATAATAATAATAATAATACTTGTATATTTCGAAGTCAATATGTGACGCCATTCACTACAACATCCAGGTGCTAAAAGCATGCTAGGATGTCCTTGTAGATAATTTAAATAATAGTTGTACATAATAATTCCATCAGGGAAAACTTCTAGCTATCATTCCAATAACTTAAAATTATTAGGAAACTTTACTGGGACCAGTGGTTTTTTAATAAGGAGTTTCTCTTGTTTTGTTTTTTATTTGTTCTTTTTTTTTACATTAGTCGGATTTTATTGTTGGTTTTACTTCCTGGTTAAATGTTTCGAGTACCTTTTATCTCGATTCAAACAGGATTTCAAAATGTTGGTTCTCTTGTTTCACTTTGATATGTCCGCTGTAAAGCAGGGATGACAAGTCAAGGAAAGCAATAAGGACCAATGTTCCGAATAGATGGAGGGTTAGGGTTTATTACTAAGATGAATATCTTTTAAATTAAGGATTACAAATATTTTGTTATTCTAATCAGTACACTAGTGCGTGATTTGGGCCAGATTGCAGTTTGTTTTTTATTGGTTTTAAACGCGCTTTGAACGCATTATTTGCCATATCATACTGAGGAAATAAAAGATGTGTGCTTTTCACAAGAACACACAAAAGCAGGAACCGGGTATCGAACGCGCGCCTTTGGATTGAATGTGACGCTGTACCAGCTGGCCTATGACGTCTCTAAGTCCTCAGTATCTTTATTCAGAGTTTGGTCCGTAGGGATCTGGCACTTGGGGGACAGTTATAACTTATTCATAGAATTTTTTTAAACAAACTAAAACCAATTAATGTATTCTGCACCACTTCTCTAATTGTTTTGGTTGAGTTTTGTTTCAACAGCACCGGAAACATACGAGTGTTAACCTTTTTCTTATTACGGCCGATTTACTTACCGATCAGTGTCAGGCAAAGTATACTAATTTTCATGGCATCAAACAACAGATTCAAGAACCAATGAAAATTATCCTGCCTTTAAAGAAAACAGACATCCATTAGGTACTTACCAACCAACCATTTAATGTGGTGGGGAGGATTCGGAATTTTCGTGAAGACAAAAATCCACGTACTCCAAACTGCTTGAGAAATATGTTTGCGCTCATTTGTAAAAAAAAACTAACTATATTTATTATAATACCCGAATACAGCTAATTTACCCTGAGGTAAAAAAAATGTTTGGTCCTTTACACTTCTAAAATGAAATTGCAAAGCAAAGTAAATGGAAAGTCCATTTTTAAAACAAGTATTCGCTGAATAAAATAGCCCTGTTTTTCAACTAACATGTCCAAACGAAAATGTGGCAAATATTATAGATGGCAAAACTAGAGCCGAAAGTGAGAAAATATGAGCAAAATGTCTATTTCGTATGCTATGGAAATATTTGCATTTAGTTTAATAATCTCCACAAGATGTGCAGCATTTACAGATGCTGAAATTTGTGGTTTTCGATTACTGGTAATGTAGGATTGAACATTGACTGAAGGCAATAATAGAAATAGCATAGAACTAGCTGTAAGACCCATCAGAGCTATAGCCAGTTTAGTAACGTTGGTTTAAAATCTATTTTTTATGCTTCTACTACTACTACTACTACTTCTACTACTACTACTACTGCTGTTGTTGCTACTACTACTACTAGTACTACTACTACTACTACTACTACTACTACTACTAATGATAATAATAATAATGAATTGGATGAAAATTAGAGTATATTTTGACAGTCGTTGAGACAAATCCAACGAGCTGCCATGACACATGGTTCAGGGATAAATAAAATGACAAAGATATTTGTTACTTCACTTATCCTTTGAACATATTTAATCAAACAGGAGGTTCGGTGGTTTGCTTCCACCAAAAAGAGGCGGGTTCGCATCCTACGATGTGACCAGCCTGAGTCGGCTACCGTGGTGTGTCCATGGGAAACGCACTAAATAACCTACCTTTTTTGTTGCTCTGCTTTAAAACAACAAAGGAACACCAACTTAAATCAAACATATGCGAAATACGAATGTTGCCAATTTATGTATGTTCTGTATATTTCTTAAGAATATATGAGACGGTTTCTATAGATTCAGATAAATAAAAAGAAGAAAAGGAGAGGGTAACCGGACGCAACGTCGGTTCCTGGAGATTGTTTTATAATTGTAGAGTTTCGTTCTATATCTGATTGACTCTTCTTTTCATCCCATGTTATAAAAATTAATGGGTTCCAAAACCGATTTGATTTTTATAGCATATTAAACCACAGGAGTCTGCAGTTTTATCAATAAAGCAAGGCGAAATTTCTGACAACATGAATTTAACATAACGATATTATAAATTAACACAAGGAATGCAAGAGTGACCACAACCCTCCGCTCGATTCGAATTTTCTTACGCGTCTTTAATCCCTTCAGAATCGCACGACGACAGAAAAACTACACATATCCTTTCAAAAATCAGTAACGTACCTTCGCATCACTCTCAGACCACCATCGCATGAATCAAATCCGGCGAATTAACCTTTATTTTCACCATTACGGTCACAAACCATGGAAAAATGAACCATTGGAGGAAGTAGCCCATATTTTTACAGAAAACATTCTGGTGAGGAGGATTTTTAAGTTTTAACAAATGTCACCAAAATGCAATCAAATATATATTTCGTTACTAAGAAAGTACCACCGTTAATATCTTTTCCTGAATCACCGCTTAACGGAATTTGACCAAATTTCTCAGTAAGTATCCAAGTTTGAACATCTTTGAGATTGATACTAAATATGTTTTTCGCCAACAAATATGGCATCCCATTACTAAACGTAGAAAAACATAAATTGACGAAATACATGGAATGTTTAAGACACTGAATATGTGAGGGGCTACAACTTTCCTATGGTCATCACAAGGTATTCACCAGGTCTCTGCGTTGACTGAATTTAAAAAAAGAAATGGTAGCAAAGATTCGTGTCCAGTTTTTTTAAGATAAGAAAGTGAATGCATTCCGTTTGAGGGTGTTACACAGCTCCCCACTATTCTCAGAATAGATGAGGACAACAGGTCTCTAATCAACAAGATCAAAGCATGCAAGATACTACGTGGCACCTTCTGTACCTCTAACTTTTGCCAGCGATTGTGATTTGACTTTTAACGTAGCTTTAACAATTGGAGTCAAGTCACTGTGATTTCTGCCGTATGGCAACTTATAGTGATGTCTAGCCTTGAGGCAACTTATAGTGATGCCTAGCATTAGGGCAACTTATAGTGATGTCTAGCTTTGGGGAAACTTATAGTGATGTCTAGCATTAGGGCAACTTATAGTGATATCTAGCATTAGGGAAACTTATAGTGATGTCTAGCATTAGGGCAACTTATAGTGATGTCTAGCATTGGGGAAACTTATAGTGATGTCTAGCATTAGGGAAACTTATAGTGATGTCTAGCATTGGGGCAACTTTTAGTGATGTCTAGCATTGGGGCAACTTATAGTGATGTCGAACATTGGGGTAACTTATAGTGATGTCTAGCATTGGATAAACGTATAGTGATGTCTAGCATTGGACAACTTATAGTGATGTTTAGTATTGGGACAACTTATAGTGATGTCTAGTATTGGGGCATCAATGCCGCAGACAAAAAGCACCATGCCCCACAAGTCACATTATCCCGACACTAGAAAGACCAGCCCAAACACTAACCTCTTCATGCTGAGCGCCTAGCAATGCAGCTGCTAGTAACATTTTTATAATTTTTAGTATGACTCGGCTGGGGTTCGAATCTGCGACCTCCTGCTTCCGAAGCGGACGCTTTAACCACTTTGCCCTCTCTCTAGCATTTTTCAAATATGAATTTATATTGTTTTCGTATTAACAATATTACTTAATAAAACTGTACATATAGGCTTAGGACGATTCGATAGGAAAGTACTTTTATTGTCAATCTTACGTAGCTACTTTATGAAAACAAAATCTTGGCCGTCTCTTTCCTGAATTTTTCGCAGGAAAATTATTTACTATTGCTCAATTGTTGAAAAAAACCCACATAAAATTGTAAAAAACTAAAATTAGAAAAATAACCAACCTACCCATCCCTCACAAAACACCCACCAAAAACCACCAAAAGAAACTGAAATAAAGCCAATAGTTTAAAACTCCGTTTAATTCTCATCTTTCTTTTATCTAGTTTTCCGTTAATCATTTTGTTTTGTTCTAATTTTGTCATTTCGGCGTTTTACTAAGAAACTTTAAGTGATGTTCGTCATCTCCCTTTCTACATTCTGTGACGTGTGTGCATAGTGCACGTGACAGAATGTTGGACAAAAAGCCAATACTAAAAGCAACATATATCCCGCCCAACTATCAAAACACGAGGATACAATTTAGGAATTTGTTTTTATTGCCTTTCCATGGATACTATCGAGTTCATTAGCGTCTTGTGAACAGCATTAATCAAACATTTGATTCATTTTTGTATTCCATCTCCTTTTCTTAAGGGTGGGGGCGACTTTCGTTTGCTCTTATGCATTTATGCTTCCTTCCATCCTTCCTTCCTTCCTCTCGTCCATTGTTATGTTATTTCTGCCGAATAACCAATATAATTATTAATGGATTTTATTCTGTGTTGGAATGCAGATGTAAATTGTTGAAACATTGGCTGTGTTCGGTTGTCAACATTATTGGTTATGATTTGGTCAAATGATAACCTCTGATTGTCTGATTCATTTTTTCCCCACAAAATGAATCGCTTAAGTATAATGACATTTCCACTACATTTCGGATTATGCACTGACGAGACGTTTACTGAGTTCAGTTGTAAAAATTCTGCATCATCTAATGGAATCAAATATGTCTTTGTTCTATTCACATAATGGCTTGTAATGATTAAAGGACTTGAATCAAATTTGATATGCTCTTTGGTTCTGACTTAACTTTAGCAAATTTGATTGACAGCCTTTTATGCAATCATTTTGTTTTCGTCATAACACCCAATTTTGATTCCTCACAATAGCTGCCTTAATTATTATTTGGAGTTCAACCAAATTTAGTATGCAGCTTCATTGTCATGACAACTTAGAGTTCAACCAAATTTAGTATGCAGCTTAATTGTAATGACATGTTGGCTGAGATGGACTGCCAGCGTTCTGCATTATTGATTGGAGTTACTGTTCTTGATTGCCTGATCCACTAACTTCGTTTCGGCTCAATGACTTGCCTATTTATTATTCAAATTTATTATTCAGTTCAACCACTGTTTACATGTAGCTTGATTATGATGGGGTTTCGGTTGAGTTTGATTGTCAGTATTCTACATTACCATCGTTTCACGGAATTATATCCGCTGTTGGCATAGCTGACGTTTTCACTTTTAGCACATGACTTCCCTATTGGAGTTGAAGAAATATAGTGGCGCTCTACATATAGTATACAATTCTGAGAGGTGACAGGTATATCGTGAATTTGTTTGCATTTACAAAATGACGAGAATGTTGGCATACATATATGTTACTTTCATGTACTTTGGCTGACGTTACATTGAATATTGTACCTTTGGAGCTTGTACACGATTTATATGCACTCCTGAGCAAAATGTCTGCTCCCATGAGCTAACAAAAATAGCCTGAATTAGTCTAAAATACACAATCTTCAGAAATTATTAAAATAGGGAAAATTAAATTTTGCCAGGCTAGAGAGTACCAAGTGCAATGAATGAATTATTAAATATATTCACTGAAAAAAAATGTTATCGGCCCTTTTTTACATCTGAAGTCCAGGAAGTAAAAACGACCAAGCGGAGCTTGCAGTATATTTTATACGAGCACAGCAAGGCGAAGCTGTATACCCCATAACTCCAAATACACCCATCAATCAAACACCAAAATAAAGGAAATTAAAAGTTCCTTTAATAATACTTAGATATACAAGGCTATTTTTAACAGACATTCTAACCAGTGAGGAAAATAAATAGGAAATTCATTTTTTTTATAAAAAAAAGATATACAATCTATGCAAATTACGAAACGGTAGAGCGCCACTTTTGTTGTCAACCCAGTGTGAGTTGCATTGTCAGTGACGTTATATACATGTTCAGTTGTATCATGATCCTTTAGCGGAGTTATCATCCCTGATTGTCATACACGCCCGGTATCATCCCCACACATAAATGCCTTCCTTAAAGATTTAAAGAAATTTTGATATTAAAAAGACATCATCTATATTTGATTAGCAGTGACCTTAAGTAAATATTTAGTATGCAACATGATCGTTTTCGGAGTTTTGTCTGCATGCCGCCAGAATTTTGATGCAACGATGGCAGAAAGCAATTATCATCTTGTGTTGTCGTTGAGTGGAGTCGTGGCTGCTGAGAGTTGGGCGTACATTTTGTTGTAGGTTATTCTTGTTGTTGATGAGACCTCTACTTGGTGACCTTCTTTAAGATGTACCTAAACATAATTGCTATATCACCATTGTCATATAGCCCTTTATTATTCAAAACAACTGAAAACCAGATCCGATTAGCCATATATCAAGAATATCCCTGACAACTTGTGTTTGGTTCCTATGTAATGTGTTATATTTTTCTATGCTACATATAGGAAGCATGAGGCATATTTCGATCGGAAGTGATAAGAAAACACAAAAGCATTTCGGATTTATGTTTTCTCATTATTGTAAATGTATGTGTATTGTAAATGTATGTTACTGTTAATACATGTATATTGCAAACAATGTCGGACTACTTATACACTCTTTACTGACAATAAACATGGTACTTTTATGACAGAAACGTTTTATTTCAAATATTTATGCAACAGTTCTTAAGTAAAGAATGAATTGTTTTATTATAAAGTGTACGTGACTTTTTAAAACTGAAATTGTAAATGAGTAGTTTGGGGACGGGGGTAGTATATTGTACTCATAAAATAATGCAGGGTATTTGCTAACGAAAGTAAATTTCATTTATACTCTCATAATAGGAAATTATATTTTATGTCATGGTAAGACAACTCACAGCGAAAGTTTGATAGTACCAGCATGGAATACGTTATTGGAATATGCTAGCTTGAGAGGCGGAAGCAAAACTGTGTCTCATGCTTGAAACCACTGTTGGTGTCTTAAACTCCCACGTGTATCCTTAGAGAGCTTCTATACCAATTTAAAAAGTACGCGTTCTAGTGAAATCCTGAAAAACTGTCGTCATTCTGTTTTGCTGTTCTATTCTTTACCATCACCAGTAACCAATAAATAAATAAATAAATAAATAAATAATATTTTAAAAAGTGTTTAAAATACTGGATCTACTCGTAATGAGGATTTGTTTGACGTTATTTTCATAGACTTGATTTTGAGTAAAATAACCTCCAATATCGCGTCTTTATTATTTCTAAAGTACCAAAGGATACTGCATTACAGACTCTGAAATAAGTTAGTTATTTTGGGGCTTCTCGTTGAGACCTAATACTGGATTCCATAAAAATGTTTACAAAGAGGCAACATTATGAGTTGGGTGTATATTCAAGTTTAAAACATTTAGGTAAATCATAACTCATTTTTGAGTTAAGAAGTGTGACTACGTCGTACTTTTGAGTGTGTACTGTTTGTGATACATGAAGCTAATGGTGGGTGGTTCGTTTCATGTTTATGTTACGGGTAATTGAATTCTTACGTCGATCCAAGACGTACTTAATCAGAAGAATTTCATTTAACAAACATCTGCATAATATACTAAATTAATTGCAATCGTTATAACTAATACTACACGAATAATAATAGTAGTAATAGGGGATACCGTAGGACATATGAGGCCAAAGAAGAAAAATCAGCCTGGGATACTATGGGGCACAGAGATTCCGAAAATAACATGGCACACCCTGCAATACTATTGGGCATAATGGAATTTTGTATAGAAACAAGAGGAATTGCACAGGTGACATGACGTCACGGTACTGGATACTGGCAACACTAGCAAGGGGCTGACCTAAAGACACACACACACACACACACGCATACATACATATATACATGCATACATACATACATACATACATACATACATACATACATACATACATACATACATACATACATACATACATACATACATACATACATACATACATACATACATACATACATACATACATACATACATGGGATAGTCCGGGTTAAACAGCATCATAGATAGATCCTTCGTTTCCAAATGGCTATATCAGTGATCTGGGTAATGGCCCTTGATGATTTGACATACATGGGATAGTCCGGGTTGAACAGCATCAACATTAGGAAGGTAGACAATTCTACGTTGGTCCACATCTTTTGTAACTAGAACAGGTGAAGGGAATGAAGTGAACCGCCGTTATTTATAGTAGAAGAGCAGATAGAAACATATAGAAATTGTTCACCAATCCCAACACGCGTTACAAAGGTAAGTCTCTTCACGGAGTCTGTCTTCTAATCCAAAGAGAGCCATCTGTCACGTCACATTCCCTATATAAGTGCACATTGAATCGATGCGATATTGCTTTGTGAAACATGACGGAACCTAAGAAGATGATGAATTGGGGTGCACCGCTGTGGAGACAATAAGCGATGGTATAGCAGCTGGTACTAAAGTGAACATGGTGCTACTTCCTAAACAGGTTGATTTCAACTGGGATTTAGTAGATCTTCTCTCTTCGCAAGAATTTGTTCCGGCACTAGCACCTCCGCCACTTTCTCTCTCTCTCAACCACACGTCGAGGATTTTTGACAAATACAGAGAAGAATTAGATTTTGTTTTACAGCAACAGAAAAAGGCAGAGAAAGCATTTCTTCTTGAGCAGCAACAGCGAGAAGAAGAAGAGGCAATAAGGAAACGGCAGGAAGACGAAGCAGTGGAGAAGAAACAAAGGCTATAAGAGAAGGAGAACACTGAAAGTCACAGGTCACTGTACTCTTAGATAGTTTGGCAGAGTTAAGAAGTCTGAAACAAATGTATCGGACTTATTTATTACGACACAAGAGAAAAAGACCTTCCCGAGTCAAACAGCCTAACCCGGCGACTAAACCAGAGATACCACCCCTAGTGATTTCTACTAAATCATTGACAGGAGGAAGTCGACAAGTAGGCCTTGTCCGTGGCAAAGGCTTAAGGCAGTTAAAACAGATTGCTTCTCGTTCCTGAGTTTATTCTAAGGAAAAAATCCAAACACCGAATGGTCCTTTTCAGGGCCACTCACTTTCGAAAAGAGAATATTCGTTTTGCCAAAATCAATTTAAAAACTAAAAATCCCTTCTATAACCCCATGATGTGCGTGTTATGAGTGTATGAGCGTAGGTTCTTATTATTCTAAGCAATCACAACTAAGAGACGTTTTTTTTCAGTCTGGTCTATTCTGCTACAAATATGTGCAATCCAATTCACAACACAAAACAAGATTTAAAAAAAATATTCGTAGACTTCTTCTGCGCCTACTTTTTGGTTCACTCTCTCTATCTCTCTCTCTGTTTTCTGAATTTCTTCACTTTCAGGTTTTTCCTCCTCTTCTTTCTCCCATTTTCTCTCCTTTTCTTCTCTTTCCGAACGTCTCGGAGTTCTTCCTTTGCCGAGGGCACCTCTTCTTCCTATTCCACCTCCTGCTCTTGTTGTTTCTTAGGGCACTCTGAAGACCAATGTTAATATGTATCTTGACTTTTGTCTCTTCTGGCACTGGTCTTGCTTTTATGACGATCTGGACATTCTTTAACCAAATGCCATTTGTTCTGGCAGATATAGGAAGTATTTTGACTTTTATCTCGAAAGGAGTCTTCCTCCTACTACTCTTCGTAGTCCGTCGACTTGTCTGAAGAAAACATTCTTATGACACCTCGCAAAGCTCTAATGAGAAGTTCGATTTGTGTGGGTTCTTCCATCGTGCTGATCGGTTTGAGAGCAAAATGAGTACTTAGAAGTTACCAGCCATTTATATATGCACTGGTGTGATATGAATATATAGGGGACCATGTTGTTTCAGATGTAGTCAATTGACGTTTTGCAATCAAGATGAAACGATAGCTCCATTTCGTAAAGAAAGGAGAAAAAAGTAAGAGGCAGAAACGTTATTTATCTCCTCGGACAGTAATTGAAGTCTTGGCTCAAATTCACTCCAGTGATGTTGAAGATAAGATGAGTGATCCAGAATTAAAACCCAAAGAGTCTACACCAAATCAAAAGTCCATTACCATTAGTAAACCCTGTAAAGTACTACCACATTCGAGAGATATACAAATGTTTCTCCAGAAAATTTAGAACTACGTCATACAGGTACGCAGTGAAGATTAAAGATGTCCGACGTACCGTTGGAGAAAGCACAAGGGTTCATTACCAAATGTGGGATTCTTTGTTAACTACACTGAAACGGCAATGTCAAGCCAAAAAAGACGATCACTTGAGACTTTCATTCATCACGACAATTTGATGTCTCCCGTTTGAATCGAGTTTAGCAGTCCATCAGAATTGACATCTTCCAAGGTCATCGACAAGATTCAACACGTACAGCAATCCAACGAAAAGTTTTACATCACCGACGGAAAAGCAAAACTGTTCATGACCCACCTTTCTCTTCCCCAAGGACAGGATATGACAAAAATGTGTTACTGGTAGATAACCTTCTCAGCACCAAAAGGACACTCGTTCAAATGAAAAATCTTCAAGACAAGATGTGCTTAGCCGGTGCCATCTTGGTGGGACGAACGTATATCGACAAAAACGACACGGCAAAATGGAAAAGAGACTGGGAGAAAATTCGAAAATCTAAGCGATCCAAACTACGAAGTGAGGCTTAGCTCCAGTTACTGCAAGCTGGGATAGCTAAAGATACGCTCTGTGGCATTCCTGAAATGCAAAACTGCAATACGCAAGGTTCATAGCAGAAATGTGCTTGTCGGGTCCCGAGTTTGTGCCCTGCGTGTAGACAAGGAATACGTGCCAATAGTGCCAAGCTACACGTCTGTTCAGGAACGAAACGATATCGCATTTATCACCATGCTGTGGACTTGGAGGACCAATGCTACATTCAGAAATACGATTATAAACATGAAGAAGAAGAAGATGACCAGAAGAAGAAAGGCAGTTTCGTGTTTTTTCGATTTCGATTGCATGCAAGAAACTGACATTCACATTCCTAATTTTTGTGTAGCTCACCGAGCGTGTGCAAAGTGCATTCAAGAGCATATTTTGATTCATTGCCCTTACTGTATCAAGAATCCTGGAGAACGTGAAAAAATCTTTTGGGGACCCAACACACTATCTGATTTTGCCCAATGGATCTTAAACCTATTGACGAAAAGTGGAGCCAAGAAAACACTGAACGTTACGGAGATTGTTATCGCTATGCTACGGTGATGGTTTACATTTTCTCGGCATACGATGAACTGTTTATATTGAGATACTATAATGAACAAAGTACCGAATGTCCTAAAGTGACTTTGAACGGAGCCAAAATCATTTCCATGCAAGTGTGTGAAGTGCAGTTTAAAGATTCGATGAGTTATATGGCCATGTTTTTGAGTCACATGCCTAAAACGTTTGGCATGAAAGAAATGGCCAAAGGCTATTTTCCACACTTTTCCACACCAAATCTAATCAACAATGCGTTCTACCCCATTTGCCTGAGGATCACTACTATGACCCCAACAACATGCGTACCGAACAACGAGAAGCTTTCTAAGCATGGTACCATACCCACGCCTCGGACTCTTTCAACTTTCAGGAATAAATGTTAAAATATTGTCGTTCAGATGTACACATTTTACGACGTTGCTGTGGAACATTTCTAGAGGCGTTCATGGAACATGGAGGGACTGATCCTTTGAAAAAAGCATGCACTATTTCCAAAGCGTGTTCCTTAGTTTACCGTCAACAATTCATGACGAAAACACGCTGTTATACGTCCTCAAACAACCATTTTTGTCAAACGTCAATACTCGGTCAAAGCTCTACGTTGGTTACATTACTTGTGTGACAAGGAAGACAAATGGATCCAACATGTCCGCAACGGAGGAGGCGAAAAGAGCCATCTGTAGGTATTCAGTGGATGGTTAGGGCTTAGAAAACCCCAAGATCGAGTACGAGTTTAACGGATACTTATTTCTAGGATATCCCATCTGCTACCTTGAACGTAACGCTAAAATGCAGCTTTTCCAACACACCATGGAAGAGTTGTACGAGGCAAATTGTCAGCGTCGCTTGAAGTTAGAATAGCAAGGATACCAAGTAGTAGAAATGTGTTTACACGTGTATGATCAGTGATTGAAAACCTATCCCAAGTAAAAGCGCATCGTGAAAAGTTACAAGCTGATGGACTTTTTGAACCCACGAGACAGTTTGTACGGAGGACGGACGAATGTCACCTGTTCGCTGTACCAAGCTGAGGAGGAGAAAGGAGAAAAAAATCAGATACTTGGACGTATGTTCTCTGTATCCCTACGTGTGCAAATATTTTCGCTTTTCAGCAGAGCACCCACACTTGCTGACGGAGCACATCGATGTGGAAAACATTCGACAATACGATCAAGTGCAAAGTTTTGCCTCCCACGAACTTGTACCATCCGGTGTTACCATATCATTGCCAAGGGAAAATGATATTTCCCTTGTGCCGTATATGTGTCGAAACGTGCAACCAAGAGCACCCTTGTCAGCACACTCAGGAAGAACGCGCCTTGACGGGAACGTGGGTCGGCGTGGAAATGTTTATACCTTTAGACTTGCGATAAAACTGTTAGAAGGTTGCGAAATTTACCACTTTTCCAAGACAGGAAAGTATCACAAGGTCGACGAGACTCAAAAAGGCATTTTCGCAGGCTACTTGAATGATTTTTGAAACTGAAACAAGAAGCCAGTGGCTATCCTTCCCGGTGTCACTCTCCCAAAGGCCAAACGAAATTCAAAGAGAAATACTGGGAGCAGGAAGGTATCACTTTAGACCACATGGATAAAAACGAAGGAAGGCGATTGATGTGGGGGGGGGGAATGGCATAACAACAGTGTTTACACAAGACATAGTATTTGTCAGAACTTTCCTGCTACTTCCAGATGATAAACGACAAAACCAATTACATAAAACACGTGGAGGTCCTTCGTGAGGACTTGATCTTAGTCGATTACGAAGAAGAGCTGGACTTTGTAAAAGCTGACGAATTTGGAAATGTCATCATTGCGGCTTACGTGTACATGCTCTCTTAAATCTGTACGAAGCTTTAGAACTGTTAGGAGATCGTGTGTTGTATTTTGACACGGACAGTTGCATCTATATCGATCGTCTGCGTGAAAAGCATTCTAAAATAGAAGGAGACTCTTTAGGAGCTTAGAATGACGAACATCTCGAAGACAATATTCTAAGGTTTGCAAGTGGCGGTCCCAAACAATATGGTTACGAATACCGCGACCCCAAAGAGAAGTGCACACGGAGTGTAAAGTGAAAGGATTGACTCTCAATTATCGACACTAGTCAAGTGGTAAACTTTGGCGTACTAAAAAAGCCTTGCAGTCTCGACAGGATGGAAACTTTAAAGTGACCACGTACCAACCAAACAAGATTGTACGTTTACCCACACATCAAATCGCCAGTCGACCCTTAGAAAAAGTCTATCAAACATTGTATGAGAAGCGAGTACGGCTTCCCATTTCACTTTCCCGTAAGGACACGTCGATATTGGTCAGCATATAAAAATGGACAATGTCCAAGACCAATAGTTCATTGTCACTACCAAGACCAAGAGAGAAAGATGAATCCTTTTACACATAAAGTATCAAGCAAGAGCAAACTCGAGTTCGATGCTGTGCCTTGCGATGGCATAGATGCCGTTCACTGTGACTTTAGTGATTCGGTACTTAATCATCATGGGAACTTTGTTATGACTACACCTACCATGAAAAGTGACAATGATGGTGTACGTGTCAAACTGACGGGTACTCAAGAGATGCCTCTCGTTATCGCACACCTTTTTACTTTACTGGTTTTTATGGTGGATGTCCAACTCCACGGGAAACCATGCGGCTATCACCTATGGATGACATGCAAAATTGAGCAAAGTCCTAAGGATTTCACTTTATCCTTATCGAAATGAACCTGTGAAAGACGAATATTCGTTCCCTATGCTTTTCCTTGAATGTTGCGACTTTGAAAGTCGATTGCAAACCTTCCAAACAATGGCTAAAATATCTGGGAGTACCTACACCCGAAGTATTAGTCAGAACCGGATTTTTGATAAAGTCAACTGCTTTAGATGCAGTGTGTCACTTTACCAGTGGGAGAAGAAAGATAGCGCTTAGCTTGAACATACTCGATGGTCTCCTTAGTGTTTTTACCTACCCTTAGTGGGTCCCAAGAAATCCTTGGATGGATGATTTACAAGAGAACATTCGTGATTTACCTGTGGAGTTGAGAGAATGTATTTAAAAAGAGTTGGTCAAAATAAAAGTCAAACGCAAAAAAACCCAAAAATAATTACATCCATTACGTCACCGATGTTTGAACCATAGGTACCTAAATGCTATAAGAGGATTTATTCTGATGAAAGTGTTCCAGTGGTCAGATATTCATCAACTACCCAAGGGGAAGAAGGGTTGGTTCGTTACTGATTCTCTTTACTACAAGGTGCAGTTACTCAGTTATTGCAATGAATTCCAGAAGAAGAGTGAAAGAGTTACTAAAATCTTCTACACAATGTAAATTTAGTTAAAGAGAGAATTAATGAACGACGTTAGGTGTGCAAGTTAGTGACCAGATATTGTGGAATACGACCACTTCTGTGCAAAAGGTACACTTATTGCCTCCGACAAAAAAAGAGGTATAAAAATGTTCTACCATATGGATGCTTTGCAAGAGAACATTCGTGGCTTACCTGTGGAGTTTAGAGAACGCATTTACCGACAGTTGGTAAAAATACAAGTTAAACGCAAAAACAATCGCATCCATTACGTCACCGATATTTGAACCACTGGTACCTAAGTGCTATAAAAGGATTGATTCTGATGAAAGTATCAAAGTGGTCAGACATTGATAATCTACTCGTGGGAGAGAAGGATTGTATTGTTGGTAGTGATTCATTTTACTAGCAGGTACACTTACTGAATCGAATTCCAAAAGAAGAGTCAGAGGGTTTACAAAATCTTGTACACAATGTAAATTTAGTTGAAGAGGAAACTTCTGAACAACTTGTAATGTGTCAGTTAATGACTAAATATTTTGGATACGTCGCCGGAATACGACCACTTTTTTGCAGAAAGTACACTTATAGCTGCCGAAAAAGAGGGTATAAAAACGTTCTACCATGCAGCAAGCTTTATCATCTCTGATACAACAGATACAGTGGAAGGATATCAATGACAATATTCAAACGGTGGAGGATTATCATTGCCTATTACGAGAATTGTGTTCATTGAATTGGGCTCGACGTGTAGTGTGCATCCTAGTGGCTTACTTTCTGGCATTTCCTTTACTGTCAGGTTCTTTGTGGACTCTTTACGAACGGTACCTATCACTCAAACAGCATGAAATTAATCCCACGAGAGGCGCATTCTCCTCAAAGTTTTGCGCTTTCATCTGGATACTTCTCGACCTCTACGGGAAAACAAGATTTGTCAACTTTTGTGTATGACGATGTGTGTGCAGCTTGTGACTTACACACTCACTGGATAGATGTACGTGACTGAAATAGTTGGTGTTTTGAGGCTTGGACAAAAGAAGTGACCGAATATGCCCGAGATTTGTAATCATAAAAAATTACAACGTTCAGAGAAAAAAATAACTTTTAAACCTGTGTTAGTGACAGTACCATAAGACGAGGAACAGCCTGTCACCGAGAAAAACCACTCATTTCAGGACAGATGCTTCATTGGCATCCTTGAAAAACCTTCCGGGAGACCCCTTGCATGACGGTGCTAAGGAATGTACAGACTCTCAGAACATTTCACACCTAGGATCCTACATGTTGATGACACAAAATGTTGTACAGACTTGTTTATATTCCACTCTAATTGTTTTGATGTGTCTTTTATTCATGTGCTTAACCATTTGGCTTTAATCTATTTTTGTCATTCGTGTTCTTCACAATTAAAAAATAAATGACAATAAACATGTTCTGAAAAAAGTATAATAACTCATGTCTTGTCTGTCTTCGTGTCAAAAGCGACATTTCATGCACTACTATGACTGGCACTGCTGTCTCTTCTCCCACTTCCTCCACTTTCAAAGTCATCGACGAACACTTAGATCGTGCTAGTTGGGAGGCCTTTTATCTTTGGCATCCTTTATTGATGCTCATAGCTGGACAGCGATTCAGGCAAAACTGAATTTGTCAAACGTTTGATCGATCATAAACATCATTTGATCGATTGCCCACAACGATTCATGTGGTGTTACAAAGTGTGGCAATCAGCGTACAGCCTTCTGCGAGAAAGTCAATGTGATTCCATTGTGTTTGTTGAAGGCATTCCTGTTGAAGATGAATGAAGCGTGTCTGACCCCAGTCAAACCCATTTGGTCATCTTTGATAACATGTTATGCAAAGACGAAGAAATTAAACTGTGGTTTACTCGCAAAGGGCATCATAGTAATGCCAGTGTCATTTGCATTATCCAAAATGTGTTTCAACAAAGTAAAGCGCATCGTACGATCATTCTCCATGCTAATTACGTGGTCTTATTTAAAAGTCCTAGAGATAAATCGCAAGTACATGTCTTAGCCAAACAGTTAGGAACACCTTGGCTAAGTCATGCGTACGAAGACGCCACTCAAACCCCACATGATTATTTACTCATGTCATTTCAATCCCACTAACCCCGATTATTTGCTATTTCGTACCCATATGTTTCGCCACTGGTGCCAAGACGGGGTACTTGTTGTTTATACGTCCCAGTGTCGATTTAACAACCACCACCAAAAGATTCTATAAAAAAAACCTCTTTCGCTTGGACTCTCTCACACAGTGTCAACATGACATCCCTTCAGTCTCATCTCCCCATTAAATTGATTCGTGCCTTGTAAGACATCAGTGGTGAAAAACTCCACAAATACGTGTTAGTGTCTTCGAAGCCAGTCCCAATGGAGTCTTATGATGGTTTACGGTGACAGCACCTCTAGTACTTCAAGGCATCGTTCAGATTACACAAACCAAACGTTTCTTTTTTGTGAAAGAAGCCTTAACGCAAATGGCAAATCCACGCATTGACACTCAAATAAAAAAAGCAAATCATTTTGAAACCTGGAGGTAGTGGTTCTTTTGGAGGTGTCATCAGTCGTTCCCTCTTAAAATGGGATCTCCCCAGGAAAAAGTCCACTCCCCCACATACCCAAAAGAAAAAGAAAAAGAGCAACGGTGTGAAGACTAGGTAACAACCCTAGAAAAATAAAAAGAAAGAAAGCATCGGTGTCAAGACCAGGTCATAGCCTCAGAAAAAGAAAAAGACTTCAGCGGCGATACCCTCTTTGTCTTTAGCGGCAATGGCCGCTACTCACAAAGTACCTGTCCCCAAAATCAAAGTCCAAGACAGGTCAGCCGTGTTACAAATTTTACTGGATTTGTCCAAGCAAGAACTGTCCCGATTTAGTTCGTTGCGAACTTCACGACGTGTGTTGCCTGTCATCAAGTTGATTCGACGTAAAGACAATCATTAGCGACGCATTCCAGTATAAAAAAGACCTGAAGTAAACTATACGAATAAGTTTTTCTGCATTTGAACGCTCAAAGATTGCCACACCAAGAAGTGCACATCGTTATTCTGTCCAAAAAGGAAAAGGAAAGGAAAAAAAGAAAGGGACTGCCTCTTCGTTTATCTTAACATGGGCTCATGTTGTCCGTCCAGACCAAAGCTCCTATACACATGAGAAAAAAGACGTCATCGATACATTGTGCGAATGTTGTCTGAATGTCTTGAAAGTCACGATACCTTGATCTAAACAACAGAAAGAATGCTTAGCCAAACATGTACAAGTGATTCGCCAAATGGTCCAAAGGAAAATCTAAAAGTAAAGATGTTCATGCAGCGCGAAGGAGTTTTGCCTCTTATATCTATGTTGCTGAAAGGAGTATTAGGAACAAAGATGGGAAATCTTTGGAGGAAAATTAAAAAGTTCAAGAAGATAAAAGGGTTTTCTGGAATCAAACAATCTCAGATGTAATTCTTGACAAACACTGGAAGAAACTGAATTTAGTCCCTTACAAACGATGGATAGAATGCAATGATTGGCAAGAATAACGAACTCCACATTTACTTCCCAATCCTCATTTAGCTGAGATATCCCAATTACAACACGAATTGCAATTGTTGATGGATCTCGGCGATTTGTCCGAAAATGAAAAATCTCTGCGGTACGGTCAACTGTTACAACGACTACAACTCTTTCAGCAGAAAGCTTTAGACGAAACAGCTCAATCCACTCTGAAAGATATTAAGGCCTTGATGAAACGTCCATCACCACCACTGCCACCACCCTCAGTGGTCAAGACCAAAAAAGAAGAAGAGTTTCAATCTCCACCAGAAAAAAGTGCGTAAGTTAACAACACCAACAAATATCCATAATTAGTTGGATTAAAAAGATGACGACCACCCCTTTTTCGACAGAAGTGGAAAAGAAAGAAGAGAAACCAGAAGTGAAACAAGAACTGATTTCCCCTGATCAGTCATCCTCCTCGTCAACATCTCTATTGCTCATCGGACACGCAAAGGATTACAAACTAAGAAAATACTACAAGAAAATTGGCGAAAATTGATCACTTATTAAAAAATGGAGAAGATCTTTGTCAGCATTTACTACAATCCATCCCATTCAGCCGGTTACGGAGGAGTTCAGAAATTGTATCGTGTTGCCAAAACAAGTCTGAGAAGTGTCCGTTTACTTCAGATGAAACGATGGTTACAAGAACAAATCACGTACACCTTACATTATTCGACGAAAATTTTCTAGAAGTCGCACCTAAGTGGAAGGCATCGATTATCAATGACAATCTGATTTATCTACTTGCAACCGTGGTTACATATATTTGTTTTGTGTTATCGATGTCTTTTCTCTTGGGTTGTACCATTGGCTTCCACATCTATCAGTGAGTTAGTACGAGCCCTGAAAATTGTGTTGAAACAAAGTGGTCGTCACCCTCCTCGATGGCAAACCGACAACGGCACAGAATTTCTGAATCAAGCTTTCCAGAAACGTCACATTCACATTTTCACCACCTAGAATCCCGAAACCAAAGCCAGCATCGTGGAACATTTTCAACGCACATTGAAAGAACGCATGTGGAAATATTTTTCGCATCAGCGCACTCTCAAGTACATTGACTTTTTGCCGCACCTCGTACAATCGTACAACCAGTCTTACTATCTGAGCATTAGACGTGCCACCTCACCCCCTCAAGAAGTGACTCCAGACAACGAAAAGACCGCATTCAAGCGCCTGTTTGGTACGTCTCCGTCATTAACTGTCTCCAAGAAAGGTGGGGTGTTGGCCAAAGGAGATTGGATACGCATTGGCAAAAATGAACTTACTTTTGACAAAGGTTACTTACCCAATTGGACCACCGAATTGTTTCTTGTCACTGAACGAGTTAGTGGCCGTTATCCTCCCATCTATAAACTAGAAGACATGAATAGGAAAGTGTTTAAAGGAACGTTTTACTTACCCGAGTTACGTGTGACCAGAAAAGAAGACGACGTGTACAAGACAGAAAGCATTCTCAATCGAAGAACACGAAAAGTGAGAAAATGCCGTGTCATATAAGTCAAAGTACATTGGAAAGGATATTCATCTAGTTTTGACTCTTGGATCGACTCTTCTCAAATCATCGACTATAAAAAGAAGAGACCATCATGCCCTTCAACACTGCCGAAGCTACTACAGTAACCACTCCTTCCCAGAGTTTTTCTCTGCAAAATCTACAAAAGTAACCCTTGTGGGTGTGGTGTGGAGAATGTGTGCCTAAAACGCAAATCGTCTTGTTTCTGCCAAATCGTTGTGGTGTATTGTGTTATCGGTGCTGCCATTGCCAATTTGAGTTTGCAACACGGAGACAAACAAGTGTGGACTATTTTACTCAGCAGTTGCATTGGTTACCTTCTTCCCAATCCATCTTTGAAATATGCTTCTAACGTAATCAACACCAACGGGAGTCTTTTGTCCAACGTTAGTTCCAAAAGTTCCTCCTAACCATGCTCTTTTAGACATTCCTCTGACTTCCAGTGTCTCCTCAAGCACTAGATCTAAAATTATGAACAACCAATTCTACTCAACGTTATCCAGTAAATGTTTCATGGAGGTGTTTCCTAATAGTGCTTTGTGCTGTTACACGGCCAGATTACCTTAGGCCATCCAATTGGATTACCCTACACAAATCAAAAAACATCGTCGAAAATCAAAGCACTTTGTCGATAGATGTTTATGAGGATGAACTGCAAAAAGCCTTGGATGAACGCCGTGGTGTAACTGACTTTATAAAATCAAAAGACCCCAAAACCAAACGAGCCACTTAAGTGTAGAAAATTCACGTGGGCTATTAATTGGTCAACATTTGGTGAACACCCTTGCTGAAAGGTTCAATTTCAGGTTTGGTAAAGCCTTGGAGAGAGCCATAAAAAGTGTCACGATCGAGTAAAACAAAATATGTCGTCACCAAATGATCAAATTTCAGGAGGACAAAGTTTTGGCCATTACATTTTGTCCTGAATTATATGACATTTTTTTTTGTGGAGACGCCAACTTGATCAAGATTCAAAACGAAATACCAGCCGTGACCGGTAACATGGATTTGTCATATACTTTTGATGCCCTGTAGAAATGAACCAAGGACTGAATTTGATCTTTGTGTACTACGACGAGCATAAAAATGCCTGGCAACATAAATTTATTCAACAAGTTAAGAAATAGTTGGCGGTGGATAATGAATCAAGCTTTCCAGAAACGTCTACGTGGTGGACAGACTTGACAAAGAATGGAAGTATCCGGGTAGCCTAGACTTGGTGAACAGTCTACAAGCAGCAAGTTATCATCTGCGAATGATAACAATGGAAGAAGCTGACATGTGGAAAGGATTCATTTATCCTAAATATGTAAGAGTGGGAGCCTTAAAGCAGGTTCTGAATGTTGTGATCAAAGTTAGCTTTTTGCAAAACATCTTCCATTTAACGGAATGGCCGTTTGTGAAAAAGGCTTAGACAACATCAAGAAAGGCGAAATTAGCTTTTTTAAAAAAATGCACATTACATTTTGTCAACATAGCAACATTTGTTATGCTGAAATACAGAAACATGAAACTTGCCAGAATTATTCCTGAGATGGCAACAATAAATTTTACAGTTTGAAAAGGGATGTAACAGATGTGATTCATGAAGGTCAAAGGTCAAAGGTTAAAATATTTGCATGTTGTCGAATATGGAAAAAAGATAATTTGCTTGGTCATCATTTAATTTTTAATTTCATCGCAAATAAATGAAAAGAAACATTTTCACTATGTATTTCTTTTACCTAATGTAACGGTTTTAAATTCAAGTTGACTTCATTCATATATTTTAAGACTTCTAATTTCCCCATAATTATGGTTTCTATTCACACAATATACTGCCTCGAGGCAAATTATGTAAGGAAGAGTAGAATAAGCACAATTAGCTTATTTTCATGGATAAAACCAATTTTATTGTGTCATTTTATTCAGAACATCATACGCAATAATATGAAAATAAGAAAAATAATTTAATAAATTTTATATTTGTATTAAGGTGGCGCTATACTGTTTTGCATTTTGCATAGGCTTAGAATTTAAAAAAAAAAAAAAAAAAAAAAATCCCGGGTGTCCTCACTGGTTATACTGGCTATTTGAATGTGTCATAGGAAGGTATGCTTCGATAACACGTATATCTTATGTGACAAATTGGCGGCGTGCAAAACACGCCACCCTCTTTCACTACGGTTCGTTGCTAGGGAATGACCTCCGCGGTGTGATTTACCCAGTGTGGATAGATAGAAAGAAGAATGCAGATCACTGAACGAGTATATTGAAGAAATAACAATACGAGCCTCCTTTCAATGAACAAATATAAAATTGAATCAGTTTATCAACAGAGTTTAAAATGAAAAGAAATCAATGACTTTGTTACAAAAGAAGGAAAAATGGTACTAACATGTACTCAAATAAAAAAGACAATACAAATTTCTTTAAATGTAAAATTGCTTTCAACGTTAAATTGCTATCCTCATTGCCAATGAGATGTGACCTTTGAGTGTAACGATGAGAGACTTCATGACCTAATTTATGCAGACAACAAGACTTCCGTTCGTCCCTGCTCTGTCGATCTTTGTCTAGCTTTTTTGTCTTGGTCTCTTGTCCGTCGAACTCTGACTTAACAATCGTCTCTGGACTTAGATTTCTGCGTAGATCTTCGTCTCGTCCTGTGATTGTTCAGGGATTCCTCATGTGTATCCAGGAAAGCTGTTTCCTTTTGCCGTTTCTTTATTCGTTTCCACGAACCTCACGTATAGGCCGTCTCCTAACTGAGAGAACTATCCGGCACCTTACTCAATAACGAAAACGTACTTTCTACGAATTTCGGAGTCATACTAACTTTCCTTGCGAAAGATCGAAGTCGACTAAAGAATTTCCCTAAAGTAAAACCTTTAATTTCTTACAGAGTTACGCCCATAAATCCATATTAACCAATCGGAATAGACAGTTTCCTAAACCTGTTCGTAGAATGTTTGGATTGACAAGAAAACTAAACAACTAATCATGCCGTAATTAATCATTTACTTTGAGCTATCATCTATAGCCAGATGCCGCCTTTACCCTGCCGATTTTGGGGAAAGGTCTTATGTCATTCTCTTGTACCATAGCATCTGACTCTGTCATGTTACGTCGGCTAGAACGAATTCCCTTTTGACGTTCAGAGATGAAATGAAAAAAATCATCTAACTATCTCTAGCCCTTTCTACTTTAATTAAGTTGACTTTGATACAATTCCTTTAAACAAAGCTTCTAAGAGTTTTCAAAATTCGACACATCACATCTTATAATACAGGTATGCTTCGATAACACGTATATCTTATAATACAGGTATGCTTCGATAGCACGTATATCTTATAATACAGGTATGCTTCGATAACATGAATCTGGAGTAATGCTTTGAAAACACGTGTCTAGCATAGTGCATGTATGCTTTGATAAAAAGAATGTGGCATAATGCCCGCACTGATGGTGTCGACCGGTGTGGCCCGCCCCCCCCCCTCCCAAGCGATTTTTATAAGAATTTTAACACTGCGTACCATGTTGAAAATTCTGGCGAACTCTATAGAAAATACTGAGCGTTCTGATATTCAACCCAGTATAGTCTATAAGAAAAGGAAAGACAAGTAATTTTTAAGCCGTTAAAAAAAATCCCTTCTTTTGCTGTAGACATCAGACTTTCCTGAAATGGGAACCGGCGTAGAACGACTTTGTATAACGTATTTATTTTATGGACGAATGGTTGTTATATACGCATTAATTTGACATTCTCTGGAGTTTTCGTCATTTTCAACTTATCATCAATACTCCTGCAAAAGAGACAAGGTCTTCAGCATTGAAAATATTTACCAAAATTTTCAACTGTCAAGGGTTTCGTGTTCTTTTTAGGTGTGTGTGTGTGCGTGTGAATTTGTAACTTTTGGGAAGAATAGGAATGTCTGATTCACGCTTGCCTTGTATTTTATTTGTTTGAAAGTGAATTGTGAACTTTAATATTAGAACAACTAAACACTGCAGTATCCTTAAATATCTAATGCGTGTCCCTGCTATTTAAGTTAGACGAGTGTGGTTAAAATCCAATACAGGGTAAATTTATACATAGAATTTTAGACAATTTTTTTAATATCTATCTCTAGCACTTCGAAGCCTCTCACTGAATTCAGTATCGGAGAGGGATAACATTTGGATATACGCTTCGATCACCATCATGAATATAAGATTTCGATGTGGCCCAGTCCGACACTGTCCGTGTGCATTCGACGTGGTCCAGTCCGACATTGTCTGAGTGCATTCAACGTGGCCCAGTCCGACACTGTCACTGTGCATTCGACGTGGCCCAGTCCGACATTGTCTGAGTGCATTCGACGTGGCCCAGTGCGACACTGTCCGTGTGCATTCGACGTGGCCCAGTCCGACACTGTCTGAGTACATTTAACTTGTGAAAACTTCTAAGCTTAATACTATGACTTAAAACTTCTACATTAATAATATATCAAAAGCTTTACCGGACACCATTTTAAAACTTCTACAATAATATTATATAAAAAGCTTTACCGGACACCAGTATAAACTTCTACATTAATGATATAACATAAGCTTTACCGGACACCAGTATAAACTTCTACATTAATGATATAACATAAGATTTACCGGACACCAGTATAAACTTCTACATTAAAAATATATCTAAAGCTTTACCGGACACCAGTATAAACTTCACATTATTAATATATCAAAAGCTTTACCGGACACCAGTATAAACTTCTACATTAATAAAATATCAAAAGCTTTAACGGACACCAGTATAAACGTCTTCATTAATAATATATCTAAAGCTTTACCGGACACCAGTATAAACTTCTACATTAATGAAATATCAAAAGCTTTACCGGACACCAGTATAAACTTCTACATTAATGAAATATCAAAAGCTTTACAGGACACCGGTATAAACTTATTAATAATATATGTTAAGTTTTACCGGACACCAGTATAAACTTCTACATTAATAAAATATCAAAAGCTTTAACGGACACCAGTATAAACTTCTTCATTAATACTATATCTAAAGCTTTACCGGACACCAGTATAAACTTCTACATTAATAAAATATCAAAAGCTTTAACGGACACCAGTATAAACTTCTTCATTAATAATATATCTAAAGCTTTACCGGACACCAGTATAAACTTCTTCATTAATAATATATCTAAAGCTTTACTGGACACCAGTATAAACTTCTACATTAATAAAATATCAAAAGCTTTACCGGACACCAGTATAAACTTATTAATAATATATGTTAAGTTTTACCGGACACCAGTATAAACTTCTACATTAATAATATATCAAAAGCTTTTCCGGACACCAGCATAAACTTCTACATTAATAATATATGTTAAGCTTTACCGGACACCAGTATAAACTTATACATTAATAATATATCAAAAGCTTTTCCTGACACTAGTATAAACTTCTATATTAATAATATTATATCCAAAACAATTCCAGCCCTTCCACAGGGGAGGGGCTCGGTTTTCTTGCGAGGAAAAATATCCCGTCCTGCTTTCAAACAGTTTCAAAACTAATATTCATTCTGCAATTAATAGAAAATAGGAAACATTTATATTTATTGCATTATTTAAAAAAGTAAATTATTTTAAGGTAAAAGAAGAAAAAAAAATCATGGACTAAAACCAGACTCCAGTCTCATTCCCACGTACCACTCTAATGACAAAATTAAACTGACGGTCTCTAATAAATAGTTTATAATAAAATGATTTCTCCTCAATAAGCAGAGCGCATGCTTGTCAAATTCAACACTTCCGTGTTGAGAGGGAACTGTAATCTCTGTGTTCTACACTAAAAATAATGTGGAAACAACTGGGTCAGATTGCTATGAATACTTGATCTCCATGAAAACGAGTAGGTACTGTAAAAATGACATACCAAGTGACTCTAACGTCCAGATTTTCCCATGCAGCCTACTTGTTTAGGTACAAAAAGTGCTACAGAATCAAGCCTACATGTTACTGAAAGTTTCTATTTCTTTTCCACGTGAAATAAATCTTAATAGATAATGTGAAGAATGGAGCATGGACACGATGTCTACATCTATTTTTAAAATTCTGCACCATTACATATATACGTGTCATGCCATTTTTGTTTTCAGAGCGCCGCCATGGCTAAGTCGTGTGAACAGCAGTGTCTCGTTACGAATGAAATTAAAAGTCGTGAATTGTAAGAGAGGACTGTTGAGATGTTATAAAAATTAACCCATTCTTGATTATAGTTTGTGTAAGTTTTACATTAAGATGTGAAAATAGGATAAGCTAGCAGGCTTGAAAATACAGAGTGGTGAGTTGTTTCTTCCCTTGTTATATCTCTTGACTCCACCTACTCCTATCCGTTGACCAGTACTGTTAATTGTATTTATATCGAGTCCATATATGTTATAGTATTTCCTAATGTCTCCATTTGTTTGTACCCCCTACAGATTTGAAGTACAAACTTTTATAAAAGATATAAAAATGTACAAAACTTTGTCATTTCATTCATCAATTTATAATTTCTAACCTGTGTCCTACCAGGTGGTCCCAGACATCTTGTTTGCATTTCAAACCAAATGGATACTATCAGTGTAAACAAATAGACAGCAGCGGCTCATTTTTCTTTTCTGTATTTTAGAAGAGTCCATTTTCAGAAAACACTGTTGTCTGCATCTGATATTTGCAATGTCTAATTTTAATATTTCTACAAAGAATTGAACAAAATACAAAAATGTAACTTTTACATGTGTGTTCCAAGGAATGTAATTCCAAAAGTTATGGAAATTTAAGAAATTATAAAGAGTTTATTGAAGATGGTGAACTGCATCACATCTGTTATCAGAAAAAAATACCATGGCATACACAACTAAGGTGCCATATTATTAATGAAAAGCCTAGGGGTTTTTTTTAGGTTTTTTTTTTTTTATTAAACATGCAGAAGATGACAGTGTTAAGATCCCCTGGTGACAGTTGGGTTAGAAATTATAAAATGAGGATTGAAATGACTTAAGTATTTTGCATTTTTTTTTTATCTTTGTATGGTAGACTTACAATTGGGATATTAAGAGAATATTATAGTTCAATAAATCTGGTCCCACTGCTGCAGATATGATTAGTCACCTGACAATGTAGGCAACTAAGTTGCTTAAAAAAATGTAAATTTTTAGCAAAACTCAAACAACTTCACCCTGTGATTTTTTAGTTGTACATTGAGTGACAGCAGTTTATGACTTGAAATGCTGCCTCACTGTATCCAGGCATTTATGCTGGTTCTGACAGTGCTTTGTTGTAGCCTAAGGTGAAATGTATGCAGTGTTCATACCAAAATAATAAAATCATAAATTTGCAATTTTGTTGATTGATGGATTTTTGTAATGAAGCTGTAAAGTGCGTGTTTATATTAAGAAAATCCCTCTTTATAAAAAAAAAGATGCACTCACATGTTCTGCATTGCACCATGTGTTCTTGTTTGTTTCACTTTGGTTGAAAAAAGGGTCTAGTTCATTCATGTATCAAACTTTAATGCTTCACTGTATTATCTATATATAGTCAGACCTGCAACTCTTACCAGACTAACTGTACAGCAGCACCTCAGATGCTTTGAACTGCACCACTTTGTTCATGAAAAGCATCTGCATCAAACTGTTGATTATAGAATTTTTTAAAAATGGCATTCCGAAAGTGATAAGACAAAAAAAAAAAATAAGCCTCTATAAAAGTATCAATAATCAATACAGAAGAATATAGGAATATTCCAATTCTTGTGAATAAAAGATGGAAAGGACACAAGTATGTTTATTGAACATCATGTGCCAATTTGAGTACGTCCCATGGTGGGAGATATGATTGCTGTCCTAATAGGAAATCGGAAAAGAATTTTCAAGAATAACATCAAGTTGAGAGATAGCAACAAGCCATTGAGTTGCATTGGGTTTGGAACTAAAGTTAGTGCAGCTGTTCTAGTGGTAAATAAAGTCTACATATACTTTACAAACTTTTCATTTGAACATTATGTTATCATCGCTGCAACAAACTTTTATTTACCTTTTTAGTTTTACATTAGCAGTTATTGATATTTTGTTACACCTTACTGAAAACTGGCCAATCTTACAGAAAGAAATCAGCTGCATTACTGAGACAGACTTGTTAGGATTGGCAGGTTCTATAGTTAGAATAATGTTTTATATGGAACAGTGAACAATGAAATTCGGATGCTCAGTATGGGATGAAATCACTTGTATATTACAGTGGTTTCAAAACAGTTTAGAAATTCTTTTGACTGATATTTTATAGTCAACATTCAGTTTAAAAATTTTTTTAAGTGGTAGTTGATCAAGCAATTTTACCAACTTGCAGTTACAGGACTAACTTTATTTTACGCCTATCAGTTGATGCCAATTGCAATGTATAGTATCAGCTGTGCTCTTTTAAATTTATATAGCCAAAATACACTACCTGTATCTCTCCATCCAAACATTTTCAAGTATGACTACAATGGGTATGAATATAATAACTTTTATACACAAACAAAATGTGTTTATAAGAAACATAACAGTTTTTTCAATTTGAAAATAAAATATTGCTTAAAACCAATGTGAAATGCATACTGACAAATAGAGAATATAAGTCAAGCAAATGAAAGCACACACACAGATACACACACACATACAACTGCTCCAGTGGCATAGTGATTAGAGCATTCACCTTGGATGTGGAATGTCAAGAGTTCGAACCCAGGCTGAGTCATATCTAAGACTTTAAAAAATGGTACCTACAGCTGCCTCTCTTGGAGCTCAGCATTAAGAGGTTAGTGTTAGGATTGGTCAGCCTGGTGTCATGTTAATGTGACTGGATGGGACATCATGCCACATGTCTGCGGCATGACGCCCCATTGCAAGACATCACTATAAACTGTCACACTGCAGATATCGTAGAGATATGACTGAAAAATTGTTAAAGCTACATTAAAACTCTAAATCTCACACACACACACACATGTATACCACATGCATTGCATATAACATGGCATTTAAAGTGTTGGTATAAAACAAATTGATAGACCAGTACTATTGGTATATCAAATTGTGATCCACCCATGATGCAATAATACAAATGTATAAATATTCTTTCAACTGCAGGCCTATAGATCAATGGTGAATTTTCACTCATTAATCATTAATGTCATATGAGAATAATGATGAAAAGTAGTAATAGTCCCCATTTTCTAAATGAATTTAATATAGTACACAATTTAATCGTTTTCCTTTCTTTTTTCTGTTCCTTCTTTCTCCTGCCAAGCATAAATGGCAAAATATGCAGAAATATGGAGTGAGAGAGGAAAATAATTTGTGTTGGATGATAATTTTACAACTAAATTTGCACCAGGTAACCTACAAGAATATGTTTCATCATAATGGTATGTTTACACTTAACTTGGGATCTATCTACAGCATATTATTCTTAGGATCTATCTACAGCATTCATAATATCAGTGGGACATAGTTGCGATAGCCTGTCAACACTATAAGTTGAATGTTTCGGTCACAAGGCACACATGCTGTAATGTATTTAATACATGTAGTTTATTGTCATGAAATATATCAGATGCACATGGATCATCAAGAATTTGATCAAATATTGTAGTTTCTATTGATCAAATGCACCTTGATTAAACATGAAATTGCTTACAACAGGGGTAATACCAGTGTTTTACCTAGGGGTGCAAGATTGACAGAGAAAATATATCCCCTTTGTGTCAGAACTGGAGGTCAAATTGAGTACAAAATACAAACCTTGGTGTCAGCACAGTGAGAAACTATGGGGTCTCTGGTGCAGAGATAAGGCTTATGGGAAACACTGAATACACTGACAATTTTGAAATAAATACATATTGTTTTTAGCAATCAGAACCCACAAAAAGTGTATTATTATTTTGTTTAAATTTTATTATGACGCAATGCTTTTGTCAAGCTGTCTTGTAACTTTTAAAAAATGTCTCCTTACATCACTGCAGAATTACCCTTTGATCATGTGTAAGTGAAGATGAGTGCAGATAGAAGACCATCCATCAGTGATATCTGCGGCCAGTTACCTTACTTTCACAGAAACTTTAGGAGTACAGATGAGGTAAGCCAATCTTCTAAATGATGCATTTAGCCAATATTTTTTCTACAAGGCATGTTTTTACTTGTAGGTATGTAAGATATACATTTTGTTTTCCATTTTGCTTATTATGGAGTTGCATTTTTCAAAAGGGAAAAATCACATCCTGTTTCCATTGGTTAAAATCTGTGATGAAGGAATTAAACCAAACCAGCTACCAGTCTGCATACTAGTTTAATTCTGCTGATGTGACTGCAGATTCAGAGCAGTCTGTGCATTTTAAATTTAATATCACATGTTGACCAAAAAGAATGTAACCAAAGATAAACTTAACTATGGTGCAGGCTGAACCATCAGCAGGGAAATGTAGAATGTAAATGAAACTTGTCATTTTAGCTGACCAGGTTTTACAGCCAAGTGAGTTTAGATAATAAATGAGACCCACAGATGCTAATAAGGTGATCTTGCATCAGATTAGCTGACATTGTTACCACTCTCCGAAAATTCAGTAATGAGTGATCAAACATGAAATATAGGTTTGTATCATGAAGGTCTTGTATGGGTTTGATAATGATTGACATCCAGTCATTCTAATTAGGTAATCTTGCATCTGATGGCAGATCTTGTTACCACTCTGGAAACCACATTTAATGTTAATCAAACTTGGAAGATAAAATGCATTAGCAAGATCCACACATACTATGTGGAGATCTGCCTGACTCAGCTTGTATCATGGTACCAGTCTTGTATCATGGTACCAGTCTTGTATCATGGTACTCAGCTTGTATCATGCTACCAGTCTTGTATCATGGTACCAGTCAGGAAGCAATATTTGTTTTATCTGAGTTTGATCAAATTAAAAAAAAGATAGTTCATCCATGATCAGAATCTCACACAAGCTTGATAATGCAGGGAATCCACACACATTAGCAAGGTGATATTGCATGTGATTGGCTTAATTTGTTACCACTCAGTAAAATTAAGACAAAATCTGTGCACTTTAATGAGGTGAAAGTACATTAGATTCAGCTTGGATAGACTCATGGGCCCCTTACACCCAAAGTTACTTTCACACCTCAATCCACTTTGGTTAGGGAGTTCTCTCAAAAGTATTTTAATTGCCAGAAGTTTGACAGGCACCATAATGGGTGGTATATTAAACCCTGTGCTGTGACATCAGGTCTTGATGATTAGTTGTAGAGTGCCTGGCTTCTTTTACCTTCCCCTTGGACTTGGGAGTATCACAAGAGGGAATTTTGACAGAGATGATGGAAGTGCTGGAACTTAATTCCAGTTTGCTTTTTACCATTGCCTTGCATGTTAATCTGTTTTCCATTGCATTTTCTTTTCCACTTGATAACTTAAGATCTCTTTCAGTTTTTTTCTCATTTATCCATGCAGTGTTAGGCTTCTGAATTCTCAGCTGTTGCAGTATTTACCCCCTCTTCCCGGTATAAGCATAATTATTGCTGTCATAAGTTTAAAAAATATTTTATTTGGGCATCAAATGTGTAGTCTATATATTATATGACAGAATTACAGGACATATGAAAAAGATAAATTTTTACAACTAACTTGGTTCTGCAGTTTGTCAAAATTATTGTCACAATGGGCAAAATCCATTATGATTAAAACCAGAATACATATACAAAATATGCTGAAAAATTATTTATATTCAACACTCACTTCGACCAGTCTACATGTGTAACTTATACTGAATGGTGGTGAACTGGAATTCTGCAGTGATCATGGTCAGGTGCTGTATTACATTACTCTCATATTCTTCTTTAAAAGTTTGTAATTGCAATGGGTTTTTTTGTTGTTTCTTTTTCCTGTTTTACATGTTTTGAAGTTTGAAAAGAACCATCTGCTCTAACATTTTCCAGCACATAACATTATAAATATATACTAGTTCACTAATTTTCAATAAAATGAATCTGTTAGGCAAAGTTCACTATTGAAGAAACCAATCGATTTTCTTGAAATGGGGTCATATGCTGTTGCTATAACAACAAATAAGGGAAAGCACTCTTATGCAGTTGTCAACTTTTTATCAATTATCTCAAATTTATGAGTGGAATTAAAGAGATGATAATAAAATGACATAAACAACTTTCTTTTGCTTTATTTTTATTTTATTTCTTAATGTAGCAAAAATGCATAATCATGCAGTATCATGGAAAGCATAATTTGTTGAAAAAAAGTAATGATTAGGGTTAGTAATGATTAGGGTTAGGGTTAGTAATGATTACACCAAAAGCTTGATGGTTGGTATGTCTATTAAAGTATTCAAATTGAATTCATGGGTACTTTTTAAATATTCAAGCTGTACTCATGAGTACTTTTTGAAAGTTATAGGCATTTGTACTTCTAGTGAGGTTTATCAGATGAACTTGTACTTGCATAACAAAAGGACTTAAGTAACCCTAACCCTGACTTGTACTTACTTGCTTTAAAATTACTCTGCCCCTTGTCTTATACATAATTCCTTTTTGTCATTAGTTCACACTTATAAATATGTGCCACTATTGGCCATTAGTGATTTTGCAATAGAAGTCCAGGCAACCTAAAAGGAACTGTTGAAAATTGGTTTTTGGAAAGATTAATAACCTTCTGTGATTATTGTGGTTTTTGGCATAAATGTGGATATCCACTAATGGAAAAGTATTGGTAGATTATTTTTTTTTCACTGCCAGTAAAGTAGATTATTAAATGAAGTGTGCCTGGGGGTTCACTGCCAGTAAAGTAGATTATTAAATGAAGTGTGCCTGGAGGTTCACTGCCAGTAAAGTAGATTATTAAATGAAGTGTGCCTGGAGGTTCACTGCCAGTAAAGTAGATTATTAAATGAAGTGTGCCTGGGGTTTCACTGCCAGTAAAGTAGATTATTAAATGAAGTGTGCCTGGGGGTTCACTGCCAGTAAAGTAGATTATTAAATGAAGTGTGCCTGGGGGTTCACAAGAGTAACAAGGTAGTGGTCATCATTACAGGGATGCCTCAGTCTTGTGCCCAGAGCTTGACATTGCATAATTCTACATACACTTAACATAAAGATACAACTTACTTCTTCTAGCAGGATTAAAAGATTTTCATTTCATTTTAGGTCACAGAATACATCAAGAGACGAACCCAGGATCCTGGGAGTTATTTACTTCGTCCCAGCAACAGGCACCATGACCGTATGACAGTCTCTGTACTGTAAGTTGTATATTCTCTCATCCTCGTTACAGCTGAGACTGTTTATTTTAAATATATGGTTATTATTATTCCCTCAGAAATTTGGTTTTTGATCTTCTAGGTTACATGAGATGCAGACTTTCTGGTTGAATCCGATTGTCTGCCATTCATGTAGGTGGTTACAAGGTGTGTAATTTCTTAATGCAATAGGCATGCTTTCAATCAACCATCCCATATTAAAGTGTTGATAGTCCTTTTTGAATACTGGTAAATGCCTTTTGAAATTTTTGCCATTGGTGTCCAGTGCAGATCACTAAATGTAGGCTAAAGTTTCAAATAAATCTCAGATAGAATTATCTGTTTAGAAGATGTGGATATGCTCAACAAAACCAATTGAAGAGTTGAATTAAATTATTCCAGGAGTATATACATAGTTAAATTGTCCCTAAATTAAATTATTCCAAAGGTATATACATAGTTAAATTGTTCCTAAGTTAAATTATTCCAAAAGTATATACATAGTTAAATTGTCCCTTAATTAAATTATTCCAAAAAAATTCAGATAGTTAAATTGTGCCTTAATTCAATTATTACAGAAGTACTTAATTTTCCATCTTTCCACTGACCATTTGTCTAAGCATTTTACTCTGTCATTTATATATGTTTATTTCCTTGGCAGGCCTATGTAGAATGTGACTACATTTTTAGTTCAGCTGTCCAAAATGAACTCATGTTATGGCCTTTGATTCATTTTATATTATCAGTCCAAAATGAATTCCTGGTAATACTTTTTGTCCATTATGCAAAATGAACTCATGGTAATATCTTTCATCGCACATCATCTCTCTAGAGTAAACTTATTGTATGACCTTTGGTCCATTGTATATCATCTGTCCAGATTTAATTCCTGGTATGGTCTTTCATCCATTGTTCTTCATCTGTCTAGAGTGAACTCATGGTATGGCTTTTGGTCTGTTGTGTAGCAGAATTGAAACCGAGTTGGTTTTCTCCATTTAGATTAAGTGAATAACACAAACACAAAGTGATGAATGATTGGAATTTATAAAATGAAATACTAGATATATGTGAATATAAAATAAATACACTGAATCTCACACTCCGATCATACAGTTGATGCAAATTACCCTACACACACTCAAGAATTGATAAAAAAAAGAAAAAAAATGCAAAAATATGATTCATTGGCCTTTAGCCTAAAATGAGAGGAACAAATATACCATATATTGTGTAATATGAGATTCATGTGATCTCTTGTAACACATTAAGCTTGGAGATTCACATAATATCTTGAGATACAACAGACAAAGGAAAATGAGCAATACTCATATGATGTTATTACTATTGTTTGGACTAAACAATATTGTGATCAACTAAATACACAGATGAATACACAGCACTCTAGTCATTCACTTTATAAACTGATACTCTACTGTTTATTCAATATACAAACCGGAACTCTGCAGTTTCACCAGATCCATTTTTTATTGATTCATGTTCATATACTTCACGGATCCCTTATATGTATTCATTCACATACATACATGTATTCATTCATATACTTACATGTATTCATACACATAGATGGCATGTCACAATACAGATAACTACATCCAATAATGGGTAGCTATATTCAGCTCTAATCGGACACTGAATCTCCCATAAGACATCTAATGGAGTTAATCCTATGTAGGTAAGTTACATCTGCATTCCTTGTAATCACAGTTTTAGTCTGACATGAAGTCAACCCAGTCATGTATCTCCAGAAGGTCAACAATTTTAGTCTGACTTGGAGTAAACTCAGTCATGTATCTCCAGAAGGTCAACAGTTTTAGTCTGACTTGGAGTCAACCCAGTCATGTATCTCCAGAAGGTCAACAGTTTTAGTCTGACTTGGAGTCAACCCAGTCATGTATCTCCAGAAGGTCAACAATTTTAGTCTAACTTGGAGTCAACCCAGTCATGTATCTCCAGAAGGTCTGACTTGGAGTCAACCCAGTCATGTATCTTCAGAAGGTCAACAGTTTTAGTCTGACTTGGAGTCAACCCAGTCATGTATCTCCAGAAGGTCAACAGTTTTAGTCTGACTTGGAGTCAACCCAGTCATGTATCTCCAGAAGGTCAACAGTTTTAGTCTGACTTGGAGTCAACACAGTCATGTATCTCCAAAAGTTCAACCTGTAGGAGGCCATTGAACCACCAAGAGTGTAATTATAAAAAAACAAAATACTTGGTCATGACAGCCTCATATCCCAGACTAAAGTGTGCCTTGCTTTGCTTTCAAAAAAGCATGCTGTCTTTGTGATACAGGCAATCTGTGCATGCTGTTTTGTGTGTATCAATAGTAACATTCTTGTCTGTCCGTCTCTTTGTGTGTTATCCACCCTGTCTGCATACAGCAGGAACAGCAAGTACTGACCAATTGAATGTCATTATAAATAGCCTAGTGTTAAATTGCTTCCATTTTCACATACCTCCCCCACTAAATATGTGATTTTGATAATACCTTTTAAGCATCATCCATGCATACCTTGTATGTCAAAATTGAAATTAACATGCCATGTACTATAGAGTGTGTATCTGTTTGTAATGTTACTTGTCTGGTCTTTTTTCTGTCCAAGCATTCTTAGTGATGTCCCTCCTCCATCCATCCATTTGTGACCGAGTTTATCCATGCATTCTTAATGATGCCCTTGAAAATTTTGATATATGATTAAAGGCAATTCATAATGGATTTAGGAAGGGATATGAGGAATGAGACATTAGTAATGTTAAAGTGGGCAAAATAGTTGACCAAAATTGCATGCCATTGATTGAAGACACACCTGTATCTAATTGGTGTTTAATGGTTCTGCATGGAAAGCCGATGTGGCCATAAATGCCATCCTGAAAATCTTGTTATCACTACTCCTGCTGAGAGTTTATAATCTTGTAAACATGGTGATTTCACTAAAAGATTTGTGATGTCTAGTTGCTCACTGAAGCCATCTTGAAAATCTTGTTATTTCCTCTCCTTCTGAACATAAAGTCATATCAGTATGGGATTTTCACATGAAGAATTCTTATCATGTCCATTTGATGCTCTCTATTCCACTCAGATGTCCTGTATGTCTGTCTCATTGGGTTGGTAAGCTAGAAAATACTGTTATTGCTACTCAAGAAGAATGGATGGTCATATCAATGTGGGGTTTTCACAGAAGGACTTTATTTTGTTCTAAACAAAAATGGTACCAATTTGATATGACCTCAGATCCCTCCTAGTATATTGTTAACTTCCTTACTCTGGGAAGTGCCATTGATTCCTTCCTGAATCACATTGTTGGCAACAGCCTTATACCAGAAAATACCTCTGACCTTTCCCTGGACCCACATGTTGGTAGAAGTACATCTAGCCCCTCCCTGGAGTGGTAGACATCCACAGAAGAAAATGAGACAGTTTCTTTCTTCCTACTTATATAAAAGCAAGGGTTTTCTGCCAAGTCCTAGACTTGATCTGCCCATAATGTCCAACAAGGCCATCCATCCATGTGAACACATGCCACACATCTGGTGGATGCTTTCTATGAAGTCTTTTATGGCCACATTTGTAGCATTCTTGTAGCATGCTTGAAAGGCTGAAAGAAAAATATCCAAAAGAAAACAAAATAATTGGAATAGATTTTAATACCTACCCTAATACCAATACTAAAAAGTGGGATACATTTATGAAAGCATTACTTAACCCAACAAAGTTAAAACATGTTTCTCTCATGGTACAGTTGCTGTACAGGCCAAAACTAATTTCAGGACATGACAATTTCTTAATTGTTAACTGCCAATTGCTAAAACCATCCCTGATATTCTTGAGTGATAGATTTTCACATTAGCCACTGTGGTAGCCATAGTGGATGTAACATAGGCACCATTTTGATTTAGGACAAACTAGACATCAGCAGAAGAATTTTGGTGAAAATCCCATGTTTATATGAACTTCCATTCACAAAAAGCAAGTTTATAAGTAAATTATGATTCTCAAAGAAGACCTAACCTGATAACATTAATAATATTAAGCCTCTACCACCCAACTCCTGCCCTTACACATACAATGGGTAATAACTCTTGTCCATTACTTCCCCCTTGCCTAGTTTAAAGCAGAGCAAAACATTGTGAAGAGGATGCTTGTTATTGCAAGGAGGATGGGAGGATTTAAGTAATCAAGTAAGTATTTTTGGAAGAACAATTTACTTAAATTTTTTTCCCTTGATGAAATAAAGCCCAGTTTGATCAGGTATCAGAAATATAGATGACATTGTGGATGGCTCTGCTACCAGCAGGTTTACAAAAATAAGAGAAAGGTTGGATATCTCATAAAGATCTGTGTACAGATTAATATTCCATGGACTTAGCATGATACCCAAACAGCCCCAAGGTATCATGAATTGAGAATCATACAGTTGGATAATATAGTTGCAAGCCCTGACTGTATCATATGGAAGTGCAATTTACAAAGACAACTCCTGGAGATCTTTAGCAAACAGGAAGTATAGAAAATTGAAATGCTGGATGGTTCAATGGGCAGTCAAGACTGGATTGGGTATGAACCCATTGCCCCATGACTTACAGGTCCAAAGACCATGCTTACATGACTTACAGGTCCAAAGACCATGCTTACATGACTTGCATGTCCAAAGACCATGTTTACATGACTTACAGGTCCAAAGACCATGCTTAGATGACTTACATGTCCAAAGACCATGCTTACATGACTTACAGGTCCAAAGACCATGCTTAAATGACTTACATGTCCAAAGACCATGCTTAGATGACTTACAGGTCCAAAGACCATGCTTACATGACTTACAGGTCCAAAGACCATGCTTACATGACTTATAGGTCCAAAGACCATGCTTAGATGACTTGCATGTCCAAAGACCATGCTTACATGACCTACAGGTCCAAAGACCATGCTTACATGACTTACATGTCCAAAGACCATGCTTAGATGACTTACATGTCCAAAGACCATGCTTACATGACTTACATGTCCAAAGACCATGCTTAGATGACTTACAGGTCCAAAGACCATGCTTACATGGCTTACAGGTCTAAAGACCATGCTTAGATGACTTACATGTCCAAAGACCATGCTTACATGACTTACAGGTCCAAAGACCATGCTTAGATGACTTACAGGTCCAAAGACCATGCTTACATGACTTACAGGTCCAAAGACCATGCTTACATGACTTGCAGGTCCAAAGACCATGCTTACATAACTTACAGGTCCAAAGACCATGCTTAGATGACTTACATGTCCAAAGACCATGCTTACATGACTTACATGTCCAAAGACCATGCATACATGACTTACATGTCCAAGGACCATGCTTACATGACTTACAGGTCCAAAGGCAATGCTTACATGACTTATACGTCCAAAGACCATACTTAGATGTTCAAAAGGACTTGTATCTACTGGGTTGCCTAAAATTGGGGACACTGTCCCAGACTATCAAATTTATCTAATGTGGTACATGAACATACAGGTAAGAACTGACCAGAGCTAATCAAAAGTGTCGTCTCCTGCACCATGTGATACACATGTTGTTCTGTCAATGGTATATATTACTGTAAAGTAGACAAGTCAGCAGCCCCACATTACAGCAATTCAGAGTAACAGTTCATGGTACATGTTGTACCTCATTGGAGGGGGAAAGGAGGGGAACACCTGTGATGTCTACAACAATGATGACCAGCATCTCCGTGTATGATGAATATTCAAAACATATCTGTTCAGACTTAGATTTCCATTTTTTCTCCTTGTTCTTTCTATTTTCTGATGAACCATAAACAGTATTTCCTGATCACAATGCACAGCAAGTTGCTGATGTATAGAATTTGGTGTGAGCCTTACAAGATTGGTGTTGAATACTCATAGGCTCTCAGTTTCTTGTACTGAACTCATTTCATAGTCATTTTATTGACTGAAATTACACAATAAAGGGAAAAACTAAATTAACAACTTGTCTATGTTATTAAAATACCATAACCACACAGTGCACAATTGGTGTTGAATAAACATTCTGTGAGCAGAAGAAAATAACTAAATAGTAAGATAGTGTTTTTATTTGATAGTGCTAAAAGATGTGGTCAGCGATCACATAAAAAGTAAGTCAATAAATGACAAATTTACATAAAGCATAGTCAAAATAATTTCGAAAATGTATACATATGTATTATGAACAGAAGAACACAAAATGAATGGCTGATATTTGGTATGCGATGTTGACAGTTGAACAGCAAGCATAGTTATGGCCAAGAATTACCACCCTTCATATGACAGGAAAGATATCTTTTTGTTTTTCAGGAGGCTAGATTAGGAAGTAGAAGGTTTATATTCCTAATGTTAATATAATCAGGGAACATTTTGGAAGTAGAAATCAGAGTGTGTGAGTGATTTGGATTTTTAATGTAGCTTTAACAATTTTTCAGTCATATTCCTGAGATGTCTGCAGTGTGGCAGTTTATAGTGATGTCTAGCACTATGGAATCATGCCACAGATATGTAGCATGATGTCCCACCCAATCACATAATTCTGACACCAGGCTGACCAGTCCTAACATTAATCTCTTAATCTGAGCACCTAGTTAGGCAGGTGTTAGTACCATTTTTTATAAGTCTTTGGTATGACTCGGCTGAGGTTCAAACCAGTAACTTCCTGCATTCATGACTGATGCTCTAACCACCAAGCCACTGGAGTGTTTAAGAAATTAGTAAAAAGATTTTCAACATTCACTATGGCAGCCATATTGTAACAAGATTAAGATTTTCAAGGTGACTGCCATAGGTAAATGCTATTTTCATTTAGGTCCAAATTGACATTCTAAGTCTTGTAGTGAAAACCCAATCAAGATGTTGACAATGTGGAGATATTGGATATCAATTTTTGACACCAGCTAGTGACCATAAGAAAGATCAATGCTGATATGACTTTTCATTCAGGAGATTTTCGAGATGAGATGGCCGCTGTGGTGACTATATTGGACATTAGACTGACAACATTTTCATTTGGTTTCAAGCAGACATCATAAGAAGTCTTTGAATGAAATCTCCATGTTTTTTTATGACCATCTACTCAAAAGCAGGTGTAGCAAGATTTTTAAGATAGCTGCTTTGGTTCCTGTGTGGCTGCTCATGCAGAACTATTATCATAAGGAACAAACTAGACATCTTAAGAAATATTCTGGGAAAAACCCATGTTGATATGACTAGTCATTTAGCAGAAGTAGCAGTATGTAAGGGATTTGTGGACAAGTTAATAACAGGACAAGTTAATAATGGAGGTGTCAGCTTCATTTTGCCATGCAATAAAGTCACCAGCTTACCAAAGGCACATTTCTGTGCAACAAAGCCACAAGCTCGCTAATCCCAGGATGGAACAAAGACACTTCCCAGTTTGAAGCAGTCCCAAACAAGTTTCTACTTTTCAAGTGTAAAGGAAGTGCGGTCTTCAACTTGCTCATTAGAGATGCCAAGATCATGAATCCAAACACGTTTCCATGGGAGAGCCTCCTTGTGACTGATCATTGAATAGTGACCAGGCTGAAACACATCAGGCACCAGTATTCAGGTCCTGAACCTTACAATTCTATTTGGCTAAACTAAAGAAAAAGCAATTGGTTGGAAATGTGTCATTTCAGAAGCACATATGATATCTCAGCAGTCAGCTAAGTGGATTAGTTTGTCTGTAAAGAGAGCTATCAATTTCTTACAATGGGAGATATTTTCATTTCTTGAGAATCAAAGCCTATGTGGTTTGGACTATTTCAGCATCTTGGGCATTTATTAATCAAAACTTATGAAATTTGGGCTATTGCAATGCCTTTATTAATCAAAGCCAGTGAGGTTTGGACTATTGAAGTATCTTCATCTATATTGATCAAAGCCCATGAGGTTTGGGGTTTTGCAGGACCTTTTTTAATTAAACCCCATAAGATTTGGGCTACTATGGCATCTTGAGCCTATATTAATCAAATCCCATGAGGTCTGGGGTATTGCAGGGCCAGTATTAATCAAATTCCATGAGGCTTGGGCTATTGCAGCATATTGTTCAAGTCCCATGAGGTTTTGGCTATTGCACAGCCTTTATTAATAACAAACTATGAGGTTTGGGCTATTGCAGCATCTTGGGTCAATATTGATCAAATTCCATGAGGTTTTGGCTATTGCAGAGCCAATATTAATCAAATCCCATGAGGATTAGGCTATTGCAGGGCCAATATTAATCAAATCCCATGAGGGTAAGGCTATTGCAGGACCAATATTAATCAAATCCCATGAGGGTAAGGCTATTGCAGGACCAATATTAATCAATTCCCATGAGGATTAGGCTATTGCAGGGCCAATATTAATCAAATCCCATGAGGAATAGTCTATTGCAGGACCAATATTAATCAAATCCCGGGAGGGTAAGGCTATTGCAGGGCCAATATTAATCAAATCCCATGAGGGTAAGGCTATTGCAGGACCAATATTAAATCCCATGAGGATTAGGCTATTACAGGGCCAATATTAATCAAATCCCATGAGGAATAGGCTATTGCAGGACTAATATTAATCAAATCCCATGAGGGTAAGGCTATTGCAGGGCCAATATTAAATCCCATGAGGATTAGGCTATTACAGGGCCAATATTAATCAAATCACATGAAGATTAGGCTATTGCAGGACTAATATTAATCAAATCCCATGAGGGTAAGGCTATTGCAGGGCCAATATTAATCAAATCCCATGAGGATTAGGCTATTGCAGGACCAATATTAATCAAATCCAATGAGGAATAGGCTATTGCAGGACCAATATTAATCAAATCCCATGAGAGTAAGGCTATTGCAGGACCAATATTAATCAAATCCCATGAGGGTAAGGCTATTGCAGGACCAATATTAATCAAATCCCATGAGGAATAGGCTATTGTAGGACCAATATTAATCAAATCCCATGGAGATTAGGCTATTGCAGGGCCAATATTAATCAAATCCCATGAGGATTTGGCTATTGCAGGGCCAATATTAATCAAATCCCATGATGAATAGGCTATTGCAGGACCAATATTAATCAAATCCCATGAGGGTAATGCTATTGTAGGGCCAACATTAATCAAATCCCATGAAGATTAGGCTATTGCAGGGCCAATATTAGTCAAATCCATGAGATTATGACTATTGCTGGGCCTATATTAATCATTCCTTACAGAATGATATTATGAAAATTTCTTTTTGGTGGTCTCTCTCCACTTTTTATTTCTTCGGTCTTCATTTGATGCACGACTAGAATATAGACATTTAATGATTAGGATTCATTGTGCAAGTCCATTCAGTTTTCAACAGGCAGTTTTTGAATGTGCAGTAGCAATCTTCAGGAACAGATTGTAAGTCCTTTCTGACAGTAGTTAGTAGGCCATCAGACTTCCTGGAAGGTCGGCAATGGAATAATAATAGGTAATGTATTAGTACTATTAAAATGTGGTTTTGGGAGAGGGGTTTTAAACTAATTTTAATTATGTGATGTGATTATGTTTTTAACATAGCTTTAACAATTTTTCAGTCATATTGCTACGATGTCTGTAGTGTGGCAGTTTATAGTGATGTCTAGCACTGGAGCATCATGCCACAGACATGTAGCATGATGTCCCATCCAGTCACATTATCCTGACACCAGGCCAACCAGTCCTAACACTAACCTCTTAATGCTAAGGCGAGGCAGCTGTTAGTACCATTTTTGTAAGTCTGTGATATGACTCTACTGGCGATCGAACCCACGACCTTCCGCCTCCAAAGCATGCTCTAACCACTAAGCCACTGGAGCTGTTAATTTTATTTATAATATATATTTGCTATTATTACTTCTCTACATTTTCACTCTGATGTATTTTTGACTTATTCTAAGTCAAAGAAGGATGATATTCTGAGAGACTAAGCCATCAGACTTGTGCAGTGATGTTTTTGTTCTAGGGACAAAAATAAAATAATCATATCATATGGACATGTGCATGGAAAAGAGATAACAAAGTAATCATAGCATATGGACTAGTGTCAGGACAGAAGATAACAAAGTAATCATAGCATGTGGACTAGTGTCAGGACAGAAGACAACAAAGTAATCATAGCATGTGGACTAGTGTCAGGACAGAAGATAACAAAGTAATCATAGCATATGGACTAGTGTCAGGACAGAAGATAACAAAGTAATCATAGCATATGGACTAGTGTCAGGACAGAAGATAACAAAGTAATCATAGCATGTGGACTAGTGTCAGGACAGAAGATAACAAAGTAATCATAGCATATGGACTAGTGTCAGGACAGAAGATAACAAAGTAATCATAGCATATGGACTAGTGTCAGGACAGAAGATAACAAAGTAATCATAGCATATGGACTAGTGTCAGGACAGAAGATAACAAAGTAATCATAGCATATGGACTAGTGTCAGGACAGATGATAACAAAGTAATCATATGTACTAGTACCAGGAAAGGAGGTAACAAAAGTAGTAATACATATTGGAGACATGATTGGAAATATGAGTGCAAAATATTTATACCTTGTTAGCAAACTAAAATGAAAATGTTAATTATATATTAATTTTACAGTAAAATCCAATACACCAATTTACATTCATTATTACTTCATTATACCAATTTACATTCATTATCACTTCATTATACCAATTTACATTCATTATCACTTCATTATACCAATTTACATTCATTATCACTTCATTATACCAATTTACATTCATTATCACTTCATTATACCAATTTACATTTATTATCACTTCATTATACCAATTTACATTTATTATCACTTCATTATACCAATTTACATTCATTATCACTTCATTATACCAATTTACATTCATTAACACTTCATTATACCAATTTACATTCATTATTACTTCATTATACCAATTTACATTCATTATCACTTCATTATACCAATTTACATTCATTATCACTTCATTATACCAATTTACATTCATTAACACTTCATTATACCAATTTACATTCATTATTACTTCATTATACCAATTTACATTTATTATCACTTCATTATACCAATTTACATTTATTATCACTTCATTATACCAATTTACATTCATTATCACTTCATTATACCAATTTACATTCATTAACACTTCATTATACCAATTTACATTCATTATTACTTCATTATACCAATTTACATTTATTATCACTTCATTATACCAATTTACATTTATTATCACTTCATTATACCAATTTACATTCATTATCACTTCATTATACCAATTTACATTCATTATTACTTCATTATACCAATTTACATTCATTATCACTTCATTATACCAATTTACATTCATTATCACTTCATTATACCAATTTACATTCATTAACACTTCATTATACCAATTTACATTCATTATTACTTCATTATACCAATTTACATTTATTATCACTTCATTATACCAATTTACATTTATTATCACTTCATTATACCAATTTACATTTATTATCACTTCATTATACCAATTTACATTCATTATCACTTCATTATACCAATTTACATTCATTATTACTTCATTATACCAATTTACATTCATTATCACTTCATTATACCAATTTACATTCATTATCACTTCATTATACCAATTTACATTCATTAACACTTCATTATACCAATTTACATTCATTATTACTTCATTATACCAATTTACATTTATTATCACTTCATTATACCAATTTACATTTATTATCACTTCATTATACCAATTTACATTCATTATCACTTCATTATACCAATTTACATTCATTATTACTTCATTATACCAATTTACATTTATTATCACTTCATTATACCAATTTACATTAATTATCACTTCATTATACCAATTTACATTCATTATCACTTCAGTATACCAATTTACATTTATTATCACTTCATTATACCAATTTACATTCATTATCACTTCATTATACCAATTTACATTTTGTATCACTTCATTATACCAATTTACATTCATTATCACTTCATTATACCAATTTACATTCATTATCACTTCATTATATCAATTTACATTCATTATCACTTCAGTATACCAATTTACATTTTGTATCACTTCATTATACCAATTTACATTCATTATCACTTCATTATATCAATTTACATTCATTATCACTTTATTATACCAATCTACATTCATTATCACTTCATTATACCAATTTACATTCATTATCACTTCATTATACCAATTTACATTCATTATCCCTTCATTATACCAATTTACATTCATTATCACTTCAGTATACCAGTTTACATTCATTATCACTTCATCATACCAATTTAATTTCATTATTATTTCAATATACCAATTTACATTCATTATCATTCATTATAGCAATTTGCATTAATTATCACTTCAGTATACCAGTTTACATTCATTATCACTTCAGTATGGTAGATTATTTGCTCCTGCTGCTATTGAGCATGTTTAATTTGATATTGTTCCATGGCAAGATACAGCATGGATATTCACATTTTATCCTGAGGTTTTCAAGTACAATTTGGAGACCATTCGTACAACAATGGGAAATAAACATAATTAACATAGTTGTTAGGAATCATGTTCCCCTTTAATTTAGTTCCATTGTATAAAATAAGGACTTGAGTTTGAGATAAACTTTATTAGGGTACCTAATTGCCTGTTGCAGCACTAATATTTCTTGAGTTTGATTCATGATTTTTGTGTGTTTATTATGACTGCTTGTTGAGTCTGATGAGTCAGTTTTGTGTTGATATCTATTGCCTTTTGCTGTACAAGTTTCATTAGAGTCTGTCCATTCAATTTTATATTTTGTCTATTGTGCCTGCCTGTTGCAAACTTAGGGTCTGAGAGTCAGTTTAATTTTTGTTTATCATAAATACCTGTTGAAAAACTGTCTTACTTAAGTCTGATGTGTCAATTTTTGTGGTCTTTTGTGACCTTGCAGCACTTACGGTACAGTCTGACAATACTCAGATAATTTGGCTTTATGTTGTGCTTCTTTTTTTACAGAGTGAAGGATCATAGTGTGCGGCATACACATGTATATATGGAGGGATCTGGAGACCAGAGAAAGTTCTACCTTGTGAAGGAACAGAAGTTTAACAAACTAGAAGACTTAATCAACTACTATAAACAGAATCCTGTCAGGAACCTAGAGGGTGTGCCTGATGTTTATTTCAAGTTTCCCATTCCTCATACAGCCATCACACCAAATACAACTCCAGTTAGCTCACGTGAGCCTTCAGTGAACTCACTAACACTAGGGCTATCAAGTCCAACTATTACACGTTCAAGCTCGTTGACTTCCCAACCCCCTCCTGTGCCAAGACGTGACTCTTCATTCACATTAGAAAGACCCCCATTGTCTCCACCACCAAATGGGGCAATAGCCCGGCCACCAGCACCCCTTCCACCTACAGGCCACATCCCACTTAATCCAGATGACTATGCTAAAACCTATTCACGGGCTCGTGATACCAATGTAGACTTGTCAGGTCAGCTCATTGAACAGCTCAGAGACCATGAACGTTGTGAGTGTGGAATCTCCCGTGAGCTGGGAGATCTACCATGTGGTTGGACAGTTCATAGGAGTAAAGATGTACCCACATTTGGGAAATTGTTCTTTCAAAGTGGTGATGGTCAAACATCTTGGGTTTTGCCAGAAAATGTGCGAATGCAGCTAACAAGAAAACATCTTAAAAACTTGGAGATTCTAAAATCCAGGAGCTCAGTAGAAATGAATGCTACATTGCCAAGGTTAAGCTCATCAGGGGAGGATTATAGACTTGCATAGGCATGTCATTATTTCAATTTTTGTCATTAGGACATGATATTGAAGCAACTTCATTTGATCTCTTCACTCAGATTGAGTATGTGAATCGTACCTCCAAGATTTGGACTTAAGTCCTTTGGGTGTCAAATTGCAAAAGATATGCTTGAATGTACAAGTATTATATGTATGCACACTGATCTGTCCCTGATATGTCTAACTAGCCTCCCTGATGTCTTGCTAGCCTCCCTGATATGTCTAACTATCCTTTCTGATATGTCTAACTATCCTTGATGTTTCTACCTTCCCTGATATGTCTAGGTATCCTCCTTGATATGTTAAGCTATCCACCCTGATGTGGCTAACTTTCCTCTCCTTCCTGATAGCTATCCACTCTGATGTGGCTAACTTTCCTCTCCTTCCTGATATGTCTAACTTTTCTCCTTGATATTTCTGTCCTTTCTAATATGTCTTAACTATCCTTCCTGATGTGTCCATCCTTTTCTTCCTTATGTATCTAACTTTCCTCTCCTTCCCAATATGTTTAATTCTCCCTGCTTCTAAAAATACCCCCAGATATGCCTAAATTACCAGTTTTCTAGGAAAATTTGACAGGTAGGTGGACTGTAGAGGAAATGCATGACAGAAATTGGTTTGATTTAGTAAATTGATTTTGAACTGAATTCCCTAACATTTCAAGATTTAGGTATGACCAATGCATATATCCCACTATTGGTAAATGGGCATTGTGGGTATTGAAAGTGAACCAGTACTTCTCACAGGATAAGTGATTGATTTTTTATTCCAACATAAATCTTTAATTTTTGCATTATTATAGCTGCCCAAGTTTTTCATCAAATGTTTTGTTACAGTATATACTTTTTGACAAGATATAATTATGAACAATTATTGGGGAAACGTTCAGAAATATCTTTTCTAAACCTTGAAAAGAACATGATTTGGCTTTCATGTTAATAATTGTAGGACTTGTATGATAGTTTCTAATACAGGCTACATCAAGCATGACCTAGTATCATGTGGTGGTATTGGGAGATAAGGAATAAAGGTGTATCAGGGATTTGAGTAATCCATGTTCATTATCATGTTGACAGAACATTGACATGTCCCTCCATCCATAATGGAATTAAAGCCCTTATAAAGAGATGTAAGTTGCAATTAGTGGCCAGTAAGTTTGACATAGAAATAGAATATATAAATGATGTAGTTTCTGGTGGATTGGCAGTAATTACCTTAGGTAATGAATGACTGCCTCATGTACTTAGTATGGTTTAGATACAAACATGGTTAACATGTGTCTCGTACCTTATAGCAGGTGCAGTGGAATGGATGCACATTAACAGAATGAGCTTGGAACGGTATTTGCACATGGAAATACCATCCAAGCTGGTTCTTGCATATTTATATTTTTTCTGATATCAATAACCTAACCAATAATGGTGACATTAGCAAGTTTTCATAAATTTTAATTTAAAATATATAAAAAAAATTTGTTGTAGATTTGTAATGGCTTCAGATATCAAAAAATGAACAATCTACATTGAATGCTTCCCCAGGTAATCTATAGCATCCAGTACTGTATGCTTTTCTTAGTTTGAGAAATGTTGTAATTTCATATAGATTTCCTATGTATACAGAATTGTAAGTTAATATCAAGATGAATATTTGAATTTCTTGCAGTGAGAATGCAGGCATATGTTTTCATATGTGCCATTACATCATGTTGGCATTTCCTCCACTCCTCTTGTCAGTAAAATGTACTTAAGCATTAACTGTTTCTATCATTTCCTGCACTCCTTTATTGGTAAAATGCAATAAAATGTCCCTGCAAGTAAAGTAAAACACCGTGCTTTAATTCTCATAATTAAAAATCAGATCTATTAATAATAAGTAGTAATGTTAGTTGCCATACTTCAGTGCTTAAATCTTGAAAAGTAAAGTAAAAGATAAAAACTAAATGAAAACATATTAATAATCATCAAACAGTGCACAGAAATGGAAAAAAAACTTGAAAATAATGAAAATGAACTTAAAAGAATTGAAAATAATTTTGTATATTTACTACTTTTAGAAAGTACTAATATTTAATTGCCAAGTGTATCTTAATTACAGGAGTTAATGGTGTTGTTGGTTGCATTTGATGATGTTAGATTTTTAATTGTATTTTAACACGTCATTGACTATATTATGCTGAGGAAATGGGGTAAAATTATATTACAATAGAATTTGAACAATGGATGCTGATGTACTGTCAAATGCATCTTCCATTACTAAATATAGCCAAGTCTCAAATGAATTCTTAACAACATAGACAAAAAAGGGATGGTCTATTGTCCATCGTCCACAGTGGCCATTTTAAAGATCATGTTATCACTACTCCTTCTGAATGGATGGTGATATCAGTTTCACTGAAAGACTTCTAACTATGTTTAGATGAACATCTTACTTCCTTGATGACCACCACAGTAGCTATCTTGAAAATCTTGTTATCACTAATGCTTCAGAATGGATGGTCATATCAGCATGGGGTTTTAACTAAAAGGTTTCTTACTCCCCCTGAATTGTCATATCATCAGATTTTTCACTAAAAGGTTTCTTACTCCACCTGAATGAATGGTCATATCAGCATGGGGTTTTTACTAAAAGGTTTCTTATTCCTCCTGAATGGATGATCATATCAGCATGGTGTTTTCACTATTTTTATTATGACTAGTTGGTCTGAAATAAGAATATTGGTGGTCTGACATCCAATTTGGCCTCCATGGTGGCCATCTTGAAATCTTGTTATTACTGCAGCTTCAGAATGGTTGGTCATATCAAGATGATGAGTTCTTATGATTTTTTGTTGGTCTTAAATGAAACTGGTCATTCAGACATCTAGTATGGCTATCACAGTTGTCATTAAGACATCTAGTAGGGCTATCAATGGTCATTCAGACATCTAGTATGGCTATCACAATTGTCATTAAGACATCTAGTATGGCTATCACTGGTCATTCAGACATCTAGTATGGCTATCACAGTTGTCATTAAAACATCTAGTATGGCTATCAGTGGTCATTCAGACATCTAGTATGGCTATCACGGTTGTCATTAAGACATTAGTATGGCTATCACTGGTCATTCAGACAAAAAGTATGGCTATCAGTGGTCATTAAGACATCTAGAAGGGCTATCACAGTGGTCATTAAGACATCTAGTATGGCTATCAGTGGTCATTCAGACAAAAAATATGGCTATCAGTGGTCATTAAGACATATAGTATGGCTATCACAGTGGTCATTAAGACCTCTAGTATGGCTATCAGTGGTCATTCAGACATCTAGTATGGCTATCAGTGGTCATTAAGACATCTAGTATGGCTATCACAGTTGTCATTAAGACATCTAGTATGGCTGTCAGTGTTCATTCAGACATCTAGTATGGTTATCAGTGGTCATTCAGACATCTAGTATGGCTATCACAGTGGTCATTAATACATCTAGTATGGCTATCACTGGTCATTCAGATATTTAGTATGGCCATCACAGTGGTCATTCAGACATCTAGTATGGCTATCAGTGGTCATTAAGACATCTAGTATGGCTATCACAGTTGTCATTAAGACATCTAGTATGGCTGTCAGTGTTCATTCAGACATCTAGTATGGTTATCAGTGGTCATTCAGACATCTAGTATGGCTATCACAGTGGTCATTAATACATCTAGTATGGCTATCACTGGTCATTCAGATATTTAGTATGGCCATCACAGTGGTCATTCAGACATCTAGTATGTCTATCAGTGGTCATACAGACATCTAGTATGGCTATCACGGGTCATTCAGACATCTAGTATGGCTATCACAGTGGTCATTAAGATATATAGTATTGCTATCAGTGGTCATTCAGACATCTAGTATGGCTGTCACAGGGGTCATTCAGACATCTAGTATGGCTATCACACTGGTCATACAGACATCAAGTATGGCTATCACAGTGGTCATTAAGACATATAGTATGGCTATCAATGGTCATTCAGACATCTAGTATGGCTGTCACAGGGTCATTCAGACATCTAGTAGGGCTGTCACAGTGGTCATACAGACATCTAGTATGGCTATCACAGTGGTCATACAGACATCAAGTATGGCTATCACAGTGGTCATTAAGACATAGTATGGCTATCAATGGTCATTCAGACATCTAGTATGGCTATCACAATGGTCATTCAGACAGCATTAGTATGATCAAGTTATTAGCATTTCTAAACTAATTGCTGGACTTCCTAGGTCAATGTCTTAGGAAGCAGGCATTATAAAGTACAGTGATGGATGATTGAACAACTACATATGTACACTATAGTATGATCAAGTTATTAGCATTTCTAGACTAATTGCTGGACTTTCTAGGTCAATGTCTTAGGAAGCAGGCAATATAAAGTACAGTGATGCCACCAAACTTAAATTCTGATCATTTCTGGATTAACCGATAGCCATAAGCACAGCTTAAAATCTATTTATCTTAGGAAGATTAATGCTACATACATGTGTGTGTGTGTGAGCCATGATATCAGAAAATATTCCTACGAGTATACAATTGATATTGATAGATTTGTCACTTTCAGGAAAGAGCTTTTTCCCCCGATATAATGAAATTGGTTTCACACAAATTTCATACATATTACATACCTTGAAACAGGTAATTTAACTAAATCTAACATTTGTGTTCTATTTGTATTTTGCACACATTTCTAATATTTGCTATCAATCTTATTGTTTTTTTTTTTTCTTCTATGGTATCAGAAATGCAAGCTGCTTGTGTTTGTACTATCATTCATAATTTCCTTTTGTTTTCATTGAAATCAAATGCAATACATTTTTTTAAAGACAGGATTTTTTCATTTTTGAGAATGCAGGAGAGAGATAACTATATTGTTTACTTTAATAAAAATGTAAATCATAGACACCAGCAATGAATTTATGACCAAAATAAAAAGTGCATAAAACAGTGATGTATTTATGATAAATTAAAATTTACACAAAACTGCAAATATGTGTACCAATTTATTTCTTTAGAGTTTGTTTGGAAATTTGATTTCATATTTTGTTTCATTTCAATAACAGATACAGGCACAGGTGATGACTTCATAGCACATATGGTGATGCCAAGAATGGTGTCACTATTTGTAAGGAATGAAATATAGTCTATCATTGTAAAGATTCTTATTCCAGACTGTAATAATAACTTGTAATATTGTGGAAATTTAACAGGAGCCTGAATATCAATTTTAAATGATTTCAGAAAATGCATTTTTCATTTGTGCTTTCTGTTCTCTTTCAAAATGCATGTATCGTTTCATTTGCAGTCATTATGCATTTCATTTGCACTCCATTTTTGATTAACTGGTACAGTGACTTGATTCAGGGTTTGTACCAGAGATAAAGTAATTTGAATATGTGATGCAACAGTGTTAGTATATCTGAAATTCCCTTATATGATGTTATATTTTTTTTTTTTTACATTGACACAGGCACTAAATATAGCATTAGTAAATTTTAACATACTTTTAGGGTATTAGCAACAAACTTGAAAAGAATTGCAAGTTGGAAAAAAATAATAAATTGTTGGTGATAGGAAAACTAATACCAAATGATAAATCATGATTATGAAATGTATGCATGATATAATGGCTATAAATTACAACAATTATGGAAGATTCTAAATTGTTATTTGTTTTAAAAAGGTATGCACATTACAGTCTTCCTACCTCTTATCAGCAGTACTTCAGGCTTATTCTCTATGTAACGTTTAAGGATTATTTTCTTTCCTAAGTTGTCAAATTGGTATAAGTATCCTGTGAACATGGACACCCACAGAATTTTTGGCAGGGTGGATCAGGACTTTGTTTTGTGCAGGGATGGGGTCAAGATTTTTTTGGAGGAGGGTCAGTAACGAGAGAGTTAGTACAAGAAGCGGTCAGAACTAAAGTTAATATTTATTAAGCATTTTAAACAGAATCTTGTGACCTATTTTCAGCTTCATTTGCATGATTAAACTTGTAGGAATATATATATATATATATAAAGAATACAAATCATATGGCAAATAACAACCCTCTCAAGCGTACTGGATCAACCAAGGGATCACGTTTGTCAGGGATTAATTAAAATAGATGCAATAAACTGATGACGAACAGTACGAAACTAGTAACTAACTAGCCTAAGCGCTTTCGACTCTTAATGAGTCTTTTTCAAAGGCAAATACAAAACATAGTTACGACAAACAACTCCGCAACTAGTCTATACAAGCTGGTTGTATTTATAGTTTTAGCACATGTGAAGATAGAAATGTAGAGGTTTACAAACACAACGTTTTTGTGTTTATTTGTTTGTCGTAACTATGTTTTGTATTTGCCTTTGAAAAAGACTCATTAAGAGTCGAAAGCGCTTAGGCTAGTTAGTTACTAGTTTCGTACTGTTCGTGGTCAGTTTATTGCATCTATATATATATATATATATATATATATATGGGCACTTGCTGCAGGTGTCCATGCCTGTGAACACATGGTTCATTCTTGGAATATACAAGTATCCTGAGAATAAATGGTTCTATCATGGAAAATACAAGTATCCCATGAGCACATGGTTTAATCTTGAAATATACAATACTGTGAAAACAGGGTTTAATCTTGGAATATGCAAGTTTCCTGTGAAGTCAGGGTTCCATCTTAGAATATACAAGTATCCTTTGAGTATCATTTTCAATGTTGAAATGTACAAATCATGGTAAAAAGTACTGCCTTTCGTAAATCAGGTCCTGTTGAGTGACATAACTTTTTCCTGTGTACACATTGTGGGTTCGTAAATCATGTCCTGTTGAGTGAGATAACATTTTCTGTATACACATTGTGGGAAATTGTTTTTTGCCTCACTACACTACATTAATGTTTGGACTCTGATGTTCTTTGTTTTTGTTTTTATTTTGTTAAAAACTATTATCTTTTGCTTTACTTGTAGCAAACCTTATGAACATGAAGACTTCATCATCAGTGTCTTGTACATGTTTTTACGGTCATTACAGTGTCTTGTACATGTTTTTACGGTCATTGCAGTGTTTTGTACATGTTTTTGCTGTCATTACAGTGTCTTGTACATGTTTTTATGGTCATTACAGTGTCTTGTACATGTTTTTATGGTCATTACAGTGTCTTGTACATGTTTTTATGGTCATTACAGTAGCTGTATGGTTAATGAGAGGAGATTATTAACTGCTTTGCTTCAGAAATTAAGTACAAGCAACTTAAGATTTTTAAAGCCATATGTTATCTTTTCGCAATGTTGCTTTAAAGGGTCTAATATGGTGTCCTAGAGTCTGTATGTTTTTTTAGAGTTAAATACAGTGTAATAGAGTCATTGTTTTATAGTGTCTCATACAGTGTACCAGTCTTGTAGTCAAATACAGTGTATCAGAGTCAATATGTCATCTCTTCACAACATTGCTTTCTAACACAGTTTACCAAAGTCAATATGGCATCTCTTCAAATTGTTGCTTTATAAAGACTGAAACAGTTTGCCAGAAATCCTTGAATCTTTACTGGACTCCATTCACATTGTGCAGCTTGAAAACAGTAGGTACTTTATGTGTTCAAACTAAACAGCTTGATACAGTAGGTAGGTTCTGTTGTCATTGATACAGTAATAACTTGTCCTCAAGGTACAGCTTGTTATAGTAGGTACTCACTGTGTCCACATAGTACAGCTTGTTATAGTAGGTACTCACTGTGTCCACATAGTACAGCTTGTTATAGTAGGTACTCACTATGTCCACATAGTACAGCTTGTTATAGTAGATACTCACTGTGTCCACATAGTACAGCTTGTTATAGTAGATACTCACTGTGTCCACATAGTACAGCTTGTTATAGTAGGTACTCACTATGTCCACATAGTTCAACTTGATATAGTAGGTACTCACAGTATCCACATGGTACAACTTGATATAGTAGGTACTCACTGTGTGCACATAGTACAGCTTGATCTAGTAGGTACTCACTGTGTTCAAATTGTACAGCTTGATATAGTAAGTACTTGCCATGTTCACATTGTACAACTTGATATAGTAGGTACTCACTGTGTCCACATAGTACAGCTTGGTATAGTAGGTACTCACTGTGTCCACATAGTACAGCTTAATATAGTATCTACTTCATCCACATTTTAAGCATGATAAAATAAGTTGTTACTGTGTCCACATTGTACAGCTTGAAACAGTTGGTACTTACCTACACAGATAGTCCAGTTTATTATCACCTACTTTTGTACAGTTCTTACTTGCATAAATAGTCCAAATTACCTTATTTTCCTTTGTACAGATAAAACTTGTGCCAAACAAAAGGCTTGAATACATGGGTCTTAATCTGATGCACAAAATTTTATAAGGATGCAATTTTTTGTTTTTGTTAACCTCCATCTGATAATGCAGGATTGATACTAATAATGTTATATATATACTTAAGATTGTTAATTAGGTTAATGATGTTATTTCATTATAGTGTTTATTTAACTCACCAACAGTTTGTACCCGACCCACTGATTTTAAAAAGAGCCTTAATTATATAAAGTTCACAAAATTGAGTCATTTTATTAATTTATAATTTTTAACCAAATTGTTGTTGGTGGGTCTCAAACATGCCATATCATGTTTGTGTTTCACTTTTTAACTAATTCAGAGTCCATATATTTGCTTGTTTGAGTTATATTTTGCTACAACTGATATGATGTAAATCATTTTAGATAAATTCAGAATAATTCAATAAATTTCTTGTGAGTTATGTCCCTTTGAACTCATATACATGAGTTATAATAAGCTGCTTTCACATTTTATTTTTAAATTGTTTTGTAGAAAATTTAAAACTAGTTATTGCAATAATGTATGCAGCTGAAACAGTTTTATCCAATTTTCTATGTATGTTTAGTCTATAGTAAAAGTTATATAACTCATGTTTGCACAGTTACTCATTTTGTTTTAAAATTTAATACTAATTTTGTTTGAATGAAGTCTATTCAGTCCTGATTATTGAATGCTATCCACTGTCAGCAAGAAACTTTAAGTTAAACATTATCAATCGATAGCATTTATAGTGGTGACCAGGTACTAACACAGAGAATAGAGCATGGTGTGTCTAATTGTCACGATATAGGGTAGTACAAACTTGTTTGTGAACATATGTAGCTTCCTTGTGACATCACAGTATGTGAATTTCAATCCAGATTGTACAGGCCTGTAAGTTGATCTTATTAGAAATATCCACATTGATTTTGACATAGGTACTTCTTGGAGCATGTGAATAACGATCTTCCAAAGGAATATGGATGCATGAGGATCCCAATAAAATGAATAATTGCCATTTAAAGATATATAAAATAAAATTCTAAAAAATGACATCCATGAATAAAATAATTGATGTCAAATATACAAATGACTTTAATGACTGTTATTAAAGAAAACTCACCCCTTCGACTACTCTGGTGGCCTAAGTGGTTAGATGTGGGAGGTCACAGGTTCAAATCCCAGCCAAGTTATACTAAAAACTTATAAAAATGGTACTAATAGCTGCCTTCCTTGGTGCTCAGCATCAAGAGATGTGTTAGGACTGGTCATCTTGGTGTCAGGATAATGTGACTGGGTGGGACATATTTCTACATGTCTGTGGCATGATGTACTTGATATCACTGTAAACTGCCACACTGCTGACATCAGTGACATGACTGACAAATTGCTAAAGTAACATTAAAAATCCACATTACAAAACAAACTCACCCATTTCATTGAAAATAGGACTTTTCCTAGAAAAGGACAGTGGGTAAGCTTGTTTACATTGAAAACTCCCATTTTGTTTAAAATATGAACATGATAATGGTGCTAGGAATCTGATGGCAACAATCGGGTGTTAAATTATAAGTTAATGAATTAAATGACTAAATTTGTTGCACTTTTTATATCCTTGAATCATTTATTTTTAAAATTGCATGAGAGTGGTGGTGTAATAAACTGTCGCTGATGATAAATGAACACTATAATTATATTAACTACCTGGAGAATTGTCTTCAAATTAAACGTTTTGTTTTTGTTTTATGAATATATTTAAGTACTAAATGAATTTTTGTTCAGTATTTTACTGTAAATAATTTCACTCTGTTATTTGTATTTGTAGTGTTGGTTATGAGTCTAAACATTATTACAAATGAGATAAATATATTTGTTACTTGAAACCAAAGCCAGTCTGAATAGTACACAACACTTGTCTATATGTGATAAAAAAGCTGAATGTAGAAGTCGGTAATTTATGTATGCATAGCCATGATATTGTCAATTATATACATCAAATTAAATTTTCCAATTATTACACACCTATGGAGAATACCTTTAACAACATTCACAAAATCTTTAGTTTTTACCATGGAAAGTAGTTTCTCAAATAAAATATATCAGATTTCTGTATTAGTTGTTCATATTGGCATGGATAGCAGCAGACCCAAAAACCATAATGTAACATGCAGGATGACTTGTTAGAAGCAGCTGATCCCATTATCATAATGTGACATGCAGGATGACTTGTTAGAAGCAACAGACGCCATTATCATAATGTAACATGCAGGATGACTTGTTAGAAGCAACAGATCCCATTATCATAATGTAACATGCAGGATGACTTGTTAGAAGCAACAGATCCCATTATAATAATGTAACATGCAGGATAACTTGTTAGAAGCAACAGATGCCATTATAATAATGTAACATGCAGGATGACTTGTTAGAAGCAACAGACGCCATTATCATAATGTTACATGCAGGATGACTTGTTAGAAGCAACAGACCCCATTATCATAATGTAACATGCAGGATGACTTGTTAGAAGCAACAGATCTCATTATCATATTGTAACATGCATGATGACTTGTTAGAAGCAACAGACCCCATTATCATAATGTAACATGCAGGATGACTTGTTAGAAGTAACAGATCCCATTATCATAATGTAACATGCAGGATGACTTGATAGAAGTTTTTGATGGGGTATGTATACTTTGCAATATAATTTAATGAGACTTGAAGTATGAGACTCATTCTGCATAAAGAGTGCACCTGTTTGAAATCTTTCATTTTTATACACCCATTTTAATTCAAGCACCTTATTTGTTAAGGCATTTTCCATCCTTTTTTTAACATTTTCTTTGCCAGTCCATATTTTTGTAATTGTTGGAGAGATTTTCATAAAACTTGCCCCAGAGAGTGTAATATGTACCATGGCCATGTCCCCTGCTTCAGAATCAAGGTTACAGCAGGGGTGAATGTAAGTCAGTGACTTGTATCCTTATTTGGAGTATAAATTTAGAATCATTGTGGAGTATAAACTTAGAATCATTGTGGAGTATAAATTTAGAATCATTGTGGAGTATAAATTTAGAATCATTATGGTATAAAGTTTAGAATCATTGTAGAGAATAAATTTAGAATCATTGTGGAGTATATACTTAGAATCATTGTGGAGTATAAACTTAGAATCATTGTGGAGTATAAATTTAGAATCATTATGGTGTATAATTTTAGAATCATTGTGGAGTATATACTTAGAATCATTGTGGAGAATAAACTTAGAATCATTGTGGAGTATAAATTTAGAATCATTATGGAGAATAAACTTAGAATCATTGTGGAGTATATACTTAGAATCATTGTGGATATTTTAATGAAACCATTATATATCATGTAGAGATGTCCCTCCTTCACAGTCAAGTCACAGCAAGGGAAATGTAATTCTCTTTCTTATATCCTTGTCTGGATCTTAATGAAGACATTTGAATAAAACTTTGACCCGTTATTTATCAAGATATTGTGTTATGTAACATCGTCACAGCAAGGAAAAATGTAATTCTGTGAGTTGAATCATTGTCCGCAGGGTAACTTTTACACCATTGAAGATAATTTATGAAACTTTGCTTAAGTATATATCACAACTAGAAAATGTGTTGCATACTACAGTGCCATCCTGAAGGTCAAGCTCATGGCAAAAGAAAATGTTATTCTATAAGTTTTATACTTGTCTGTGGTTTATCTTTAGAGGCACTAAATATATTATAATGAAACTAACCCTTTGTCAGCCATGTATAGACATCATGTCACATATCATATCCATGCCTCTGTCATACATCATGTATAGACTGTGTGTCACATATAACCATGCCTCTCATGCTTCTAGTATAGGCAGTCTCACCATAGACAGTGTGTCACATATTGTAGTTATTCCTGTCTCAATGTCCTTCACTGAAGGCAAAATTTGACTCCATGTGTTGAGTATAACTTTTGAATTACTTCAGATAATTTAAATAAACTTAAATCATTTAAAGCATGGAAAAATGAAAGTCATTGATTTCTTTCCATGTATGGCTATAACTATTGAACCATCACAATATTTTACTGAAGCTATAACCTGTTATATACAGAACTCATTATGATGCAACTGTTGGGAGATATTGAGTATTTTACTTTATATTGATAGCACATTTCAGTGAAGTACAGGACAATAGTGTATGACTTAATTCCTACCACCTTGTAATGAAGTACAAGACACAGTGTATGACTTAATTCCTACCACCTTTCAGTGAAGTAAATGACAATACTGCCTTATGGGAGCCATGAATTATACCACTTTGTATTGATAACACTTGGTATTGAATGGCATTAATTTCTCTGCAACATAATGAATTAGGAATCATGAACATAACTACTTTATAATAGGAGTGGTGTTATAATAATAGAACTTGTAATAAGGGAGTGTCTTTACAATTTTTTGCATGTTCATTCATACCTGGCCTGTTCAATCACACCCTCAGGTGTAGATCACAGCAAGAAATTTTGACATGGGCCTGTTTCCTTATCCAAACTTTTTAACTGCTACAGATGAAACTTTACCCATATCCAAACCTTTTCATGTGCTAGTCAAGTCCATAGAACAAAGAGCAAGGTCATTGGCAAGGAAAAGGTTTTAATACAGGCATAGCATCATCTAATATTTAGTACTTAGATATGCAACTTGAAATTGAATTTTTAGTCATAAAAGTTATGAAATTTTTTTTGTATTAATACATAAATAATTACTTTTCAACCCATATTTATTATTCATACAAGTTTTGTACATGTTGGATACATGTAATACTGGGTTTACATTTGCTTGCATGATCTAATCTTTATTGTCAGATTGGACATGTCTGGTTGATGTTTATGTCTGATTGGACAAGTCTGGTTGATGCTTATGTCAGATTGGACATGTCTGGTTGATGTTTATTATGGTTAGATTTGACAAGTCTGGTTGATGTTTATTATGGTTAGATTTGACAAGTCTGGTTGATGTTTTTTATGGTTAGATTTGACAAGTATGGTTGGTATTTATTATGGTTAGATTTGACAAGTCTGGTTGATGTTTATTATGGTTGGATTGGACAAGCCTTGATAATCATGTGGTCAGACTAAACAAACCTGGTTGGTATTCATTTTGATCTGATTGGATAAGTCTGGGATATATTCATGTCAGATTGGACAAGTCTGGTTGATGTTCATGTCAGATTGGACAAGTCTGGTTGATGTTCATGTCAGATTGGACAAGTCTGGTTAATGTTCATTATGTTCTTATTGGATAGGTCCGGATAATGTTCATGTCAGATTGGACAAGTCTGGTTTGGTATTCACTATCGACTGTTTGGGTAAGTCTGGTTGATGTTCATGTCAGATTGGACAAGTCTGGCTGATCATTATCAGCATATGTAGCTATGTTTTAACTGATAGGACTGCTGCAGACAATTTCTTATTTAGTTTGGATCTTTGCTTGGGTATAGCTAGTATGCATCCTCTTCTGAAAATGAGAACAAAACAACTGGATTGTAAGTTGTCTTTACATATTGTTAAAAATTATGGACTAGAAATGCCTACAGTGTTGAAGTTTATGGGGATTTGCCACCATAGGTTTCAACCAACTGACTGCTTGCCCCATCATGGGTTTCATCTGATATACTGCTTGACTACTTGTTTACATATGCCAAAATGATAATTGTGGATCCATCCCTGATTTGTCCACATGAAATGTATTTTGTAGACATTGTTAACATTGTTCTGTCTCGCAGGTTGCATAGTACCTTGCATTCTAATGTATATTTATATGCCATCCTGTAATATATGTTACATGTATATTTATATACCATCCTGTAATATATGTTACAGCTGAATTCTGTCAGAATTGCAGTATTTATTCCAAATCCTGTTTAGTGATGTAAGGTCACAAATTTCCTGTAGGAGTAGAAGTGGTAAATGCTTACAATAGAGTACATAGTGTGATTTATTATTGGGTACTTTTTATATATGTATATACATCTACCCTTCTTGATGAGAGGAGAGAGAGAAAGATTAAGAATTTGTTAGATTTTATATTGCATAATGATGTCAACATGTACGTTAGTGCAACACACATGCACACATTTCAGCATTGCCAAGATAGATGTAGAAAAGAAATATATCTATAAATCATTAACTTGTATGTATAGTTACAAATTGTGATATTTAATATTATATATATTTTTATACATAATTTCATATTGATTTCTCACCTACCATCAGAATTTTGTAATTTCAAATTGCTCATATTATTAATGAATTAAATATATGGCTGTTTTTTTTAAAATTTGTTCTTTTTTTTGTGACAAAGTCAAAAGGTGGTGTAAAAGTGTATGTATGTATAGAGAGTCTAATACATGTAAATGTTTTTAAGCATATGCCTAGTTATATGCCCTAATCATCCTTGATATCTTTTGCATTAAAACCAGGGTTGACCTTCATTCTTACAATGTATCCTTAGTTATACACCTGTGCAATATCCCTTGCAATAAAACAAGCGTTAAACTCATCAACTAGATGTGCCACAGTATTTGGTCTATAGTCCCATGTATGGGCCAGTGGAAAGGGTAGATTGGCATCCATGCTGTACATTTCCTTTTTGAGAAATAAATAGGATAATATTTTTGTACATTTAATAACCAAATGACATCATAGTCTCATGATAGTAGCATATGATGGCTCTTGAGACTTGGGGGTGGGTGATCCTTTGTTAAACAGTATAGAACGTTGATGTGTCATACAGGAAATCTAGCATAGGTAAAATTTATGTGGCTTTAGGGAATTTTTTTATCGTATGGCATTCTAGGACATAGAGAAATGTAAAACAGGAATGCTTGTCTTGGACGTGAAAGAGTTTGAGCATGACGATGGCAATATGGGGACAACCTATTCATCTATTATTCATCACCTAGTTATATATCATTCAACACTAGTACCCATCACATACTATTCCACATGCAGTGTATAGTGACCAATACATAAGTCATTTACTATCCAACACCCCACACTATACTGCCCAATGCCTGCATATTTACTATCCAACAAGCCATGTGTATTGACCGAAATCCCACACCTAAAATCCAACAACATGTTATGATGTTATAGGAGAAGGATAAAATCATGCACAGGAAGTAGTGTACTGGGGTACTAGGGCCCTCATCATGCCAAAAAAGGAAAATAGCCTGGGGTATTATGGCCCTCTGATTTATAGACCAAAAAAATCAGTCTGGGGAACTATGGCCCTCAATGGGTATTTTGTTTTAGCACACACTGGGCCCAAGAGGAATGGAACAGGTAGGGTGATGCCATGGTAATGGACACTTGTAACAATGTTGCAAGTGGCTAGCCTGACTATTTGTGGCTAACATTTTAGGTAGGGACAAATATAGTAGAGAGGCATATACACATGCAACACAACCATAGATTGATGAACATCTATCTATCCTACACAAATTATAAAATCGACTAAACAAATTCTTTTAGGGAAGAGAATAAATATGTACACAAATTATAAAATCAAATAAAAAAAAAAATTATGGCAAGAAAGAATATCTTTTTGAGGCATATGAAGTGGCCCTGTTTCTCGTGTTAACACTATTCCGTTAATATAGAGGGCATCACATAGGTCTTATTCTCTTCCTCAAACTTTGTCTAACCTTTGGTCCATAAATCAGAACTCTCTTCAGACAGCCTTGTCTTTCCACAGTGATCCTTCATCTCCAAAGGGTTGTATCAGTGATCTGAGATATGGCCCATGATGATCTGACATACATGGGATAGTCCAGGTTGAACAGCATCAACAATATATGATTCTACGTTGTTTTACATCTTTTTGAGGAGAACAGGTGAAGGGAATGATGTGAAATGCGTTTATTTATAGTAGAAGAGCAGATCCAAATGGATTGAAATTGTTCACCAATCCCAACACACGTTACAAAATTAAGTCACTTTGCAAAGTCTCTTCCAATCCGAAGAGAGCTACCTGTGTCATCACAAGCCCTATACATGTGCACTAGCGTCTTTGCACAGTGAATTGATGCAGCATTGTTTTGTGAAACACAACAGAACCTAAGAAGATGATGAAATGGGGTGCACCAGCTGTGGAGACAAAAAGTGATGACATTGCAGAGGCTACCAAAGTTAAAAAAATGCTACTTCCTAAAAAGTTTGATTTCAACTGGGATTTAGTAGATTTTCTCTCTTTGCAAGAATTTGTTACAGTACCAGTACCTTCGCCACTTTCTCCTTCTTTACCACACATTGACGATTTTAAACAAAGACAGAAATAAGAATTTGCGAAATTTTTACAGCAGCAGAAAGAGGCAGAACAAGCATTTCTCCTTGAACAGCAAGAATGAGAAGATGAGGCAAGAAGGAAACTACAGAAACAGTAGAGAAGAAAAGAAGGCTAGATGAAAAGGCGAACAGTGAAAGCCAAATGTTCAAATGTTCTTGGACATTTTAGTTTGGCTGAGTTAAGAAATCTAAAACAAATGTATCAGACTTCTTTATTACAACCCAAGAGAAAAAGACCTTCCCGAACCAAACAGTCTAACCTTGTGACTACACCAGAGATACCACCCATAGTGATTAACCAAACATCAATGTCAATCCCAGAAAAGTCACACTCGTTCAAAGATAAGGACGAGTCACCAAAGAAGAGGATTTTATTTCGACAACGAGGTGCTTCAACTGGTACATAATGTAGGTTGGTGAGTTGGGTACATAGTCAAATTAAACGATGTCCCCTCATCGTCGTTTTTCTGTTCAGAAAGGAAAAGGAAAATGACATTCTTGTCATTCATAAAACCGCCTAGCCCAATATAGACGTCAACCCCAGAAAGGCCACTCATCCAATGAAAAAGAGGAGACACCAAAGAGAACGATTCTTTAGTAATTTTGGAAAACACTTTGTCACCTTTATGATTGTATCAAAAAGGATAAAAGGCTGTGCCAAGTAATCGACGTTATTATATTTTTTGGTGCATGGCACGGAACCAACAAACAAAGATGGCTCCTTAAAGAAGTGCACACCACTCTCTAGCTAAACAAAGAAAGAAAAGGAAAGGACTGCCTCCTCGTTTTGCCAAACATTGGTATATGTATTCCGTCTTGTCCAAAGCTCTTCCACCCATGCAAAAAAACAAATGATTCAAACTGCCTCGAATTATGTCATCAATACTGTGTGCGAATGTCTGAATATCTTGAAAGGAACGATACCTTTGTCTAAAGACCAGAAGAAATGCTTAGCCAAACATCGACACGATCTTTGCCAAATGGTCCAAAAGAAAATACCCATTCGTAGAAAGAAAAAGATGTTGGTAGAACGCGGAGGATTTTTGCCCCTTTTTGCCTATGTTGTTCGCACCCTTGTTAAAAGCCACAGGTACCCCATGGTTACAAGTTTCGTGGCTGGAGTTGCTTTACAAGGGATAAAATAAATAATAAAAACAGCCTCTTGTTAAAAAATTGCAGACGTAACCTTTGTAATCTAATAGAACGACGAAAACTGACTTTAGTCTCTTTCAGACGATGGATCGAATACCATCATTAGGAAGAACTAACCTCGCATATACTTTCCAATCCTCATTTGACTGAGATGTATCAGTTACGGTCAAATGTTGCAGCGATTAAAACTCCTTTCACTAGAAAACTTAAGACGAAACAGCTACCACCCACTTTGAAAGATTTTAATGCATTGATGAAAAGTCAATCATCACCACTGCCCCCCTTCCAATGGTCAATACAGAAGCAGCCCCACGGATGCCTGAGGAAGAAGAGGCAAGAGAAGTCTTTCAAACACCGTTAGCAGCTCCCATTCTTAGTAAGATTGCAGAGTCCTTGTTAATCCTTCCTCTACACCCCAACGAGAAGAACTTAAAGCTTGGGTTAAAAAGATGATATCCAGTCCTCCTTCGACATAATTGAAAAAGAAAGAAGAGAAACCAGAACTGAAAAAAGGAAGACCAAAGCCATTCCATTACCGACACCACAACCACCATTACCAAAACTATCTTCCGTTGCACATCGGAGACGTAAAGCTGTTTCAAAACCACCCTCTCCCTCCATCGAGTAGCATCAACGAAGAGTGGATCACTTATTAAAAAATGGAGGACTTAGCCAGCATTTACTACGATCCATCCCATCCTGCAGATTGCGGAGGAGTTCAGAAATTGTATCGTGTTGCCAAAACAAGACGGAAAAGTGTCCATTTACTTCAAGTGCAACAATGGTTACAAGAACAAGTCACGTACACCTTACACAAACCCATTTGACGAAAATTTTCTAGAAGTCTCACACATGTCGAAGGCATCTATCATCAATGACAAGCTGATTTAGCCGATGTCTCTCCTTTGGCCACCTTCAATCGTGACTACAAATATTTGTTTTGTGTCATCGACGTCTTTTCCAAATGGGCTTGGATCGTACCATTGACTTCCAAATCCAGCAGTAAGTTAGTGCTACCTCTGAAACTGGTGTTGAAACAAAGTGGTCGTCACCATTATCGATGCCAAACCGACAAAAGCGCCGAATTTCTGAACAAAGCTATCCAAATTGAATTGAAGAAACGTGACATTCATTTTGCACAATCATAAATCCCGAAACCAAAGCCACTAGCATTGTGGAAAGTCTTCAGCGCACCTTGAAAGAACGCATATGGAAATATTTTACGCATCAACACACTCTCATGAACATTGACGTCTTTCCGCAACTCGTCCAATCGTAAAACCAATCGGAACATTGGAGATGCCTTCCAAGAAGTGACTCCAGACAACGAAGTGACCGTCTTCGAGCGCCTGTTTTGTACGTCCCCTAAAGTAACTGTTCCCAAGAAAGGTGAAGTGTTGGCAGCATGAGATTGGGTACGTATAGGCAAAACCAAACGCACTTTTGACAAAGGTTGTTTACCTAATTCGACCACTGAATTGTTTCTTGTCACTGAACGAGTTAGTTATCCTCCCGTCTATAAATTAGAAGACATGAACAGAGACTTGTTTACAGGAGCGTTTTACTTAAACGAGTTACAACATGTGACCAAAAAGAAGACGTGAACGAGAAAGAAAGCATTCTTGATTGAAGAACACGAAAAGTTGGAAACACCGTATCAAAGAGGTCAAAGTACATTGGTAAGGATATCAAGTTTTGATTCTTAGATCGACGCTTCTCAGATTATCGACTATAAAAAACTGACCATCATGCCCAACACGGCCGCAGCTACTACAGCGACTACTTCTTCCCCCAGTTCTTCTCTGCAAGATCAACAAAAGCAGACCTTGTGGGTGTGGTGTGGAGAACGTGTATATAAAATACAAATTATCTTTTTCTGCCAAATATGTGTGGTGTATCGTGTCATCGGTGCTGCCATTGCCATAATGAGTTTGCAACAAGGAGACAAACAAGTGTGGACCATTTTACTTACCAGTTCCCAATCCATCTCTGAAATATTCCTCTAACGGAAATGATAACAAATGGAGTCTTGTGTCCAACGTTAGTTCAAACAGTCACCCTAACCATCCTCGTTTAGACAATCCTCTTACTTCCCCAGTGACTCTTCGGACACTAAAACTGGAATTATGAACAACCAATTTTATTTAACGTTACCCAGTGACAGTTCCATGTAGGTGTTTCCCAATAGCACTTTGTGCTCTTACACGGCCAGATTACCTCAGGCCATCCAATTAGACCATGAAGCCCATTGGAGAGTGGCCTTGGTGGAAATGATTCAACCTAACAAACCAAGAGCATCATCTAGAATCAAAACACTTTGAAGGTAGAAGTTTATGACTAACAACTACAACAAGCCATGGATGAACGCAGTAGTGTAGATGCTTTATGAAATTACAAGACCCCCAAACTAAACGAACCACTTATCTGTTGAAAATTCCTGTGGGCTATTTGGTGAACACCATTTCTGACAGGTTCAATTTCATGTTTGGTAAAGCCTTGGAGAGAGCTAGAAAAGTGTCATGATCGAGTACCTCAAAATAGCTCGTAGCCTAATCATCAAATTTTGGAGGACAAAATGTTATGGCCAATACTTTGTACAACATTTTTGGTGGCGACTCCAACTTGATCAAGATAAAAAGCAAAATAACAGACATTACCTGCAAGTTGGATTTTGCGAAACATTTTCGATTCCCTGAAGAAAAAAAACTCGAGGACTGAATTTGATCTTTGTGTACTCTGATATGGTTGAGTGCAAAGTGGTGAGCCCACCTCTGTACCGTTACTGTGTGTCAATCCTTTCAAAATAGATTCTGCCACGACCGCTTACGAGGAAGGTGGAAACACCTATCACGTTCATCGCGAATTGACTTTGCCCGTCAGTAAGTCGTATTTTTATACAGACAATATTACTATAAAAGGAGATCTGGGACAAAATATTTCATTCACCAAAGGGGAAGTTACAATGAAACTTTTTTTTAAAAAAAACGAGTACTCTAACCTCTTGTCAGTCATATGTACTGTGTGCAAAGGAGTCGCTTGACAAAGATGACATGGTTTAGGAGATATGTTCTAAACAACCTTTGTACAGTGGCTCCCGTGGTGAAACAGATAGTCACTCGGGGATTGCACGCCCTGAAAGATGCCGCGTTGACACATGGTAAAGAATTTCTCCAAAATGTCATCATTGACAAACAAAACTCCAAAGAAGATTTCTTGAGAGTAGTCGAAAATGTTTTGCTTCAAACAGACAAAGACATTTTGGGCCGGCGAGAACTTTCTACAAATGCCACGATCGCAGCTGAGTCAGACATTACTGCTTCCTTAACATCACAGCAAGGACAAGGTAGAAAAAGACGAGGAAGACACCCCTTGAGAGGACTTCACACACTCAGAGCTAGAAAGACTAGGAAAAGAAAAACTTTCAGTGACTTAGATATTTTGTAGCAGAATTGAAACCGAGTGGGTTTTCTCCGTTTGAATTAGATTAATAACACAAACACAAAGTGATGAATGATCGGAATTTATAAAATGAATATACAGTAGACTCTCGATTATCCGCGGTAATGGTGGGGAGAACTAGCGCGGATAATCAAAAACAGCGGATAAACCCAAGTGCATATATACAATCCAGATATAGTATAGTGGCATAAAATTAACTAAGTTAATTTTTTCGCCGTAATATCCTACTTATGTTTACCTTTTGTGATGCAGGCCAATGTTCTTCTTCACTAATATCCTAATGTCGTAACACGAAAATAAATAATTCAATTTAATACAATTATATTGAACATTAAAATAAAGGAAGATGAATAAATGAACAAACAAAAACAACGAATGTTTAGTAAAAGTAGTCTTTGATTGATTTCTGTTTTAATGACATAGCTTCTTTCTTCTTTATGGTTGCTCTCAATCTGCGTAATACCAATTTATCTGAGAGCAGAGAATCACTTTGTTGCTCCAGATACTCTAGCAAACCCTCAGTTCATTGAAGAGTTCGTCGTCACTCTCATCAGAATCTGTTGTCAGCCCTTGTGCACTTTTAATGATTTCACTGTCGGACAAAACCTCACACCTTAGATCGTCACAATCAACATTAAACCATTCTAAAATATTTCTACTTTCAACTTCCTTACCACCCTCTGTACTCTGTAAAATGGCGGCTAATTCAGAAGTTGAAATCTCTTCTTTATCGAAACTATTGCAGTCGACAGTTTCA
>JAEAOA010001821.1:0-40000 GCA_016746295.1 Potamilus streckersoni
TGAATTTGATGACTACAAGTACGCGCTTGATGGCGGTGTTAGTTTTATGAGAGCTATGGCAATTCGAACTAATCATCATAAACTCGAAACAGATGTCATTATCAAACGTGGATTGTACAATTTTGATGACAAACGCTATTGTAAAAATGGGGTAGATACATTTGCCTTTGGGTATTTTCATTGTGACTAAAATTTTATCTAAACTTATAAAATAATGTTTGAAAATTTGACAATGACAAATAGCTACAATAGTAACATCAAATATCTAATGATGGACGGTAAATAATTGACAGTTGAATTTAATAATGAAACATCAGGTATATGTTTTAATGGAACACGTGACAAGTTAAAACTTTCGCTCATCAGATCTGATAACAGCGTGTATTTCAATTATCTCGAACAATTGTATCAAAAGTTGCTAGCGGAATTTAAAAACTTTCATAGCCCCATTAGCCAACAAAACTATACTAAACTCACAATTGATCTCGATCGGTCAAGGGTATATTTTATCAACAAAAAATATCCTCTGAACAAACCAGAAATGAAAGATTTGTTTGAGTCCCATCGCTGTGTGAGTGGTAAAGTAAAATTTAGTATCTATAGTCGTGATAGTGAAGTATTTTTAATATCAACAGTTGAAACATTAATCATTGGTAACGAGATATAAAATAATATCATTTTCATTCTAATGCTAGTTTAATTTCTGCCTTGTTAACTGAAACGTTCTAATGCACAGTTTAATTTTCATCCTGTTATCTGATAAAAACATTTGTGGTAAAATCTATTTGCCGTCTTTAGAATAATCATATTCCACACATACGCTGTTCTAACAAATTCGTCACTTCTGTTGACAGAGCTTATCGCATTCCAACACCAGTTGTTTTGTCTGGTTACAAAATATCTGTCTACATAGTAGTAGAGGGAAATGAGGGGTTTGGCGGGGGTGGGGGAGGAGGTGTGGGAGGGGGTGGTGGGCCAAAACCCTCATTTCACTATTTTGGAAAAAGGGGTGGGGGATAATTTAGGACTATAATTTATACTTGTTTGGAGGGTAAAAAAATAAAGTGGGATGAAACCCTCATTTCCCTCTACTACTGTATCGTTTGTGATGTCCAACTCGTGTCGCCATCTGTTGTCATAATGGTATGTTAGAGATTAGCATGACATTATGACAACAGATGGCGCTCTAAATTTTCAAAGTTTTTTTCCTTTACTAGAAATAATTAATGCTCCCCACGGAGCTTCACGGTATTTAATTTGTGTTTATACACTTTGTTACTCTTTTTCAGAACCCTTTTTAATATGTATGTTAGCAACGAAGTTTTAATCGTTCTCTAAAACCATATGCTTTCTCGAAAATATAAGTTTTATATAGAATCTTACGAATACAAAAAACGCATACACTTCAGCAGGGTTGTCCATCAACACCAGTTTTGACGCACTTACTTTCACCGTTTAAGAAATCTACTCCTTAGTTATATCTCTCATTACTTTGGAAAGATTAGTTATTTATTAAAGCAAGGATCAAAATTACAATGATATATTCCCTCGGACTTTTCTTAACGAGCTCTCATCCGACAACCTCAGGTTGTGAGGATCGTTTTGTACGTCTCTCATTTTGACGCATGTCACAGACGACTATTGTTTTCCTGTTATACTACTGTACATAAGCACTGGCTAAACTGATATATTTCAGAGCAGCATCAATAGTACATAAAAATGTTTATAAGTAAAATGACATTTAAACTATTAAGCATTCCAAAAGATTTTCGAAGTTTTATCACAATCTTCATTTTGGAACATATTTTGTCACTATAGCCAAATAGTGGAAATTCATGTTTGTATCATGGCAAAAATTGCGAATAGAGGTATTAGATTTAGTGTACGATTATCTTCCAATATTCAATCTACATTTTGTATGTACAGAACTTCAACCTTTGAACGTATTTATATACACCCCCACCCACCCCCAAAAAACAACATACAAACAAACAGCCTTACAACTGGTTGCATTCCTTAATACTTGTCTCTGAAAGTGAGACAAAAGACAATGTTACAAGATGTTTTACATTTATTTATGCAATTCTTACCATTATCAAACCAATTAAAAATAATAAATTAGTTCAATAATTTTAAAAAAATAAATATAGCACCTCTACGTTATAATTATTCAGCTGCTCTTTGTCACATCAAAGAGGGTTTTTTTAAATAAAAAAAAACAAAAAAATTTAAAAGACATTTTGAAATGTGAATTTCGTGACGCATGATTCCGACTTATTAAGTGTGCTGCTTTTTGCAATTCAAAAGTAGTTTAGTGACCCCCTCTCTCTCTCTCTCTCTCTCTCTCTCTCTCTCTCTCTCTCTCTCTCTCTCTCTCTCTCTCTCTCTCTCTCTCTCTCTCTCTCTGCAGAGTGATTGTCATTTAAATTATGAAATTTACCTTATCCAATGTTCCAAGGCACATATTAAGCCAAATTTAACATTTCATCTCAAATTCAAAATATAATATTTTTGTGAAGGTCTGAGCATCAGAAAAACAAAAACAAATTAGCAAATATAATATAATACTTTTGATATTTTTTGCTCATAGCGTGTGCAAATAACCTATTTTATTGCCTGCAACAAAAAACAACAACAATAAATTCTCCAAAAGGTGAGCAGTTTTGTACAGTGTGTATACTGAATACAGATTCAGTAATGGAGTGTTGTTTGGGATTAATTCTTGAAACTATCACCAGGGAATATGACCTTACTGTTCTTGAGGTATAAATGACAAATGAATGTGGTATGTAAAAGGAAATGTTTATCGGCGAATCCATAATTTAGTTTTAATTCCTTAAAATTTGCAATTATGAGTATGTTTAATCCAAAAGCCAATTTGTGTGAAAAGCTTGTCTTTATTCATTTCGTGTGAAAGTAAAAAACAAAAAAGATTGGCAAATAAATTTATAAGAACAAAGTAACAAGACAATCCCGGTATTTGATCTTTATAACTGCCTACCTCTATGACAATTTTTGTTTTAGACTAATGCATCTAAAAATATTGGTTTTAAGAATGCCGGTTTACATTAATTTTTTTCCCTACTATTTCCTATGAGAAGTTAAACACAGGACTGTATATAAATTTATTTATTTTGCTTTATTGCATAGTTATATTTTGCTGATATGTTTTTGTCATGACATTATTAGCATATATTTTACATAGGATAAAGGAATGATACAATCATAGACAAATGAAGATGTTTATGCAGGTGGTGGTGGTGGTGGGCGTTGAATGCTACAACAGCCTGAGCTTTTAGTAGCCTTACAAACTTTGAAAAGTTTTTAAAATATTAAAGGGTGGGTGGGTGTCTTATCTTACTCTTTTAACAGAAATAATCACATCTGTAGAAGATACATGCAAATATTTATATTAATCTTTTTAGCTACTACATTAAATTCATATTTAAATGTATCCATCAAATTTGGTACTGTATTGTAGTAGTAATAATAAAAACAAATTGAACTGGTTACTGGCAGCGGTATCAATTTATTTATATTACATATTTTATATTTTTTTAATTGCTACCAAACGAGAATGATACTTTATCAGTGAAGTACCTTTCAATCAATCATCTTATCTGTACTATAAATTTTGATTCATATATGGATGAATACGATTTTAAATAATAAAAAAATATAGTTTCCAGTTTTATCTATGGAAATAAAGAAAATATTCTTTGTGTTAAGATATATAAAATATATTTCATATTGTTATACTTTATTTTCTTTTATAGTGAAATAAGTTCATATTTTTATAACATATAGCTATACTACAGTATATGCTTTGTATGTGATATCTTTGAAGTCATTTGCCTCTTGCTGTTGCATTGGAATTTAGATTTACAATGAAAATGGAGATACGAGATTCTTGTCAAATACAACCAATGATAATACTTGCTGACTATTGCATCATCATCCATGCCATACATGTATACAGTTAAAATTAATTTCATAGAGATAAGAGAATAAGCAGAATAAACATCTCTGCAATGTAATCTCCCTCTCTCTCTCTCTCTCTCTCTCTCTCTCTCTCTCTCTCTCTCTCTCTCTCTCTCTCTCTCTCTCTCTCTCTCTCTCTCGTGAATAAAGAAAAAGAAAGCATGTCCTTCATGTATAATTTGCAATTTGCTCCAACTTTATGAGATTTTTTACTGATACAAAAAGAAGAATTTGCACTGTACTCTAAAATAATAATATGCTCTAAATTGATAACATTGTGTACGAGAATATATAAACAAATTAAGACCTTAAACCTTGCTTGTAAGAGGTTACCTTATTCTTCCACCGTGCGGTAGCGGTAAATTACACACACACACACACACACACACACACACACACACACACACACACACACACACACTATCCAAATAAAAATGGGGTGGGAAGAGTCAGCGGAAATATAACATTGTGTAAAATACAATTTGATACCTTTAATTTGTTTTGTGCTTCTTGTATTTCAGCTCTCTTTCAAATGTCAATACTCTGAGAAATAGCTGACTGTAATGCGGTAATATAATTCAGTGGTATTTTAAATAAGACGCCCAAATATGCCGTAAAGTTGTATAACATCCTGTTGCTATGATCAGGGGAGCTGTCGTACTCTAAGAAATTAACGTGTCACAGCGCCATCTGTTGTCATAATGAGGCATTATTTTATGGTAACTTCCTTGATGCTAACTTACAACTCGCTTGATGCTACATTATAATCATTATTTTAAAAGGTGCAATCTATGTTACTTGTGATATAGCAAGTTTATAACAAAATTATAAAACTTGTAATAACTGGCATAGCATTTGCCATACGACAAACTAAATAATATCTTCGGTAGTTGACAAATTGCGAGATACAATGACGGAGAAGGAAAGTAGATATAAGCAGTTGCAATCAGCCATTTACTGCTTGCATCAATGAACAGAAAATTCATGACTAAAATTAAGAATGTAGCACTTACAAGCAGCCATTTACAATAATGCAGTAGCACTTGCGAACTGCCACATACAATTTGCATCAATGGAGAATACAATATACATGAATAGAATTGTGAAAGTAGCACTTGCAAGCAGCAATTTACAATTATTCATCAAGGACGATTAGAAAATACATGCATAGAATTATGGCGGTAATCCCCCTCCATATGTTCATGGTCCGAACTGTCGACTGTTACAGACAAAATGAATGATACAATTAATGATAGTTACTTCTACTACGGAGATATTGGCATTTCTATTTTCGTATAAATTTACCCCTGAATGCAGCCTTTGAGAAAATCGGATTGGGAGAGAACATAATTCTCGATGGATCACCTACATAGTTTGAACAAAACTAACCTTTGCCTAAACCGGGAGCGACCGCAGTCAAGGTTACAGTAAGATTTTGAAACCAGGTTTCGCCGAAATCGCTAATAGGAAATTCCTGTAATTCATGATTCACTTGCGCGTTTCATAAAACTGCTATTAATATCTTAGGTTACGCCAGTTGGCTGTACATCCGCCAATCGGTTCAGGAGCGTAACACCAAAGTGTACAGTATATCTTTATGAAATTTAATGCATTCGCATATTGAACGAAAGGTCCAGATAGCCATTGCTGCTCAGATTTCATCATTGTCAAACCTTTTAATGATGTTATCAATTCGTTTGTCCATCAATTCATACTTTCATTTCTAAACGAAGACTCAGATACCATTCAAGTTATATATATGAAAAAATCTCGCATATTAGGCCGGTGGTCTACGTGTGTATTTAATATTCCTTCAGTTTCAGTATTTTAATTGTTTATTTTTCTATCCAGACAACGATTATTCACACTTTCGTTTCTAGGGAAAAACCCTTGAGACTTAACCTGTTTCGAATTTTGTTTCAGAAATAAAAGTGTGGATATCTCTGAAATGTTTTTTTTACCATGCTTAAGGCGTTTCCTTTGGCTATTCATATTTTTTTTTAAATTAGAATATTTGTAACTTATCTCTGTACCTTTGTCTCTTCAAACGCTCATCCATCATTCTTACGATTCTTATTATGTGTGCCACCCTCTCTCTCTGTATATATATATATATATATATATATATATATATATATATATATATATATATATATATATATATATATACATACATACATACATACATACATACATACATACATACATACATACATACATACATACATACATACATACATACATACATACATACATACATACATACATACACACACACACACACACACACACACACACACACACACACATACATACATACATACATACATACATACATACATACATACATACATACATACATACATACATACATACATACATACATACATACATACATACATACATACATACATACATACATGTTTTTTTTACCATGCTTAAGGCGTTTCCTTTGGCTATTCATATTTTTTTTTAAATTAGAATATTTGTAACTTATCTCTGTACCTTTGTCTCTTCAAACGCTCATCCATCATTCTTACGATTCTTATTATGTGTGCCACCCTCTCTCTCTGTATATATATATATATATATATATATATATATATATATATATATATATATATATATATATATATATATATATATATATATATATATATATATATATATATACATATATATATACATACATACATACATACATACATACATACATACATACATACATACATACATACATACATACACACACACACACACACACACATACATACATACATACATACATACATACATACATACATACATACATACATACATACATACATACATACATACATACATACATACATACATACATACATACATACATACATACATACATACATACATACATACATACATACATACATACATACATACATACATACATACATACATACATACATACATACATACATACACACACTTGATTATAGCTTATTCCCCCTCCACATAATTAGCTCTGAATTGAGGCCAAAACAACTGACCACACACACACAAACATACAGCCATTTGTCACTTGAAATTTGACCATTGCTTTATTTTTGCTCATGTATTTATTGGGTATTATGAGTAAATAGATACATATACGTTTGCTTTGATGTCATTTCAAAAAGCTTGGGCCCTTTTGAAAGTTTGTAAACCCGCCCCAAACACTGGACCTAAGCCAGCTTTGTATCCCCCTGGCTAAGCATTGTCGTCCGCTGGATGTGGTGTGGGGTGTGTAGTTGGTTTCGCGTCTCTGGAATTTGTAAAATCCTATCGATTTTAGGTTTACATTTTTCCAATATTTTATTTCTCACAGAGATTAAGATATGCTTGTCAATATTATTTAAAAAAATTAAATTATGTCCTTCTTGCAGCAGTGTTATTTTGAAACAATTAGTAAACATCACTTAATTCGAATGATAATCATTTCATCATTTCGCAGGAAATGAGAATTGCAATAAAATAAAAGTGATACTTCTTTTTTTATCCCAATATCTGTTTAATCTAAAACAAACTTTTAAGCGTTGAGGTAAGTTGCAAACGTGTTTGGAAGATAATTAATCTAAAAGGGGTCTTATGAAAGCATCAAGGAAATGAATAAAACTGTTTCCATCAAACTAAGTATAGTGTAGTTAGATGTGATGAGAGCCAGTAGGTTCTGTAAATTTTTAAGTCGATCTCTGTTTTGTTTTTGTTAATCTATGTAGACAACATGTAGCTAGACACGTGTACGATAAATTAGATTTATGGAGACCTAGCCGCGTTTAAATACCCATAATGTACGGATTAGTTCAGGCTTGTCAGGAGATGTCGATATTCAGTTAAGGGCTACGTTTGTTTAAACTTATCATGATTGAGTTCAACTTCTGATCTGTATGGAAACTGACATTTCTGAAGGCTGCCAGGGACAGTTGGGTAACCGTTGTTATTGGGCAAATTGCAGAGTTTCGAGAATTGTGAAGCGGGACTTGTATTTCATTTTTATTGGACATGCTGGGGAAGGGGGCAATCTTTTTCTCACGAAACTATCAGTTTAATGGTGCTTATAGCGATTTGAAAATTTAGTCTACGTTTTTCTACAAGAGAAAACGAACAAAGAACGTAAAGAAGACTCCGAGTGATTTAATACGTAAATTTCTCGTAAAATCAACCAAGGGCAAACGATTGTCTGGAGAAATCGACATAGATCAAAAAGCTTGAAAACACAAGGTGAGAGAGCTTAATGGATGACTCACGATTTACAACCCGGAAACGGACTACACGAAGCTGGAAAGACCGAAAAAAAGGTTAAATACCAGAAAATTTTTTGGGAAAAAAAAGAAGAGAGAGAAAGTTGAGTGACCCAGACTTACCAACATAAGGGAGTCAAGAGGAACAATCTGAGTTTGCTTTAAACGGAATCGAACACCAATTTATGAAGCGATACAAGGCAGTGGTATTCGACCTCACATTCGTTTAAATAATGATTTGATTCTATTGTTGTTAACAGATCGGCTATTTATCTAATCTTACTTGTAATGTTAAATTCCTTGAGTAAGTTGATTCAAAAAGAAAGAAGCGTATCTCTTAAATTGTAATCTTCAATTTAACTGTTTATGAGATTATATTGTTTTGAAGTTGGATTACATTTTATCTTTATTTGTAACGTTGGCTCGTGTTATTCTGTTCTATATATCAGCTCAGATTCTTTTTTATTCCACCCATAAGTTCATAGTTTGTATTGGCATTTTGTCGTTGTAGGCAAATTACGTCGTCGGCGATGATCTCTATATAACGATAGCCAAAACCAGTAAACCCACCACAGATAGGTTGAGGAGGGGTTCACCACAGTTTCATAAACCTACCGGGAATATTTGCAAATTCGCCAGGCATTATATTGAATACTGGAATAAATCTCAGCATTCTAATGTTATTCTCTTTAGTAATAGAGTAAAGGTAGAGCTGGACCAATTATTCGTTCTGCGATTTTAAATCATTTATATGAAGGTTACAAGTACATTAAAACCTTAAAGTTAAAATCATAAGACCAGTACAACTTGAGGTAGAATAAAAATAATCAGAAGTCAATAAACAGATAAATTGCTAAGCCTCTCCGATCGAAGTACAGCTAAATATAGTATTGTTTACTCAATGGTGACTTCTTGCAGCACTAGACGGTGAGATATTTCGTGAATGCCACTCATGAATTAAGTTCCTCGTGCAGCAAGACAATAGATTTTCTTTTATGATTTGGTCTAAATAATTAATAATAGTGAAAATTTATTGCACGATATTTTTACAAATGAAAATTAGTTGTTATTATAGAATAAGTTCTGAACCATTATCGTGACTGTAAAATTATTTCTGAATCTAATGAAGTTTATGACTTAATACCTTTGCATTACCTTCTAATTGTTTCTTGCTACTATTTATACATACATTGCGCAGTTTTAAAAATAAGGAAAAGACCTTGCAGCAAATCTTACTAAAGGAAATGACAGAACTGTAATTTTTATGAAATTAAGAAATCTGGTTGATTTAAGATATCATACACAAAGACTGCTGTTGTGTTACTTAAATATTATTATCGTTCAGGTAGTATAATGTTCAGAGAGCGTGAGCAAGGTCGTTTATAACAATTTCAAAGCAAGAAGCCTGCGTTTGGACTCTTGCGTAGTGTGCTTTTTAATCTCTGGGAAACATTTTTATCATGTTTATATATTGGAATTACTACTGGAGCTACTAGCCATTTTTTTATAATCTAGAGGCTTTTATGGGAGTTAAATTACACCATTTAATGAGGTGATTTAGCTTGATATTAGCTGTTTCTACGTAAAAAAAACCCAATGATGCGCCCTCTAAATTTGATTACTCTTGTTCCTGGTTGCCCTTATATGCATTCAAACTCCATAGATGACTGTTCCTTGGGATTGACGGACTAAAGAAGTATATCTTGAAGTATGTCTGATTAAATAATCCAAAATCATTACATAGTTAAATGTGTCTTACCGAAATAAATCAAAATGAAAACATTTATAATCGTCGAACCAATAACAAAACAAGATGTGAATTTACAATTCCCTTTGATTTAGCACACACTGATCATTAAAAGAATTACATCATAGTTATATGTAACTAATCCATCAACGAATGTTCATAACCCTTAAAAGATTTTAAAGAAGAAATAGAGGGACCTCATCCATAGCTTGAAAGTAAAAGTGGTCAGAGTTTTGTGCCCATTGAGGATTGTACACGTCCTGAAGATTACACAAACAATAATGACAAGCATTACATGTTATCATTAAAAGCATTAAATAACACTTATATGCAAACAAACCAAACAAAATGTGACTAAAAAGCAATAACTGGTTTATTGGTAGATAAACAGGCAAAAGATAACAATTTAGAAAAGCTAAAGTTGCTGTCAGATATTTATTCCAAGGGATGGATTCTAAAATGTTTCTTAATCCGCAGATAAAGGTAACGTGTTTCCTATCAGACAAAACAAAAACAGTCTAAATAATCTAGAGAATAAACAGCTAATATCAGATTACCAATTCAATTTGATAAGGTGATTGAGACGAGAGCAATAGGGTACAATAAGCCGTTGGATAAGTATATAAAACAATCATACAAGTTATTAAACGATTACAGCGAAAGAAATTTTACTTGCATTTAAAATATTATTCAACATCCAAGAATAAATAAAAAAAGAGTTAAATGCTGTAAAAGTTCTAGATTTGAACATTTTGTCCATGAAATCTGATTTCAAAGTGTATGACAGGCAAACTGAGGGAATAAAAATGCCACCGAAAAGAAAAGTATGCAACCAGCAATGGTTACTATTCGATAACTCAAGGGAAATGTCGAAAGTAAAATATACGCCTAGTACAGATGGCAAAAAAAAAACTTTAGAGAAACTAATTAAAGAATGAATGGAATAAAGAGAATAAAATTATCGTCAGGAGTAAGATTGAAAAGAGTATTTAAAAAGACGGGTGTGAGAATTCATGCTATAGCCACAGCGATAACCATGGCCACATCAACAATTGCTGTTTTAATAGCAAATGTAGGAACAAGTGCTGATTTTCCTTCCAATTCTCCGTCATAACCTATAAATCCAACCACGCAGACTGATTTGATAAATACTGCATTATGCACTTCAAGCCAAGAATTATTTGACCAAAATAAAAATTGGCTTGAAACATTGTGTCATTAATTTATTGAATTTGCGAAGGAATGGTATAAAAGTAAAAATACTGGTTGTCTGTTAAATAATTGTTCATTTCTATCTGACCATATCATATTATTTGTTCTGCAATTAGCGGGATTGCTTTTTGTGTTACCGATCAAATCAATCAACACCCCCAAGAAAGAGGATAAAGAGTACGAAGCCTGTTTCAAAAAAAGTATTGCTAATCATTGTATAAATCTAAATACGATATTTTATAAAAAAAACTTTTCAATTTGTCACGTGTCTTCGAAGATTTAGTAGTAATTGCAACTATCATTTGAGGTGGCAGCAAATGCTTTCATATATGCTGCAACTTGCTGTCCTTATATTAATGGCCCCATGAATGCTTTGACAATGTCTGATGATGTAGTGAATGGTTTGACAATGTCTCATGATGTAGTGAATGCTTTGACAATGTCTGATGACGTAGTGAATGCTTTGACAATGTCTGATGACGTAGTGAATGGTTTGACAATGTCTGATGATGTAGTGAATGCTTTGACAATGTCTGATGCGGTAGTGAATGGTTTGACAATGTCTGATGATGTAGTGAATGCTTTGACAATGTCTGATGCGGTAGTGAATATTTTGACAATGTCTGATGCGGTAGTGAATGTTTTGACAATGTCTGATGATGAAGTGAATGCTTTGACAATGTCTGATGATGTAGTGAATGTTTTGACAATGTCTGAGGCAGTAGTGAATGTTTTGACAATATATGATGATGTAGTGAATGCTTTGACAATGTCTGATGCAGTAGTGAATGTTTTGACAATGTCTGATGTGGTAGTGAATGTTTTGACAATGTCTGATGATGTAGTGAATGCCTTGACAATGTCTGATGATGTAGTGAATGCTTTGACCATGTCTGAGGCAGTAGTGAATGTTTTGACAATGTCTGATGATATAGTGAATGCCTTGACAATGTCTGATGCGGTAGTGAATGTTTTGACAATGTCTGATGATGTAGTGAATGCTTTGACAATGTCTGATGCGGTAGTGAATGATTTGACAATGTCTGATAATGTAGTGAATGTTTGACAATGTCGGATGCAGTAGTGAATGTCTTGACAATGTCTGATGATGTAGTGAATGCTTTGACAATGTCTGATGCGGTAGTGAATGTTTTGACAATGTCTGATGCAGTAGTGAATGTTTTGACAATGTCTGATGTGGTAGTGAATGTCTTGACAATGTCTGATGATGTAGTGAATGCTTTGACAAAGTATAATGCTGTAGTGAATGCTTTGACAATGTCTGATGCGGTAGTGAATGCTTTGACAATGTCTGATGCGGTAGTGAATGTTTTGACAATGTCTGATGCAGTAGTAAATGCTTTGACAATGTCTGATGATGTAGTGAATGCTTTGACAATGTCTGATGCGGTAGTGAATGCTTTGACAATGTCTGATGATGTAGTGAATGCTTTGACAATGTCTGATGCGGTAGTGAATGTTTTGACAATGTCTGATGCGGTAGTGAATGCTTTGACAATGTCTGATGATCTAGTGAATGCTTTGACAATGTCTGATGTGGTAGTGAATGTTTTGACAATGTCTGATGCGGTAGTGAATGTTTTGACAATGTCTGATGATGTAGTGAATGCTTTGACAATGTCTGATGCGGTAGTGAATGTTTTGACAATGTCTGATGCGGTAGTGAATGGTTTGACAATGTCTGATGATGTAGTGAATGCTTTGACAATGTCTGATGCAGTAGTGAATGTCTTGACAATGTCTGATGATGTAGTGAATGCTTTGACAATGTCTGATAATGTAGTGAATGTTTTGACAATGTCTGATGCGGTAGTGAATGTTTTGACAATGTCTGATGCAGTAGTGAATGTTTTGACAATATCTGATGATGTAGTGAATGTTTTGACAATGTCTGATGATGTAGAGAACGCATTGACAATGTCTGATGCGGTAGTGAATGTTTTGACAATATCTGATGCGGTAGTGAATGTTTTGACAATGTCTGATGATGTAGTGAATGCTTTGACAATGTCTGATGCTGTAGTGAATGTTTTGACAATGTCTGATGCGGTAGTGAATGTTTTGACAATGTCTGATGCGGTAGTGAATGTTTTGACAATGTCTGATGATGTAGTGAATGCTTTGACAATGTCTGATGCGGTAGTGAATGTTTTGACAATGTCTGATGATGTAGTGAATGCCTTGACAATATCTGATGCGGTAGTGAATGTTTTGAAAATGTCTGATGATGTAGTGAATGTTTTGACAATGTCTGATGCGGTAGTGAATGTTTTGACAATGTCTGATGATGTAGTGAATGCTTTGACAATGTCTGATGTGGTAGTGAATGTTTTGACAATGTCTGATGATGTAGTGAATGCTTTGACAATGTCTGATGCTGTAGTGAATGTTTTGACAATGTCTGATGCGGTAGTGAATGTTTTGACAATGTCTGATGCGGTAGTGAATGTTTTGACAATGTCTGATGATGTAGTGAATGCTTTGGCAATGTCTGATGCGGTAGTGAATGTTTTGACAATGTCTGATGATGTAGTGAATGCTTTGACAATGTCTGATGCAACAGTGAATGTTTTGACAATGTCTGATGATGTAGTGAATGCTTTGACAATGTCTGATGATGTAGTGAATGTTTTGACAATGTCTGAGGCAGTAGTGAATGTTTTGACAATGTCAAATGATGTAGTGAATGCTTTGACAATGTCTAATGCGGTAGTGAATGTTTTGTAAATGTCTGATGATGTAGTGAATGCCTTGACAATGTCTGATGCGGTAGTGAATGTTTTGACAATGTCTGATGATGTAGTGAATGCCTTGACAATGTCTGATGCGGTAGTGAATGTTTTGACAATGTCTGATGCGGTAGTGAATGTTTTGACAATGTCTGATGATGTAGTGAATGCTTTGACAATGTCTGATGCAGTAGTGAATGTTTTGACAATGTCTGATGCAGTAGTGAATGCTTTGACAATGTCTGATGCGATAGTATGCTTTGAAAATGTATAATGCTGTAGTGAATGTTTTGACAATGTCTGATCCAGTAGTGAATGTTTTGACAATGTCTGATGATGTAGTGAATGCTTTGACAATGTCTGATGATGTAGTGAATGCTTTGACAATGTCTGATGCAGTAGTGAATGTTTGACAATGTCTGATGCTGTAGTGAATGTTTTGAAAATGTCTGTTGCTGTAGGTATGGTTTTCTCAATGTATGATGCAGTTGTGAATGTTTTGACAATGTCTAATGCTGTAGTGAATGTTTTGACAATGTCTGATGCTGTAGTGAATGTTTTGACAATGTCTGTTGCTGTATTGAATGTTTAGACAATTTATGATGCTGTAGTGAATGTTTGACAATGTACGTTGCTCTAGTAAATGTTTTGCTTTGTATCTATTTTCCATTAAGACAAATCACATAGGATATGCTGTTTTGATACAGTCTAGTTATTCCTTTATATGTTAGTCTGTTGCTATCTAACACAGAGAAAAGTTCTTTGCTCTTAAATATTGCTCTCTCACCTGTCATGCTTTTAGTTAGTTTGCAGCACATGCTACATGCTTGCTGGATATATTTTTTAATCTGTAACTATTGTAAAAGTCACAAGGGTCATGTAGGCATTCAGCACCGGTTATTTCACTAATGGTGCCATTTTATAGAATTTGATTTTACATGCTTTTAAGTGGCAAGTATTCACTTAATTTGGATACTTATACATCCACATTCCTTTGGAAGGTCATTATTTAACGCCCCGAAAAAATAATATGACATTGGCTATTCTTTTATAAGTAAGCTGAACCTCTATTTCCTATTTCAATAATCACATTTAACTTTTTTATTTTTATTTGCAGCTCTACTATAGTAATTTAATTTCCCCCTTCCGTAATACCAGCTTAGTATCACTTATTTAACGCAAGCTTTGCGTCTGTGATATTTTGCGTTTTCTTTTAGTTGTCAGTATGATTGTTTCTGTTACATATGTAATATTTAGCAACTTTTCTCAGCACTAATAAACGTTCTCTTACACGTCGCTTGGGAACACTTCGTTGTGCCCGTGACACTAAAGCGCAGAACACAGCCGGTGACGAGTCTGTTTCAAGTATTTGTTGCAGTATTTATTTATGTGGTTAAATTTTATCCAATACATTGTCTGAACAAACTACGTATTCAAAATGCACATATTTCACATCGTTCAAGTCTATTATACTTTACTTTAATCATATGGTGTAAACCACCTCTCATATCATGTAACTATCGTTAATATTACGATAACTTTTTGTGCCTGAATATTACTGATGCGTTAAAATTGTACATAGTAAACATTCCCCCCCCCCCCAGGAAAAACGCAATGTCGATTGTGTTGTTCGGACCATTCATTTCTATGGGACACACGGTACTATTTATATGGAAGAACTGTGAACTAGTAGAGAAATGGTAAATAAATAATAGAGTATATACGGGTTGGGTGGTCCATAATTGGTTAATAATACAAAGTAAATTTTTTAGTGAAAATATCTTTTGATAGTCTATCCTATCTGCAGCTTAACAAAATTTAGGCAAAATTCTATTGATGCAGTTTTAGTATTTTTACAGACTTGACTTAGGAGTACTCAATAATGAAAGTAGTACCTGATTCCTTTTGTGCAGAAACAATTACGTGTTTTATGCACGTGTATAAAAAAGGCCGCGGTTGATATGGTATATGGTGTTCTCCACACGGAAGCTTATACCAAGGATAGATGTGCATGCAGAAATATGGGTCTGATCATCAGCACCCAAAAATTTTAAGTTATTGAATTTTGAATATGATGGTGGTTCCATGTTTACTATGGAAGTTAAGTTGAATTAGTACCGTGAGTCCAATACCTTCTAAGTGAGTGAAAGTAGGACATTAAGTGCATTGGTAGTCCGGCATGTGTGATAATGTTAATAATTTTTCATGGCCTAGTGATTTTCAGTTTGTGATTTTTATATCCTGGTATCTTTGTTCATGATGTTTTTTAAAAAAATAAAAACAGTTATATGCCACCCTTACATTAATGTGTGTGTGTGATTTGGATTTTTAACGCAGCTTTAACAAGTTTTCAGTCATATCGCTACAATGTATGCAGTGTGGCAGTTTATAATGATGTATAGCCCTGGGACATCATGCCGCAGACATATAGCATGATGTCCCACCCAGTTACATGATCCGAACACCAGGACGACCAGTCCTAATAATAACCTCTTAATTCTGCGCTCCAAACAAGGTATCTTAGTACCATTTTTGTGTTTGGTTTGTGTGTGCTCAATACCAATTAAATTTCCAATGATGCAATAATGTCACATATTCGCTATCGATTGTTCTACGTAGCTCGGTATAACACGCGAAAACGCTAATACGTTTAAAGAGTCAATGCCAGCTTTTATGTCGTAACTAAATCTGTTCTTCAGTTCAGCATTCCATAATTTAAAAAAGGTAATATCCCACAAAGGCTTGGGATAAATGTCGTTACTTGTTTGTATCATATACTTCTACTCTGTTACAATTTGTTCACAAGCAGCAGTTACTATTTCAGGTAGTACAGATGTTGTTTGTCTAAACATGTAACATAATACATAAATACTATAAAAGTAAATAGATGGTGTTTTGATTGGCGTTCACTCGACTTATCTCGAATTACATACCAGCTTGATGCATTTGTTTATTTCTTTACCAATTTTGCGCATATTTGTCCATTCTTTTCCCTATCGCCCCTTCACCCCCTCTTCCCACCTGCCCAACCCACGCACCATCTCGTTTGCTGTCAGCCTATCTAAATACAGAGTGAACTCTATTTACGCATCATTCGTCATTACGCACCTGGTGAAGGACGTATGTTTATTCTTGCATGCGATTGATTATTTTTGCAGGTATATTATGAGCAAGACAATCCGTCACAGGCAAAAATAATGCATCGTGGGAATTTGATCCCAATACAAAGAAGTTCATTCACCTAATTTGTTGATCTATAAATGCGGGATTGGATCAATTAATACACAGTACAAACGGTGCTCTAGTTAATTTGTTGACAGAGTATTAGCTTTTAAAATCTTATATTAAGGCTGCTTGTACGCTGATGAATGTCTTACTTGGTTACTACCACTACTACTACTGCTACTACTACTACTACTACTGTACTACTACTACTACTACTACTTATTATTATTATTATTATTATTATTATTATTATTATTATTATTATTATTGTTGTTGTTGTTGTTGTTGTTGTTGTTGTTATTTACCGAATATTTCTCAGGGTAAATTTGAAAAAATAGCTTACTTCTAATAAACTACTACTTCTACTACTTTACGGAATATTTATCTGGGTTAGATCGAAAAAATAGCGTACTTCTGATAAATTGTTGCCTGACTATAGTTTTGATAAGATTTCATTGGGAAGTTTAGACTTTCTTATTTAAGTTAATGTCCGCATGAGGTTTCATATACAGGATTTTTCCTTGCGTATGCGTTCATATCGACCCATCTTTGGTTAGATTTCATCGGTAGCGTCTTCAGGGACTCGACTGAATGCCCAATCGAGTTGTATTGGTTGGAGGGTTTGGCACTAATTTTGTTGCGAATGTAACTCTTGATATTTTTCATTAGCTTTCTAAAATAAACTGTTTAGCCAACATATTGGGTAGCATAGATTTTGCTTGTCAGATGATAGATTACATTTTTGGTTTGACATCCTGATTGACTTTAAACTAACTCCCATCGTCGAACTTCGGAGATCAGTTTTGGGAAACGGGGTGCAAAATTACCATGATTGGAACATATTTGATGGTTTTCTTTGTTTTGTTTCTTTATAAAAAAAATTACAACGGATCCTCGATCGTTTTGCTTAATCTTTCCAGTGTACCTCCTTCAGTATCGTTTCTTCTAAGATGCATTCTGAGCTCTCTGAGCTTTTATTTTCAGAGGTACTCGGATTAGAGCATATGCGATCCGTCAAAATTTTTTTTATCACGTGGCGTGGTTGACGGCTGGTCGGGACAAGATACTGATGAGAGTCATTTGGTTTAAAATACCTATCAATTTCAATGCTCCTTCCGGAAGAGCAGATGGAATGTCCATGATGTTGGACATGTTTGATGACGTAAATCTAATCGTTTGATTGAATTCATTGACATTCACTATAGTGTGGTTTTTAGTGTTAGTCTCGACCATAAGTTAGCCGTTCAGACCCTACCATCTGATCAGCTTGGGATAGCCACCTTTGTGAGTGAGTCTATCTGCAAAGATCGTTACACCAATAGCTCCGGCACGATACACCCCTGCCAGTGTTGTTGTGCAACTACGCCGACCTAAATCTTCTAGGTGTGGAAATCATAGCAGTTATTTCAACAAGCTTGTAAGCATTCAAAACGGTTCTCATTTAACAAATGAACACTGTGACAAAACATGATGGCTTTTAATCTTACATAGAAATGCCATTTTACAACAGGGAGCGGACGCTAGGTGAGGTCTGTTTGGTGTAATTTTAAGGTCAAACCTGTCCATAAACATCACGTAGAGGAGCAACAGATACTTGACTTCACCGGAATGCGTCTTTCCACATAAAACACAATACATAAATAATAACGGAATCGCTGTTGTTTAAATGTAGGTGTTTATTCATGCGATATGCATCAAATTATAGTTGTATTATGAACAAAACAATTTGTCAAATGCAAGAAGCACACATCAAACAAATTTTATCCAAATGCATTGCAAGTGTATTCTCTTGGTTTGTTTCGCGCAAAATACGGGGTTGGAATGCAATTCGGACTCTTCTGTAGTTAATCTATTGACTTTAGAGTCTTTTATTACGGCCGGTTGTACGCATGCCCTGTTTTGTTACTTCGCATAAAAGTGAGAGATGAGAAATAAATGTATTGAATGATATTGCATGTTACGTTTCCCATATTAATTAAGAAACTTGCTAAGTGAAACGAAAGTAAACTAAATGATATTGAATTAAATAAATTAGTTTTCACCTTAACATATGGCGGCATTCAAAAGTGGATAAAGTTAAAGGAGACGTTATGCCTCAGACGAGTTATAATGGTGGCTTGGTAATGATAGACATTGCTAAATTTATATTAGCATTGAAAATAACATGGATTTTAAGAGTTTTTATATCTAACCGAAAAAATATCAGTTTGTTTGAATATAAAGTATGTGAGATTAAATACCAATAAGGAGGTGAAAATGTAGCGATATTATCGGAAAATGCAACAAAAAAAGGCTTTTAAGGAGTGATGCTTCATTAGCTTGTAAGCAGTTAATAGTGAAAAATGTACCCCAGACTGGAGACGATGTTATGAAAACAAGTTTATGAATTAATTTGATTATAAGGGTGAACAAGGCATCCGTTTTCTATAAAAGTTGTTTGAGCATAATGTAATCTATATTGGTGATCTGCTTACAGATCAAAGAAGTATTACAAACTTTGATAGTTGTCAAATAAAATACGGTTTCACCACAAATTTCCTTATTTTTTATTGCACAATTCACCTGCGCAAAGTTCTTTGGTAGAAGTTACATAGACGTAGCGACACGGGTCAGACTATTTTTTCCTTTTTATTTTGTCTGTGTGTGTGTGTGCGTGTGTGTACAATTTGGACTTTTAAAGTAGCAAAATACGGGGTTGGAGTGCTTTAAAGTAGCTTTAACAATAGTCCAGCCATATCTCTACGATGTTTGCAGTGCATCAGTCTATAGTGATATCTAGCAATGGGGCACCCAGTCTCATTGTCCTGACACCTGGCCGACCAGTCTACCGACCTCTTAATGCTGAGCACCAAGCGAGGCAACAGTTAGTACCATTGTTATAAGTCTTTGGTATGTCTCGGTTGGGGTTGGAACACGCGACCTCCTACATCAGAGGCGGACGCTCTAACCACTAAGTCATCGGAGCGATCCCTTTCCATTTTGAATTTGTATTCCAAATTAATAAAAGGGTATAAAGTCCTTTACAAACCACTATTGAAAATTGACCTTGCACCAACTAGACTTGTGAGAAGAAATTGAATAAACTTTTCAATTTGAATATGGATGTGTGGCCAAACATATGTGCCAAACTGTTTTCAATAGCAAGAAACTCAATATTACAATAGTTTATATCAAAAGTTCACATTACAAAATTATACTAATAAATTCATTTTTTCCATAAAACAAAATTGTCTTATACGGCAAAATTTACTTTTTGAAAATATTTCCTGGAAACAATATTGCATTTGTTTGGGGAATAAAATGTGCAGTGATGTGTCCCACCATATTCGAAATAAAATGGAGATACATATTGTGCAAAGTGCAAGAGAGAGAGAGAGAGAGAGAGAGAGAGAGAGAGAGAGAGAGAGAGAGAGAGAGAGAGAGAGAGAGAGAGAGAGAGAGAGAGAGAGAGAGAGAGAGAGAGAGAGAGAGAGTATAGAAGTGTGTTTTGATTGGATAATATCGACACTCAAAGGCACAGTAGACGTGCTACATATTGGAAAACAGCGAAAACGATTTTCATTATTTACTCTATATAACAGTCTTTCTCGGTTTCTTCACATTTCAACTAATTCGCCCTCGTCAGTGGTTAATGAATACACATAGAAACTGTTTGAATTACAGACAGCTCGCGCAGACTTGCCTCGTTATTTGCTAGGTAAGGCTGGTAAGCTATTAAAGGTCAAACATGTCATTAGTTAGGTCCTATGGGTGTGTTTTAAGGTCAAGCCTGTCCCTAAATATCACGTAAGATGGCAACACGTACTCAACTTCATTGGAATGCGGTCTTAATGTGCACGTAATCGGCATACTTATTTACGCGACATGCGTCAAATTACATATCAAATTAATGGATAGATGGATGTAAGTATATGTATGTGTGCATGTATTTATTTATTTATCAGTTTAGTATATATGTTGATAACTCCATTGTTTTCACTTTCACACTCTTGCCACCTGTAGGACCCACCCATCATCTCGTTTGCTTCTAGTCTTTCTGTACTCATAGTCTACATTTCATTTTCTCGTTATATTCGTCATTGCTTACCTGGCGTATGATGCATGTGATTGTCTAATTTTACAGGTATATTATGGGAAAAACAATTATGCATGGCAAGTACATATAAAGTGAATTTAATTCCAATACTTGCTCGTTTATTTGCTTTGTGTTCTTTGTTCCAGAAATATGGGCTTGGGTCAATTAATAAACAAAACAAACTGCTCTGTAGTTAATTTATTGAGAATGACTTTACATGTATAAAATCTCTCATTACGTACGCTTGCATGCAGATAAATATTTTATTTTGCTCTTTAATATAAACGTGAGAGCTGAGGCGTAAATAAAATTTTAACATCGTATCGCATGTTAAGTGACTTGCAGGGTGAGACTAAAATAAATAAAATATTACGGTATCGTATCGCATCGTGTGTTGAATGTGACATCTGGGTCCAAAAGCATGTGGGGTGAGACTTAAATAAACAACACTATCGTATCGTATCGCACTGTATGTTACGATAAATCCCACCTTGGCAAATAATAATAGATTAGTTGCCAATAAGGTACGTATGGACAAGATTGCTGCGAGAGAGAGAGAGAGAGAGAGAGAGAGAGAGAGAGAGAGAGAGAGAGAGAGAGAGAGAGAGAGAGAGAGAGAGAGAGAGAGAGAGAGAGAGAGAGAGAGATGCAATGTAATACATTGAAACACAAAAAATGTTGATTCGTTATTTATAAAGTCTTCTGAATTACTTGTAATAACAAACTAATACATATATTAATATAGTTACTAAACTAGATAGATTAGAATATATGATTCTGCTTTTAAAAATATAACAACAGAGAAAATATATGCTTCAACATTTGAAAGTAGAACTACACCAAAACAAAATATTAAAAATAGTATCCTAATCGTTCTGTAGTTCAGTACAAATATTTAATTCCTTATATTCATTTTAAGTTTCCTATTGGATCGAGTATATAGTATCCTTTATCTTAATGAAGTACTTGGTAGAGAGTCTGATTACATTAATCCATGCCTGATATTCCAAACGTTCGGAGATCTCATTAAAACCACCAAGTAACATAATCAGTTTATCATCATCGTTCTGGTCACAGAAATCACAGTAATCACTGGAGGCGTACACTAAAATAGACTTTCCATCAAGTGGTTTCTGTCGTCTAAGGTTAAGAGACAATTCATCGAAGTGTGCAAAATACGGTCATGAATTATTTTGCCACATAAGGGACACAGTCCATGTCTTGCTTTCATTCCTCCAATACGAATTAAGGTCTCTCTGATGGATTTCTGATATATATTTCATGTTTTCTCTCCTCAAATACCTGTATTCTTGTCCCAATTAAGTTTTTCCATGACATTTTGTCTGGAAATTTTCCAGTGCAAATGAAGTCGTTGAGATAGTCTTCTAAATCATACTTTTAGAGCACAGTACTTATATCATATATATATATATATATATATATATATATATATATATATATATATATATATATATATATATATATATATATATATATATATATATAAGAATTAAAGCTATGTTGGGGGGTCGAAGATCAAATTTACAACAGTCCAGAGGAAAACCTTTTTAGGAATTATGTTTGCCGATGTTCTACACATGCGGTCAAGGAATACAAGTTTTTGTTTATTTATGCGAGTTTCCAGTGAAATCATACCCAACCATGATATCGTAGATAGGTCAGTTATGTACACCAGAAAAAGATAAGCGGGCATTACCAGCCCTTGGCCAACACCTCTCCTTAACGGAAATGTGTTAGATATACACGTTACAAAGGCACTTTATTGTGTGTGGGAATGTGCAATTATTCTCCACATTTTTACATTAATTCCTAGGTTTTTTTTCTTCTAGTAGTCCACAATGCCATAGTCTATCGAATGCCTTTTCATTATCCAGAAAAACAGCATATACATTGGAGTTATGATTATTATAGTATATCAATCATTCTTGAAGAGTAAATGCAACAGATATAGCTCCAGCTTCTTTACGAAATACAAATTGATAAGGATGTGGAAAGTTTATTTTGTTTAAATACTTTTGAATTCTGGCCATCAATATCTTTTCATACAATTTTCCCAGACATGATGTCAATGTTATACCACGATAATTCTCCGGATCTTTTTATCTTTACCTTTGTGTTTGTATATCGGTATAATCATCCCACATCCATAAACATTAGGTAAATATTCAAACTGGATCATGTGATTAAAAAGGGCAGTTAAATGTTTGCTAAATATTTTTCACCATACTTTAAATGCTCATTCGATGCGAAATCAATGCCTGGTGATTTTTTTTTCTTTTTAGAGATTTAATATACTGCAACACCTCTTCATCTGTAATATGATTACGCTGTATGTTACCAGTCTCCAATTTACTTTCTTCGTACATATTCTTCATTTTGACACAAGCATTATATTCCTCATTATGTTCCTCAACCGTTGTAACGCTTAGTTCGGAAACAATATAGTTTTCATAGGTTTGAGACATTCATCCAAATTATTTGATCATGTTCCTTGAAATATAATATTACCATCATTTGATTTATCTTTCCTATTTTCCCTCAAGATCACCATGTGTCTGACTAAAAACATTGATCTGTAGAAAACATAATACATAGTTAATATTTCATTATGAATGTGAATTAAACATTATGGATATTATCAATGGAGGTAAATATGTCTATTTGGGTCTGTTTCTAGGACATCGGAATTCCTCCATGATAAGCCTATTCTACTTGATGTTTTCCATGTCTTTTATTATAATTTTACTATTAGACTGTCTTGTTGACAACTTTATGTTCCAGAAAGGAAGTTTTGATTTTCATCCTGGTTCTATTATTGTTTCTGAACTTGTATAAAATGTTGTTTACCTGAAAAATTACGTATTCTTGCATTTAGCATCTGAGGAAGAACTAGTCTGATTGTTGTATTCAGTATTTCATTGGGTGGAATTATTTATTAAAAAATACACCTGAAATACAAAGAGCTCATCAGTAATAGTCCTTAACAGAAACATTATTTTTTGAAAACAGTGAATTCAGACAAAATCATTTTTGGATTATAATATTGTAATATATCAAAATACTCCAGCACAACGCCACAAGCCAAGCTATTGGCACATTACCACATTCGAGACTCCAGGTATATCAATAGTTTAATATGTAAATTTATCTGGAATACCATTGGAATTCAGTTAGAACTTTATATATTTGGACTTGTGATAAAAATATTAGAACTAGTTGCGATTTAATTCACATTGCTATAAGTTCTTTTTAAACTTTCACTTTGTTTTCTAGGGAAACAAATTAATTTATTGATCATTGCAAAACTTGTCGATTATCTCTCTTTTCTGTTACTTAGTTTACGACTAGAGAATCGTAATACCGTATCCCTGTTAAAAAAGAAACCTGGTTGGCCAGCATTTCATAGTAAAAATTATTTCGTTTAATTGTGCATATAAATTTCTTTCACGATCAGTGTGCTCTAATGCAGAATATCTACACTTCCAGTATTAGTGTTTTCTAATGCTGAATGTATACACTTCCAGCATTAGTGTGTTCTAATGCTGAATATATACACTTCTAGTATAAGTGTGTTATAATGCTGAATATGTACACTTCCAATATCATTGCGTTCTAATGCCGAATATCTATACTTTCAGTATTAGTGTGTTCTAATGCTGAATATATACACATACAGTAATAGTGTGTTCTAATGCTGAATATATACAATTCCAGTATAAGTTTTGTTCTAATGCTGAATATGTACACTTCCAATATCAGTGCGTTCTAATGCCGAATATCTATACTTTCAGTATTAGTGTGTTCTAATGCTGAATATAAATACTTCCAGTATTAGTGTGTTCTAATGCTGAATATCTATACTTTGAGTATTAGTGTGTTCTAATGCTGAATATATACACTTCCGGTATTAATGTGTTTTAATGCTGAATATATACACTTCCAGTATAAGTGTGTTATAATGCTGAATATGTACACTTCCAATATCATTGCGTTCTAATGCCGAATATCTATACTTTCAGTATTAGTGTGTTCTAATACTGAATATAAATACTTCCAGTATTAGTGTGTTCTAATGCTGAATATCTATACTTTGAGTATTAGTGTGTTCTAATGCTGAATATCAATACTTCCATTATTAGTGTGTTTTAATGATGAATATTTATACTTCCAGTATTAGTGTGTTCTAATGCTGAATATATACACTTCTAATATCAATGTGTTCTAATATTGACTATCAACACTTCCAGTATTAGTGTGTTTTAATGCTGAATATCTACACTTCCAGTATTAGTGTCTTCTAATGATGAATATTTATACTTCCATTATCAGTGTGTTCTAATGCTGAATATCTATACTTTGAGTATTAGTGTGTTCTAATGCTGAATATCTACACTTCTAGTATTAATGAGTTCTAATGCTGAATATATACACTTCCAGTATAAGTGTGTTATAATGATGAATATGTACACTTCCAATATCATTGCGTTCTAATGCTGAATATCAATACTTCCATTATTAGTGTGTTCTAATGCTGAATATCAATACTTCCATTATTAGTGTGTTTTAATGATGAATATTTATACTTTCAGTATTAGTGTGTTCTAATGCTGAATATATACACTTCTAATATCAATGTGTTCTAATATTGACTATCAACACTTCCAGTATTAGTGTGTTTTAATGCTGAATATCTACACTTCAAGTATTAGTGTGTTCTAATGATGAATATTTATACTTCCATTATTAGTGTGTTCTAATGCTGAATATCAATACTTCCATTATTAGTGTGTTTTAATGCTGAATATATACACTTCCAGTATAAGTGTGTTATAATGCTGAATATGTACACTTCCAATATCATTGCGTTCTAATGCCGAATATCTATACTTTCAGTATTAGTGTATTCTAATACTGAACATAAATACTTCCAGTATTAGTGTGTTCTAATGCTGAATATCTATACTTTGAGTATTAGTGTGTTCTAATGCTGAATATCTACACTTCTAGTATTAATGAGTTCTAATGCTGAATATATACACTTCCAGTATAAGTGTGTTATAATGATGAATATGTACACTTCCAATATCATTGCGTTCTAATGCTGAATATCAATACTTCCATTATTAGTGTGTTCTAATGCTGAATATCAATACTTCCATTATTAGTGTGTTTTAATGCTGAATATCTATACTTCCAGTATTAGTGTGTTCTAATGTTGAATATCTGTACTTCCAGTATTAGTGTGTTTTAATGCTGAATATCTACACTTCCAATATCAGTGTGTTCTAATATTGAATATCAATACTTCCAGTATTAGTGTGTTTTAATGCTGAATATCTACACTTCCAGTATTAGTGTGTTCTAATGCTGGATATTTACACTTCCAATATAAGTGTGTTTTAATGCTGAATATCTACACTTCCAGTATTAGTGTGTTCAAATGCTGAATATCAATACTTCCAGTATCAGTGTGTTCTAATGCTGAATATCTACACTTTCATTATTAGTGTGTTCTAATGCTGAAGATAAATACATCCAGTATTAGTGTGTTTTAATGCTGAATATCTACTCTTCCAGTATTAGTGTGTTTTAATGCTGAATATCTACACTTCCAGTATTAGTGTGTTCTAATGCTGAATATCTACACTTCCAGTAATAGTGTGTTCTTATGCTGAATATCTAAACTTCCAGTATTAATGTGTTCTAATGCTGAATATCTACACTTCCAGTATTAGTGTGTTTTAATGCTGAATATCTACACTTCCAGTATTAGTGTGTTTTAATGCTGAATATCTACACTTCCAGTATTAGTGTGTTCTAATGCTGAAGATCAATACATTCTATGTTTAGTGTCTTTGTATTTCTTACATAGTATCAAATTTCCGCTTAAAGTTATTCTAGGGAAATATAGCACGACATTTGTTAAGACCGAATTAGCAACATATAAATAATTATCTCTCATGTGATGTACTCATAAAATAAACAATTTACTTCTTCTGCTTCTCGTTCTCGAAATTTGGCAGCGTAAAATTAATAATTGTACCTGCAGTAGATACTATATGTTACTCCAGACGTTTTTTTTTTCTAATGTAAGTGTGTATCTAAAACCGTGAGTATAAACAAAACTATTTGTTACTATCGTATATAAAGTGGTTTTTGAATTTCTTTCCTTATACAATAAGCTGAAAAACGTTTGTGCATTAGTTGACTCTGATATTAACTTTCTACGTGTTTCATTTATTATTTATCTTTCTGATTGTTTTTGTTCCCACATGTACTGTTAGTCATAAATCTTCACACGAACAGAAAGCGTCGCTATCAACTAACCTATAACTACCATCATTACCATAAGAAATGGTTATATGTCTAATAAGCATTCTTCTTAAGTTGTATTATCATCTCCTTAATTTTTATATGGAAGGTAAAAGAAATTGCCATGTATAATCAAGACATTGAATTGAGTCTTACGTATTAGCATTGTAAGCATTTGTTTAGGCATTATAAGACTTGGAGTCTGTACAATTAAGTGATTCGTTAAATTAAGAAAGTTAAGACCATGTGATATGTTTTCCTGTTTGGAAGTATTTATATTGTTTCCATAAGTTGCCATTGTTGTCTATTTAATTAGTTGCCATTGTTGTTTATTTAATTAGTTGCCATTGTTGTTTATTTAATTAGTTGCCATTGTTGTTTATTTAATTAGTTGCCATGGTTAATGCTTTCAACACGTGACTTAGTTCGTTTGCCATATCTTGTTGTCAGAACTATTGATACCCAATATGCACTATATAACCTACTACAACATCAATATAAACATATTCCTAAGATATCTGCATATCAATTTCAATATCATTAAGTTTATATTGTCTACTTGTTTTCAAATGGCATCAGGATGAGTGGATGAATAAAGAGAAAAGCTTTATGGAAACGTTTCACGTTCTGAGTTAACCAAACCTTGTTTTAATTATCTTTCATTCACGTTAATTAACTGACTTGTTTTCTTAATCTTTCATTCATTATATTAACTTAATGACTTGTTTGCTTAATGTTTCATTTATGTTAATTAAAGGACATATTTTCCTAGCCTTTCATTCATGTAAACTGAATACTTGGTTTCTTAATCTTTCATTCATGGTAAATAAATAACCTTTTCCAGATCTTTATTTCATGGTATTTAAATAACTGTTTTTTTCCTAATCTTTTATTCATTGCAATTAAAAGATTTGTTTCATTAATTTTTAATTAATGGCAATTAAATGAATTTTTTTCCAAATCTTTCTTTCATTGTAGTTAAATGACTTGTTTTCCTAATATTTTATTCAGGGTAATTAAAAGGAATGTTTTCTTAATCTTCCAGGCAAATACATATTAATACTGTGTCCCATATGAAATAAGAAATGCAATGATTCTTTCCTATTTTCAACTCATTTCCTTGCAAAAGCGAATATATATATATATATATATATATATATATATATATATATATATATATATATATATATATATATATATATATATATATTTATATATATATATATATATATATATATATATATATATATATATATATATATATATATATATATATATTCTCTTCAAATAATTATGCTGGTGGTTTGTTTTGTGTCAGGCATATTTTCATATGAAGATTTCTATATACTACGTCAATTGTAGTTCAGTTTAATAAAATATATGTAAATTATTTCTTTTTTTGAATCAGATAGTATAGTGATTCATCTATTGTGTATAATTTTCATTCGTTAAAATGTGACGGAACATAATCAAATCCGTTAGTATGATGTAATGAAACCCGAGAAATAGGCCGTAATCCAGTATTCATATATCTAATCACTGTCCTAAAGATAATATGAAAATATACACTATTTCTTACAGAAATTACAGCAGAATGATCTGTCATATTGCGAAAATCATAAATCAATTGTTACGTATATGGAATTAAATTGCTTGTGTATTAGCTTTAAAATTCTTTTCAATTTCATTTTTGTTTCATCACATTTTATTGTAATGAATATTTTTATCGGATTCGTAATTCATTTTCAGAAAAATTGATATTATCTTTTACTAAATGTTGTTTATGTAAGACGCAGAACGTTTTACATGAGAATTATTATTAGTTACCCTGGATCGTATTGGGCTGGCAACAGGGCAACCATGCATTTAAAATGATTGGTCAGTATCAGGGCCATACTTTCTTTGCGCGATCACCATGTGTAAACAACGTTATTTAATTAGTTGTTCTTAAGTGGGGGCATTCAGGAGTATGGGCTGGAAACTAAACAAGTTGACATTCATATAAAAAGTTATGAAAGATATTCATGGAAATTTATTCTGGAATTATTTGGAAACAAAAAATGATTCAAGTGAGGATATGTTAATATTCGTACAATGGACCACATTTGACGTCATCGCCTTCCTATTTGTACGTCGTCGAGATTCGAACCTGGATTCTAATAGAACTATTTAATGATTGGACTTGTACTTTCATTCTTATGATCAAATTTTGGATTATATTCACAAACTCCAAGTCATCCTTACCCATTTTTACATTGTTTTCTAGAAAAATAAATTATTTTGTTAAAATGTATAAAGCCTGTTGGCTTTCACTATTTCCTTTGCTACTGAGTACGAGCCCTTGTCACGTGATACGGTATACTTCCAGGTACTTTTTTCATCCATAACATTAACCTGTTTTAATTTCAACATTCGAAGCATTGATTTGAATATTCTTCATACTCATTTCTGTGCTTAATTCAGTTTTAAATATGCCTATGTGTACTGCTTCTCTAATTGAACTGCATCATTTCTGTCACTATATCATAGGTCGTTCTCTTATGTCCAATCATACCTTCACTATTTATTTCTTCCATGTTTTGGGTTATTTATGTGTCGTGTCTTTTTGGCGGTTATCAATACATATAAGATTATCGACCACGGTGTTACAACCCGAATCGAGCGAATACTGAAATAAAATTAATGAATGGAATAAATGGAAATTGAGCAGAGATAGAGAATAGAACAACACGACCACGGGTACCTGTATGCATAATATAAAAAATAAATTGAGTAGACACAACAAAATAAAATTGTACAGGACCAATTGTATAGTGCGCATCTACCTGAAGAAACCCAACTCAAAGCTCCAAAATGTAGTTTCATTTTATATTGATACCTCACGAAATCGAGTGTCTGGAACCTTAATTGTACGGCATGTCGGTCATAAACTGATAACTGGTTTTTTTATTCCCTATCCATAATCAACATAAATTGTCGGTTGGGGTAAGCTTGAACTGGAACAATGAGTTTGCCCTTACCTATTTTTGTGTCACACCACCATTAGAGGCATTTCTTGTTCGTCCGGTCTATAATACTGGTCGTGTAATCTCTTATTTTAGGCGTGGGAGCTATTTTCCTGATAACATAAAATAAATGTGGCCTAATTCGTTTGTTCCTCAGCTACTTCCTAAACTGAACCTACATTCCACACTTTTGTACTCGCCGAATAACTCCACTGCTAAATGTCTCCAGGCCATAGCCTTGTACCGCATCCAATACAAATGATGCCGTATTTGTCTACATACACTCCAGTTTCGCTCTTTTCAAAGACAGTTAAGATAGTGTAGGGAAATTAATGTATTTCTCCAATAGAACACGATACCATTATTAATTGATCAATATCACAGTGGGCTTAATGCCAATAAACCTTTGCAGTGTTAAATATTAATAACTATTTTAAGCTAAATGTCGGACACATGCAGATATGCTGCTTAAATGTTAATACAACAAACTCATAGGTTATAAACATTAAATACTAGTTAAACGAATAAATCAAACAAAATTCAGGCCTTTAGCTAATTCAACACTATCGCTAACATTTTCTCGGCAGAAAACAGGCTGCAAACATAATAATGATGAGTACTTAACATACACGATTCCTGTATCATTTAAGACAAATCATGATTCAAACATTTAACATTCATATCAATTAAAAAGTATGTATGCAATTAAGAAACAGTATCTTTTAGTTTTAAGGTTCACTTTCATATCTCATTAGCAGGACTATCTCATTGCACCCCTGATTACGTGTATCTCATATACCCTCAACTTCAATTCCCTTGGACAACCTTTACGAGGGTCTTGCCCACCCCTGGAGTCGAGAGTTTTTTTTACCTCGTTTAATAATAGGGCTGCCTATTTCTGCTGAGTAAGAAATGTTTAAAACCCGAGGTTTCGTCGGAAACACATCCTGAACCATTAACTACCCAATCATATCTCAAGTTTATCCAATCGTCATTATTAACACACACTTCTCCAGGATTTTATAGCTTCTACATTTTTCACTTACCTTTCTATACAGATATCAGCAAAGCAAAATTTCACCTAATGACAAAATTTCACCTACTGACAAATATTTCAACAAGTACAAACTCTGCTTTTGCAACATTTCAAATCTTGGCCATTTCAATAAACAAAACATAAGTACAAGCATCCTTAAACATGCTACATCAATTTCAAACCGTTTTACGTTACAATGACATCAATCATTCATTTTTTTACTCTTTGAAGTATTTCTTTTTTGTAAATAGGATAAAACAATAGCGTTAGAAGACAGTTTATATGCTTACTACGTTAAACCAGCTAAAAAGTCATAAATTAGTGCAGCTGAGATTATACGGAATTGTTTTTTGTTTGTTTCGAGACTTTAAATTCCTTCATGTCCGTCTCTTTGTTAAGTGGATTGTGGGTATTCTGGTGTTTCGTATTCTTTGTGTTTATCATTAATAGTTTATAAAGCATTGGATGTAGCATAGAATCCCTTGGTAACCACATTTTAAGCATCTGCAATATCTTTATTGTTAATTTTCAACCAACATTAATTAAGGAAGCAAACATTTATCATAAGTTATAGCTTTTATTTTATCACCTTGTTCAGTTTTGTGTTATATTTATGCAGTCGATAGATTTTAATTGCCAATCATATGTTTTCGTTATCATACATTTGCACTCCCCGTTTATCGGGAAACTTTTAATTATTTACCATCATTACCATTTTTATCGCTTTACCTTTAACTGTTTGGTCTCCAATCGCTGGTCGATAAAATTATTTTACCAGTTTTAAATGAAAAAGGATATAACATTATGTTTGGCGCTAAATAGCTTCATAGTGCTGGTGCGCCGTAAAAATATCAATCAATCAATCAATCAATCAATCAATTTTCAACCTATTTTTGAACTCTTCAAACTATAATTATTTTATACCCTTATCCACACTAATTAATCTTTTTCTACTAATTGATCTCTTAGCATCGGCGTCTATGAAAATAATTTTTAGTGGTAACCTCTAAAGCACACTACATACTTTTGTCTTGAATGATTGCAGAAAGTACGTCTAGACATATTTTGGATACAATATAATTTTGTCTTGCATGATCGCAGAAAGTAAGTCTAGATACAGTTTTGAAATATTTTTGGTTATTCAAAGTTTGACCGATGTAACTTTGATTTGGCTTTCTTATGATCATCCTATGGCAGAAATCTTACCGAGGCATGCGAATCCTTCCAACGAGACTAGTGGTAGCATAAGGTATAGACATAGATGATTTCATACGATCTTATGGAATGATGATAAAAATTAAAGAGGAGATAATTTTGGTTTTATTATACGCACGCTACAACAATACAAGAGGAATTATTACCCTTCGATGTTTCCCATACCATGTGAATAGTGTTACTTTTCTTTTTTAATTGTCCAACGTCTAACATTCGCCTAAAAAAACATCAGAGATTAAGATTAATGTTTAACCATCATCCACTCAAATTTAGCCCCATTAGTTATGACTGTCTAATGAATCAATTTTCTCAATTTTTTAAACCACGAATGATATTACTGTGCTATTTATAGAGAGTAGTTATTTTCTCTCGATTTCATGGATTGCCTAACAGTTCTCTGAAGCAATTTAATTTAACCCACTTCTTTAGCATTCTTTAGATGGTATGATAGACGAACTTCCTTAGTTTTCTTTACTACGACAGATAACATGAAAATATGTTGATCCTCAGACTGCTTGACTAGCTCTTCTTAATACGCAGTTTGAAAACATTCTTCTTTTGTATTTGTTGATCGTCAATGCTGTGGGCAATATAAACCTTAAAAAAAGTTACATAAGTGATATTTCACGTTCTGTCTCACACTACATATGAACTTGCAACTATATTCCATGTTGTGGGTAATGGGAGATATTGAAAGTATATGAGAATTGTCAAAACAATAACCGTTGTTCCATATTCTATAAGTACTGCAGTCACAGCAAATAGTAACACGAACAATTTCGGTCGTGGACGGATATATATATATATATATATATATATATATATATATATATTTATCTATATCTATATATCTATATATATATATATAAATAAATATATATATATATATATATATATATATATTTATCTATATCTATATATATATATATATATATATATATATATATATATATATATATATATATATATATATATATATATTTGTTTTATGTTGTTGTGCTTGATATGTTTATTCACTGTTCTTTACATTGACAATAGATTTTTGACGAAAATATATCCGTAGAGGTGATGTTTATTGATGTAACTTAGTATTGGAAATACATGGGTCCATTTTGTTGTCACAGAGAACACTGGCAAAATATAAGAAGTGGATAGCGTGACACAGCTTGAACTGATATTTAACTATTAAATAAAAGAAAGTTTTGTAACAAACAAGTTTATAATATCAGGATTGCTTTTGAACCCTTCTAAGGATGCATTTCAAACTTTAATAATATCAACGTATGAGGAAAATTGAAAACACACACACACACACACACACACACACACACACACACGCTGGTCTCTATTATATGCTGACAGGCTTTGCATCTTTCATCGCCAGAGGCCAGATTTACTAGGGTGGTCTAGGTTAGTAATTGGCTTCAGCTTCGCCCTGACTAGGATGTCTTTGAGGTTTCTTGATCTTTGGTAGGCTACTACTGATTTGTTCTGGAGGTTAACTTTAGTGTGTCACGCAATTCCATGATGGACCGGTGTTAGGATTTTACCTGCTTTGGGATTGTCGATATTGTAGGTCAGGTAAATGGTATTCAATCAATCTTTTCCATCTCTCTATATTTTAGTAAGTCATTGTGATTCGTATTGTCTAACCCTTCAGGGTGCCTCCGCTTTCGGGTCTTTGTCGTGGCCTTGGCTAATCAAATGTTTAGATAACTCCTCAGATCTATTTGGGAATGTTTCATCTTCGAAATATTATTGCTTATCCTCAGGGCCTGGTTAAATGGCATCAGTACACAATTAATAAAATCCGGTTCAGTACCCACGAATGTAGTCCCAGTCTATTTTTAGATCACTTCTTCCTGTCTCCGTTTGGTGGTGATACAATAGTTAGATTTTGGCATTCTTGATAAGGATTTAAAGGCAATTGTTTATTCTTTAGAATGTGAGCTTATGGTGTGGTTGTCTGTGTGTACTTCGGCGACAGTGCACAGTGAGTAATAAGGCCATGGTGATGATCCGGAAGTGAAATCTGTGTTCCGTTGCCTGGTGTTTTGTTTACAATTCATCCTCTCAAAAATATACAGGTCAACCCTTGACAAGAACTTTACTGTAAAGTCATTTTTGAAGGTATTTTAGATTAATTTATGATTTGTATTAATTTTCACACAGTGAAAATTCAGTACTGAGAAACAAATGTAGAGACTATATAGTAAAATTAATTGTGTTCTATTGCCAAATGGGGTTTTTCGAATGCAGTGTCAGGGCCACTCACTAACCAAGGCTACCTTAGTAACTTTATTACCAGTCAACATACGATAGAGAAAAGCACATTTTCTAGCACAACGACGAGCGAAAAATTGAACATACTTGGTCCAAATAAAACCTGCAAAAACAGAATATAAGTTATCTTATCACATGTAAGATCTCTTTACTTTTAATCCTTTCTAAGGATGTATTTTAAAATTTAACAATATCAACGTAACAGAAAAATTGCGCGCACGCACACACATACATACATACATACATACATACATACATACATACATACATACATACATACATACATACATACATACATACATACATACATACATACATACATACATACATACATACATACATACATACATACATACATACATACATGCTACATACATACATACATACATACATACATACATACATACATACATACATACATACATACATACATACATACATACATGCATGCATGCATGCATGCATGCATGCATGCATGCATGCATGCATGCATGCATGCATGCATGCATGCATGCATACATACATACATACATACATACATACATACATACATACATACATACATACATACATACATACATACATACATACATACATACATACATACATACATACATACATACATACATACATACATACATACATATACACACAATATCTCTGAGAAACTGAAAAGTTACACAAAATGATAAATCTTTAGAAATATAATTGGATGACAAAATAGCTGTACATAAATCTTCTTGCAGAACGCTTCTCTTCCCGTGGTCACACTTTCAGTGATATAATAATTACTGCTATTGTTTACAACCCCAACTGGAGTTCCGAAATTTTGTTCACATTTCTCTGAAAGTACCCAGTGAGAGTATCGAACCGGAAATGTGAAAATTATATTCTATCATAAATGTCAGAAAAATGTCCAAATAGTGTTCATTCGGGTTGCATATGTGAAAATATTTACCAAGATGGCACTCATTAAAGTGTGATATATGAATGATACAAGGGAATATAGCCTTCGTATTCTTCTAAAAACATCATAGAGCGTTTGTTCACCATCGTATTCAGCAATTTTCTCGGTCTCTAAAAGTTGTATCATTATACCCCAATTTCTTCTGTTTCCTCCTGAAAAGAGCAGGAAAATTTACATGATACCTGTTGTTCTATTTAGATAAAGAAAAAAAGCATTGGTATAAAGCATTTTAAGTCGTTTAGGTCAAAGAGTCAATTAGATGTGTCTGAAAATCCTATTCATGATTTAGAGATGGACGTTAATAATTAACTATAATAAAATTACGAAAACGTGCGAAAAATGTTAACTTTTTATCTGATCCATAGGGATTCATTCATTTAATGAGTATAATTAATGCTCCAGAATTGGAAATTAATTAAAACAAACCTTTTCCGATTTCTTTTTCGGAATTTTCAAAATTGCAATGTTCTGTGGTAAAATCAAGGTTTTCCCTCTAACTTGCCTAACATTAGGAAAAATAAAATCATATAATATATAAAATGTATGACAATCTATTGTTGAAAGAAGGGTTTTGTATTCAGATTTTTTTCTTCATGTTTGTAACAACTTTATGCCAGTGTGTATCAACGTACCAGTATCAGAGCTGTATGCATATGTATATGAACATGGTAGATTGTATCACAGCTGTATACCCATGTATAAGAGCATGGAATATCACAGCAGAATGCCATGTTTATGAACAAGGTAGTTTGTATCCCAGCTGTTTACTCATGTATATGAACATGGTAACTTGTATCACAGTTCTATGCCAGGTATATGAAAATGGCATGTTGTATGACAACTGTATACCCATGTGTATGAACATGGTAAGTTGTATCACAGTTGTATTCCCATGTACATAAGCATTGTGTGTTGTATCACAGCTGAACACCGATGTATATGACTATGGTAAGTTGTATCACAGCTGTATGCCCATGTATATGAACATGATAGGTTGCATCACAGCTGTATAACATGTACATAAGCATTGTAGGTTGTATTACAGCTGTATGCTCATGTATATGAACATGGTAGGTTTTATCACAATAGAATGCCCATGTACATCACGTTTTCTTGCATCAAAGAGGAATGCCCGTGTATATCAATATATTAACTCGTATAAAGGCTGTATAACGTGAATATCAATATATTAACTTGTATCAAATATAAATGCCCTTGTATATATCAGCATTTTAATTGATATCACAGCTGATATGCCAACATATGAAAATATATCAACCTTTGTTTGCATCATCATCGAAACGTTCGTGTAAGCAATTTATAATTGACGAGTTCTCTTAATAAAGCTACTTACTTATAGCTAAATCGGAAACAGGAAATGCACGCGTTATGACCCAGACATCCTTTAATTACATACAAGTTCGAATAATGATGCATTTTGTCTTGTTTCTGTATAAAAAATTTGTTTTTTTTTGGTACGACCATTTTGGTTTTTTAAATAAAAATAACTATGCTTCTGGAAAGGCTCTAATAGCACAACTCATTTTGAATTCATTTGTAATATATAGGACCGGTGACGTGAAATATCTATTCAATTTTTGATACTGACAATTCCGCAAGATTTGTTCAGTTTGAGGTAAACTTATTTAATTTCTCTCTCCTGTCATGGAAACATTTGAGGTCTACCCTGCCCAGCAGCTCGCTGTCCAGGATTTTTATCAAAGATAAAAAAGGGAATAACCCAAGCAAGTTCGTGATTGAATAAGAAACTTTAAGGTATACGACGTTTGACGTTATGTAGATCTTCAATCAACTTAAAGCACCCACCAAGACAACTGTATTACACTGTTCCACACACCGTTTCCTTATTTGGTATCTTCAACTGTACACATGCTACACAATGTAAGTTACGATTAAGCGAAAAAATGAGATGTGAAAGAAAACACAGATTAAACAAGTATCCGTTCTTATCTTGCTAGAGACTTGACGAAATCAGTGATGTTATTATATTGTTATTATTGGTCTTAAAGATTAATTTAAATAAAGTTCCTGTAAATTTGCATATTCGGCAATTAATACAAGTACTAGATACCTGAATGATATGTTCTTGGCTACAAGAACCGTATAGATTCATTCCATTATTTTCGTATGGATGAAGACCCTCGTATGAGCTCCTACTACATGAACTGAAAATGGAAGTAACTCTGATTAAAATTGTCTTATCTGCTTGTATGTTTGTCTGTCCGTCTTTCCGTCTGTCAATATATATCAGCCATAACTTTGAATCGCATACCTCAAAGTGTGACTTTTGAAATGCATCCATTTAAATAATACTTTTTTAAAAAAAAAAAAAAACTAAATTGCCCAAATCGACTGAAAGCGGTAGTTATATAACTATGCTAATCGACTAAAGACGTTGGTATATAACTATGCTAATCGACTAAAGACGTTGGTATATAACTATGCTAATCGACTAAAGACGTTGGTATATAACTATGCTAATCGACTAAAGACGTTGGTATATAACTATGCTAATCGACTAAAGACGTTGGTATATAGCTATGCTAATCGACTAAAGACGTTGGTATATAACTATACTAATCGTCTAAAGACGTTGGTATATAACTATGCTAATCGACTAAAGACGTTGGTATATAACTATGCTAATCGACTAAAGACGTTGGTATATAACTATGCTAATCGACTAAAGACGTTGGTATATAACTATACTAATCGACTAAAGACGTTGGTATATAACTATGCTAATCGACTAAAGACGTTGGTATATAACTATGCTAATCGACTAAAGACGTTGGTATATAACTATGCTAATCGACTAAAGACGTTGGTATATAACTATACTAATCGACTAAAGACGTTGGTATATAACTATGCTAATCGACTAAAGACGTTGGTATATAACTATGCTAATCGACTAAAGACGTTGGTATATAACTATGCTAATCGACTAAAGACGTTGGTATATAACTATGCTAATCGACTAAACACGTTGGTATATATCTATGCTAATCGACTAAAGATGTTGATATATGATTGTGCTAATCGACTAAAGAATTTGTTATATGACTATACTAATCGACTAAAAGACGTTGATACATGACTTTACTAATCCTCTATGACGTTGATATATAACTATACTAATCGACTAATGACGCTGATATATAACTATACTAATCGACTAATGACGCTGATATATAACTATACTAATCGACTAATGACGCTGATATATAACTATACTAATCTACTAATGACGCTGATATATAACTATACTAATCTACTAATGACGCTGATATATAACTATACTAATCGACTAATAGACGTTTACATATAACTATACTGATTAAAAGACATTGATAAATAATTGTACTAATCTACTAAATGCTGTAGAGGTATAAATAATCGACTAAAGGCCGTATACTTATAACTGTAGCAATCCATTAAAAGACGTAGACGTATAACTGTAGTAATCGATTAAAATAAGTAGATGTATAACTATACTAATCGACTAAAGGCTGTAGATGTATAACTGTAATAATCGACTATAAGCTGTAGTATATATGACTGCACTAAAAGCCGTACATACATAGGTATACTAAACGACTAAATGCCGTACATACATAGTTATACCAATCGACTAAAAGCCGTACATACATAGTTTTACAAATCGACTAAAAGCCGTACATGCATAGGTATACTAAACGACTAAAGGCCGTACATACATAGTTATACAAATCGACTAAAAGCCGTACATGCATAGGTATACTAATCGACTAAATGCCGTACATACGTAGGTATACTAATCTACTTAAAGCCATACATATATAGGTATACTAAGGACTTTAAGTCTTACATATATAGGTATACTAACCGACTAAAAGCCGTACATATATA
>JAEAOA010001821.1:42500-100000 GCA_016746295.1 Potamilus streckersoni
TAATTGTAATATATCCTAGAGCATTTTTTAAACAAAATATATAGGATGGTAATTATTTTTAAGGGTTCTGTAATTGCAATATAGGCCAGGGGTTTATGGTACTAAAGAACACGTTTTAAGCACTTGACCAAATAATGAAACTCTTTAGTCTCCATTTTGTTACAGCAATTTTCATCATAGTGACCTGTATTGTTTACTTGACAAGTGACTTTTATTTTGTAAACAACATTATATATAGCTAAGATTGTATTGATAATTGTGGATTATATATTCATATCAATATTATGGTAAACATGTTTACAGTCTTGATTCTGACATGAGAAACTTTTAGAATGGAAAATTCCATTAAGTGATAGAGTATTTTCCGAAAATGGTAGTTGCGATCAAAATCACCTAGAGGGATATATAATCTTGTTTGCCTAGGAATTATTAATTCTTGCCTTAACGTCTGAAGCAGAAACAATGTTATTCTTTCGTTCAAATTTTCTTTTGGGTGGATTTATTTATTCAAATTATTATTCAACGGAATTACAAAGTACATATAAAAAATATTCTTGGAATAATACATTAATTTGGAATTATAATGAATTGAGACAAGGACATTTTGGATTATATTATTGTGACACATTAGGCAGATCTACACATTCAAGGCCATTACGACATTAGTACGTTAGATACTGCAGGCACATTAATACATCCAATAATGGAACGTAATTAGAATATAACTCGAATTCAATTGGAACTTGTTGGCTTTTGCTCTTTTCCGTTAGTTTAAAACAATAGAGACGTAGGAATATGTACTGCACGGAGATAGTTAGCAAACTAAATGTTACATAATGAAATTTTACAAGCGTTAAGAAATAACACAGAAGAGATAAAAAGAATAAAATTATTTCATACACACGTGAACATTCCAAATTTTCGGTATTAATTAATCGTACCTTTCCATATGCCAAAATATTGTGATTCCACGTTCTTTTTTTGCGACAATATATGACAATGTAATTGCTGGGTGATGTTAAAAAAGGTAGAAACAATTTATACCATGCGCTATTGATGGCTTGTTTATCAACGTAACAAAGTTTTTGATGTGGCGCAAACAGTTGGACCCAAAAAAATTCATCTTTTTTTTTTTATCAGCACACATGATTATGTACACAAATATGTGAATTGTATTACTACATTAGAATGCATAGTCTACAATATATAAATGCACGAAGTTGTGTTAAATACATTTGATTTAGTCTATTTATCTTTAAAGTAACGTATGTTTTCAAGAATTTTTTGACGTTATGTGATAAATGGTCCCACAGAAAAGTTCTAAACATTCATTTTTTTGCATTTGTTTGATATACCGGAATCAACATGCTCAGGATATAAATGAAATAAATACTTTTGTGGGGTTCTCAACTTTTTTAACACGTCACATTGATCGTTCCTTGCTGAAGACAAACGTACAATATCATACGATTAAAAGAACACTGTTAGTAATGAAGCTTCGTATCTTAACATGCATATATTATATGTGGAAGAGTGTTTGTCTGTCAGGAAGAGATAGTCTAACAGAAATGGGGTCGATATGCATTATGCATTACATTCTGATTTTATACCCGGTATTGCTAACATTGTATAGTAGCTGTCTGCTAAAGAAAGCAAATCAAACAGATACTGGAAGGGGTCATTAAAGACTCTTCAATCGCTATGAACAGTGCTATGGTTAGGCTATGTACTGCCATTTTGTTGACATGGTTGGGGTAAAAAAAAAAAACATTTTGCGGCAGGTTAAAGCTTTCAACATTCAATTACAAACAGTGAAGAGGAAATAAAAACACGGATTATACCAGGCAATGAAACTTGAATTTAGGCATTATGGCCATTATCGCCTTGTAATATATTTTATGTAGGCTGTAGTTTAGTTGATTAAGTCTCAGGCTCATAATAGAAGAATCGCGGGTTCGATGCCGCCCCAGGCCAGTTCTGGATGGCTGCTTCAGTGTTTAGTTAAGAACTGTATTTGTCTCCCATCTCCTTTGTAAGATATAGCAAATAATGTGCTAAAACAATCGTTACCATAAAAATTCATCTTATGCATTTATAACGCGTGGACAAAGTACAGCATAGGTGACTTTTGGGTTTTTTATATGTTTTCTTATGTTTTCTAATTTTTCATGTAATTTCTAATCAGTTAAATCTTAATCTTGAATAAATGAATATATATATATATATATATATATATATATATATATATATATATGTATATATATATATATATATATATATATATATATATATATATATATATATATATATATATATATATATATATATATATATATATATATATATATATATATATATATATATACACACACACACACATCTATTGTGGATTAATTAAGTTTGTTGTGGGTTTTACTAATATTACTACAACAAGTTTAAATCGAAACTAAAGTTTTATTTAGAGATTGATTTACATTTGAAATTAGGTTAATTTAATACTTGTATATGTGAGTATAAATGTGATTAATTTCATAATATTTTTAAGTGATCGTACCCAATTATTTCTTCGTTTCTTCGTCCAGTTCCTGCAAATTAAATAAGAAGACATTGATGCTTGTTTCATAATTACTTTCTCCCAAGACCTGTATTTCAATCAAGAAAGTTTTTTAAATGAATATTTGTTAACCCATCGGTTACATCAGTTGATTTTAATAAAGGTAAAACTGAACGAGTGCTTTGGATAACTCTGAGGTAGTTTCATGACGATTAGTTTTTTTTCCCTATATATTTCTTATATTGAGTTCAGTTGAGATCAAATTATTTAATAATAACAAGAATTGATAAAAAACCACGGGTATTTGAAATATAAGACATAGTATGATTTGCAAAGAATTAACACTTGTCCTGTGAATGGGGAAAATATAGGACATAGTACAATTTGCAACGAGATCACCTTTTCTGTACTTACCCTGTCTCATGCATGGGAAATATAGGACATAGTATGATTTGCAAAGTGAGAACAATTGTCCTGCGTATGGGGAAAATATAGAACATAGTACAATTTGCAACGAGATCACTTTTTCTGTACTTACCCTGTCTCATGCATGGGAAATATAGGACATAGTATGATTTGCAAAATGGGAACATTTGTCCTGTAATTACTTTGTCTCATGTTTTTGAAATATAGGACATAGTACAATTTGTCTGAGAACACTTTTCCTGTAGCTAGCTTGCTTCATGTATTTGAAATATAGGATATAACTCGAATTGCAAAGAGAACACACTTGTCCTGGAGTTACATTGTCTCATGTATTTTAAATATGGGGCATAACACAATTTGCAAAGAGAACACACTTGTCATGTAATTACCTTGCCTCATATACGGGAAATGTATGAAATTGTTCGATTTGCAAGAGAACACTTTTCCTGTAGTGACCTTGCCTAATGTATTTGATATATAGGACATATTTAAAAACAGAACACTTGTCATGTAGCTACTCTTTGTCTTCTATCCACCTACTTTGAAAACAGAAAGGAACTGAAAGATTTTGGTCACGTTTGTTGCACCCTATGTCTAGAACGGCTTGTCAAAGGAGATTATATGTGCATATTCTTCAGGAGCTTTCCACAGTTTGTTGCAGACACGGAAGGGAGCAACGATTTTGTGTTGTCTATGTATGTTCGTCCGAACCTCACTTTGAGAGTTTCCAGCAAAGGATCCGCTCCAACAGTGCGCGAGGTTCGTCGAGCAGATTGCGATAAATATGCATATTAATATACAGGAACTATAACAAAGCGTACAAGAAGATTGCCTCACACCTTGACACATGAAAACTCCACCTCACTAGGGATTTGCTGTTAGAGCAGACCCTTTAAGTAAGGGTTCAAATCCTTAAAACTTTTGATATATTGGGTCCTCTCCATTTCCAGCTTTATGTATCTGGTACCAATAAGAGCAGTCCTATTTTTTTCCGACTTGACTCTACCAATTGTTCCATCCCAACGTATTATAAGGTTTACACGGAACAATAAATATGAATGCAGTGAAAAGTGCACGAACTCGATGTAGGATTTTTGGAATCAAATTATTTACTTATTTTTTTGTCAAATTGTGAATAAGGAATAATTAAGAAACAACTCGAAACCAACCTTTAACTCGTAAATAAAGATCTAGTTCTTTGATCCTTATTAAATCTATAACAAGGAATAAGTAACGAACGTGATGTCATTTAGTTATGTATGCATGTACGCATGTAAGTACGTATGTATGTATGTATGTATGTATGTATGTATGTATGTATGTATGTATGTATGTATGTATGTATGTATGTATGTATGTATGTATGTATGTATGTATGTATGTATGTATGTATGTATGTATGTATGTATGTATGTATGTATGTATGTATGTATGTATGTATGCATGCATGCATGCATGCATGCATGCATGCATGTATGTATGTATGTATGTATGTATGTATGTATGTATGTATGTATGTATGTATGTATGTATGTATGCATGCATGCCTGTATGTATGTATGCATGCATGTATGTATGTATGTATGTATGTATGTATGTATGTATGTATGTATGTATGTATGTATGTATGTATGTCGTCGTTGTTGTTGGGCTTAACGCCATTTTTCAGCACACGATAGGCTATTCATGGCGGCCAGTATTAATGGTGGAGGAAGAAACCGGGAAATCACTGGAAAGAACCACCGACCCACGAGAAGCTACTGGCAAGCTTTCTTACATATCCACATTCGCCGAATCCTAGACTCGAAAAACACGCAGACAGAGGTGAGATGGCAGTGATCCGTAACGGACAGCGCTTTAGACCACTCGGCCACATGTATGTATGTATGTATGTATGTATGTATGTATGTATGTATGTATGTATGTATGTATGTATGTATGTATGTATGTATGTATGTATGTATGTATGTATGTATGTATGTATGTATGTATGTATGTATGCAAAGGCTGGATGGTGTTTCGGTACTCTAATATTGTGTTTTACAGAAGTTTTACAAGATCCGCAATGTACTCACAAGATTTTGACGGAATGAGAATTTTCCGTAGAAATCACTGTGTTTTTGTTATAGATGGACAACGTGTTTGCGAGTTACAGAGAATTGCATTACCATATTGCATTCTTAGAATTGGTTAGTGTGTCGGACTGGTGACAATAAAGGTGAGGTTAGAATCCTAAGACCAGGCCAGTTCGACGATCTTGGTTTATCGCCGGGCATCATATTTTACTCCAGTTGCCTGGACATAATATAATCTTTGAGGTGTTAGTATGGCATTGAACGCTGATCGTTCACTATGTATTGGATAACTGCATTTAGCGCCAAATCTTAACAGTAAGCTGGATAACTGCCTCAAATAGTCAAACATTGATCATGTGTTGGTGTACTATTAAACGCCAATCAATCAATTCTTTTCCATGTGTTGGATAACAGCATTAAACGCCAGTGAATGAAACCTTGATCGTGTGTTGTTGGCCAACTAACGTTAACCAAGCAATCTACACCATGTGTTGTTTTGCTAACTAACGTTAATCAAAAATTCCTACGCCATGTATTTCTCTGCTAATTAACGTTAATCAAGCAATCCTAAACAATGTGATGCTGCTCTAACTAACGTTAATCAGGCAATAATTATAGGTTACTGCATTTGTATGGGAAAATATGAGCGAGTTTTTCGGATGGATATACTGCACGACCTTGGGAGTCCAGTATATCCTTCCGCCCAAAACCAGTTCATATTTTCCCATACAAATATAGTAACCTTTTTATTATATGCTTATTTCTTATTATTCCCAAGCTTAAATATATAAATAAAAATATACTTAAAATAACAAAGTAACTAAATGTAATCCGTATTCCAAGCTAAATACATAAGCGTTGATGGTTCATTGCATAACATTATTAATGAGCGCCTAACTCCACCCAGATAAATTTGAAGTTGGTCGCGCGCTAGACGTAAGTTTCGAAAGAAAATGGCGTTTGGTCTACTTAAAAATTGAAATATGGAGTCATATTGTGAATGAATGCTCATTGCAAGAACTTTTCTTTTTGATCTTTAATTAATAAGTTTTGATATTTTTGTCGATTCAACGCAATCTTTTGATTATGGTCTGGATTTATCTACATGAAGTGACTTGCATCGGATTCCGGCAGCATCGGCCAATTTAATGTTTTAAAGTGTGTTGACATTTGCATGCGTGTTTCTTTTCTGTCACTGAATGATTCAGATCATAATGTGTAAAAATTACGAAGCCTTTCCATTGCAATTATCGAAAAGATGCTGTGGAATTTGATGTTTATTTCATTTTGAGTGCAGTAAGGAGTGTGTAACTGCACTTGGAATATACTCGAAATTACTGTACAATTTCAAAATGTATAATCAACCTTGAGAACCCATTTACAGACCTACGGAAGTATATTTTTTTTTTGTTGAGGAAATTCAGGATGTAAAATTGTAAATATATATTTTTCATCTTTTTATTACCAGCTAAAGAAGAGAGTTTATGTGTATAACTTGCGTGTTATTGAGAGGACCCTGTATCGTGTCTATATCTATCTAAATCTGAAACATTGTATCAAAGAAGTAAACGCGGAATGTGCCAAAACAGTTTGTGTGTGTCAATCTATGAAACATAGCTGGCATGTGGCAGTCCATGAAATATCCGCTTTAGTTAATTCAAAAATTGTTTACGTTAGAAAATAGTTTCTTTGAATTGAGAGTGGGGTGCAGTATGAAGGTGTTCAATATCGGTGAATATTTAACGATTATGACAATGTAAAGATAACGGAGAAAACAGATGAGATTATAATAATACACCATATGTTGCACTGCTAACGTTAATCAAGAAATTCTACATGATGTGTTTATGTTAACTAGTTAATGAAGCAATCCTACACTACGTGGAGGTGTGCCAACTAACGTTAATCCATCAATCCTATACCATGTGTTCACGTGCCAATACACGTTAACCAATCAATCCTATACCATGTGTGCCTGTGCCAATAAACGTTAATCAATCAATCCTTCACCACGTCTTGGATAAATGGCGACAAACTTTTCAAACGGAAGTTTGTTATTCTTATGATATTGCTTTAAAAAAACATTTTGAGACTGCAAACATTACAATTCAGAGTATGGAAGTCATTTAGACAATTAATTACTTTGTTAAATGATTTTAGTAAGAAAGTTCCTATATTTTGTTATATGTTATATGTTGGACTTGATACCCACAACAAATCATAAAACATTGACAATAGCAAAAGAAAGCAAACTAAAAGTAAACAAGCAAGAAACATACATTAACAAATGCCCTATCAATAATGAAAGTATTCCAAGAGAAACTAGCAGATCAATTCTGATTAAAGTATGCTAAAGACTTTGTCTTACCTATGCTTTTAAGGCGGCAACAAACTGAAAACTGCAGGAACTCCCAACATGTTCGAATAGGACGCGAAAACGGTGCGCACTTGACAAATAAATTACATTCGACAGAACTGTAGTGCGAATCTAAAAAAACAAAGCAATTTGCCACTGTATATTTTATGGCGAAGAAAACTGATGTCATGATGTGAATAAACGTTAAATTTGAATATTATTGAGGCAAGTTAAACACAAACACATATACACAAACACACATATATGACTGTCCTTTGTGTAATTAAGATATTTCAAAAGGATAAAGATATAGCAGTAATCACAATTAAATTACTTTAGAATATGTAAATGAAAGCTAGCTTATGGAACATCTTCTATCACACAATTCATTCGTTTCAGATAAAGCCAACTTAGAAAAAAAATATTCATTTTCACGATTGTAATATCTATATCGGGTGATTTCATTTAAGAATAGGTAAACAATACATGACGTACAAACTGTTCGTTTATCAATAGCACGCACATTTCAATTGGTTTGCAGTTGATTGGTTGGTTGGTTGACTTGTTAGTTGTTAACGGTGCTTTCAAAACAGCAGTGCCAACAGCAGGCTCAGGAATTGGGAGTTAAATGTGTTTTCGAGGTACAAACAGCGGCAGCTGACTAAGTGTGGTCTGAGTGGGTAGTGAACTCGCGACCATCTGATTAGAAGCTTGAAGCTCTGCCATTTGAATCACCTTAATTCCACTTCGTTTGCAAGCAGCAAGGTGGTAGCAATCTTATACTTACATACAGCAAACTGGGATATCATCGTTGAACTATCTTACTTAGAAATCTTGTTTTAAGAGAAAAGATTTAGAGACGAATGTCTTAGTATATTTGAAAAGCTTTCTTTGATGGAATTCTAGATTCAACCTTGTGTGTCTTGTGCCCATTTTAATTTGTTTCTACAGAAAATACGGGTTAACAAAAATCGGTAACTTCACTTCACTGTATCTTTCTGAGCGAAAAATGCCTCTTTAAGCAAGCAAAAACTTTTATTAAATTTCATGCAATTTAATTTCATGTAAAAGACCCACCACAGCTGCCGAGGTATTACTTTGTTGTTAAGATATTTGATAGTATTGAAAAATGAGGATTTATTTTACAAAAAATAAACTTTTTACCACGTCTATCTTATCTAAAACTAGTACACGATTGTCTTTTTTGGAAGTGTATATTCTCTAAGCCAGTGATTTAGTGCTTCAGTTGTGAACATCTCGTCTTGTATTTTTAACTAGGAGTTACAAAGCCAAGTTCAAAATATCGATATATTCAGTTGTTGTAAATTTTAATAATGAAATCAAACAGGTGTTATTTGGCAACGTCAATATTATATGAATCAAGTGTTTTGACATTGTTTACTCCTCGATCGCGAGATTATAAGAACATTGCTTTTTTTCTATCTTGCTTCAAATATATTCAACCTTTCTTCTAGAAAAAGTTAGATATCCCTGTCTGATAGAAATAAAGCCACGTCTCTCTTTCTACGAATGACATTCTCGTTACATTGGCTCCACCCGCACCATCCAACCCTTTATTCAGCAGAATAAATGTCTGGTTACGAATAATTTCACGGAATTACAAACCCCGTTACACCCCTCTTCCCGTACAATCAATCGCTTTATTCATCTAAATAAATGTCTGGTTACGAATAATTTCACGGAATTACAAACCCCGTTACAGCCCTCTTCCCGTACAACCAATCGCTTTATTCATCTAAATAAATGTCTGGTTACGAATAATTTCACGGAATTACAAACCCCGTTACACCCCTCTTCCCGAACAACCAATCGCTTTATTCATCTAAATAAATGTCTGGTTAAGAATAATTTCACGGAATTACAACCCCCGTTACAATCCTCTTCCCGTACAACCGATCGCTTTATTCATCTAAATAAATGTCTGGTTACGAATAATTTCACGGAATTACAAACCCCGTTATACCCCTCTTCCCGAACAACCGATCGCTTTATTCATCTAAATAAAATAAATAAATGTCTGGTTACAAATAGGTTCAATGAATTATATACCAGTTTACATTCGCTCCCGCTGCATTACCCATCCCTTTATTCTCTAAAAAAAAGTATGGTTACGAATCAGTTCACGGAATTATACAACCCATTACATTCGTTAGGGAGGAACTACCCATCTCTTGAATGAGCTAAATTCATGGAATTAGCCATCCCCTCCAGCCCGTTACATTTGCTCCTCCCGCAGTATCCATCTCTTTCTTCAGCTAAATAAATGTCTGGTTACGAATAAGTTCATAGAATTACAACACCCATTACATTTACTCTTCCAGCAACGACCCATCTCTTTAAATCAGCTTGATAAATGTCTGGTTACGAATAGGTTCGAGGTGTCACTTACCCGATCTCGTGCAATTGATGAGGGGACCAACTCCAATTCGTTTCCATATTATAAGTAAAGTTATTAAAACAGTAATCGGGATAGTCACAGCTACTCCAATACCACCGAATATTAAACCATCATAGCATTTTTCACGTTCTGAAACACAATATAGGCAATATAATTCTAGCTCATCTTTTGTGCATATAGTGAATAAAGTCAGGATTTTGAAGATAATTAAGGACCGGAAGATACTGACATTTTTAATTTTATCACAGTATATTATATTTGGCATGAGGGCACAAAAGTGTTGCTTTTCACGAAAGCGAGGCAATTTGTGCTGCTCCTCCCTGTACGAGTTCGAATCCTGCTTCGAACGAATTATGTCTAACTTGTTTGACTAATTCGGTGTCGCTTTTACATAAACGTCTTTAATGAAATAACTTACTGAACACATAATGTATAATTAGGGACAGGCGGTTACCTCCCTGTTTGGTATATAGTTTTGAATCTATATATTGGAGTCCTCTGTATTGACTAACTTAATAAATTTTTTCACCTTTTCAGAAGTATACTCATTCCAAAGTGATAACTAGTTTTATTTAAAATTTTTATTATCTTAGAAAATCACGCATATCAAAAGACATTGATTTATTTCTTTGTTCTCTTCTTGGCATGGTTCAACCGGACAACGCCGTTTCGTAAAGTTTGTGTATTATGTCACTTGTATGACACACTTCTCATAGGAAACCCGAGAATAAATCTGAACTATTTACATGTTTGTATGACAGAAAAATTTTAAAATAAGAAGAGTGAATGACAACAAAAAAATTAGGCGCTAAACAGCAGCACAATGTTTATCTTTTGTTGGATTCAGGATATCACAACGTATTTAAAACTAACCAATCGTGCGAGGATCCATTTAAATCTGTGATATCTGTACTTAAAAACATATATGACTGATACATATCGTAAAACTAATATTATCCAACAGGTCAGAGAGTTAAAATTCGTTCCATGCCGACCAAATCTTGTTCTGTGGGTAACGTCCTCTATCGCTTAGTTTATATACACCGGCACCCTTATCCACTTGACCACACAAACTCTCCCCCACCCCACAAGACAGAACAAGGTCGAAGGTTAGTTCTTATGTGTACATATATTTTGTCAAGAAATATAGTTACAGTATAAATGAACCTTATTAATCCGACTATATAAAGGGATCCTCTTCTAAGATTTTGCTGACTGTCAAAATAATGCAAGTCGTCAGTATTACAAAAATTTGAAATAAAACTTTTTTTTTACAGTGTCCTAGATAATTGGATCGCATCGGAGTGAACAATCGTCACAAAATGTTGTTGCATCAACCAAACGCATACGAAAACTTGGCGCCATTAAGAACTTCATGCTCTAAGAATAAAGCAAGTAATATAGTAACTTTTCTTGACCTGCTCAGTTATGTTTGCTGACGAAGTGAATTATATCCGGTAGTATTTTGTCTCACATAAATCCGAATGAAACAATATACTTCATGTATGAAACGGTCGGGGTCGAGGTAGGTTTATGCACAAGTTACTAATTTATCACATTCTTTGCATTTTGTTTTTAGTATAATATAGATGAAATCAAAAGGTTTTATACTTGTAAACATGTAGTGACCTTACTCATCAACAGGTGTCCATTATTTCCAGTAATATAGGTTCATAAAGGTCAACAGCTACTTACTGGCCTAATCGAGACAAGTGAACTATTCTATCAATCTAGATCCATCGTCCAAAGGTTAAACACCTCATCAACATATATTCACCCGATCCCTACATTGTTAAAGCCTTCAAGGCTAAATTTGTTAACACTGTTAAGGCTCTCAGGCGTTAACAACGTATACTTTTATACGATACAGTATACGTTGTATGCCTTTAAGGCTTAACATTGTTAACTGTCACTGGCACTGCGCATGTGCATCATTTTCTATCAAACATCCGATCAGTGAACAGAACGATTATGATGCGCATGTGCAAGAGCAGTGCCAGTGACAGATAACAATGTTAAGCCTTAACAACGTATCGTATAAAAGTATACGTTGTTAACGCCAGAGAGCCTTAACAGCGTTAACAAATTTAGCCTTGAAGGCTTTAACAATGTAGGGATCGGGTGATATATTCATTATCCAGTCAATATATGTTCACTATCCCATAATACTATTTACCCGTCATATAAACATAGATCCACGTGATAGTCATATATATGACAATTTGTTTTGTGTTGTCAATGGAGAAGACTTTTATTAATCATTGGCTTTCTTTCTAATTCTATACCTTTTATATTGTACATCATGCAATCTCCTGCTAAGCATTATGAAATAAATAATATTTAGACCAAACAGTCCAGTCTGTCTACTTGTTATTTACCCAAGATCGCACTTAAATGATGATCACCCTTATAACTGACACTTTAAAGAAGCGGGTGAGGATAGGGGGTGACGGGGATGCGCTTTGATCCTGTGTTTTTTCTGTGTTTAATTCTGTGTGCATCTTCCGAATTAAAAGTTCAACAGGGTGGCTTAAACTGGAACTCTACTTTAAATTTAAAACTAAATGTAAGTCAGGATTAGACATTTCAGTTTAAGGACGGTCGTGATGCAAATGCTTGTTAATTTCAATATTATACCACTTGTTTCAGCTACAAGCCTACATACGAAGTTTAATCGTCTCAACTTTCTCGAAGACCAAGATTTAAAGTAGCAACTTTTATTCCGCCGAAAAGATAGTATTCCAATCTCATTTGTACGCATGAACGTGTTCCTTAGGTGTGAAATCTTATGGTGAAAGGGCTATTTTGTCTTCTCTATAATAAACACTGTTTTAGCAACCAAACAGAATTAGATAAATTAATAAAAATGACATGATGGGCAGCACAAATGCTTATAATTATTACACTCTTTCCCAAAATTTTTTATATTTTCAAGTTTAGACTAACAGGCTTGTAAGATTTGCCCATGTTTATGTTATTTGCTTCATTACTAATTTTACACTAGTTAACAATCTTTGTAAATTAAAACTTCGCTTCTCATGCTTCCTTTTTTTCGGGCCGAGTTCCAGAAAGTTTGCGCTAAAAAGAAGAATCATAATGTCCCAAATAACCACTTCGTTACCAACCTAGATCTATGTTCGCTGTTATGTATGATGTCATGCAAAAACGAATAGACCAACCATTGCTGTAGACATTTAGTAGTGAAACGGCCTTTTAAGCAAAATTAACATTTCTCTTGCAGAATATTTGCTCAACTTGTGAACAAAAATAGACAAAGAAAAATCTTTTCTTATACAAATTTTGGACAACGACAAGACGCATAAAATATTGATGAAGAGCTTAAAATTTGTCTGTCCAACGGGTATCATCCATGTCGTTTGGAGTTCTGCCAATTAAAAGTTCTGAACAAAGTATTGGCCTGTTCGATGACGGTTGCTACGTCCCTTGACTTATTCATTCCCCTAATTTACCCATGATGCAACGCTCTTCCGGCTCCCGACGCACACGAAGCTTTCTAAATGTAATAAAATCATTTAGGCAAAGAGTTATGTAAAATATTAAATGACATTTTTGATTTTTTGATTGATCGATTGATTGAGAGAGAGAGAGACAGACAGACAGACAGACAGACAGACAGAGAGACAGAGAAAGAGAGATGAAACATAAGGTCTCCACTTTCATATCATGCAAAGGTATGAATTATAAAGCACACTTCTTCATTTTAAGCCTTTCTGTTACCGATCATACAATTTTAAAATACATATTGAGTAGAAAGTAACGAAACGAATATTATCTTAAAAGATGGTAATATTTATCTTAACGGCTTTTCATCCATTTGTATTCTTAAATAACTGTAGTGTATTCTTAAATAGCAATTATCGATGCTTTTTTTAAAACAAACGATCTTTTTACACATGTATTTTCCAACTGTGCCACACATGATGTTAATCGTAGAAAATACGTATATAAAACCTTGAGGCTGAGACAACTGGGTGTTGTATTTGAGACATTCATGGAGTTTTCCACTGTTTTAGTTTGCTTAGCTACTATATTTACTGTAGACGTAGCATTAGTCATTTCGATTTCACAGATTTTAACTTGATCACCGTTAATTTCTTATATCCTATCATAAATTCCTTAGGAATTTTCATGAACCCTTGACACGTCACTTCCGAAGATGTATCGGGCTTTGCCAATGCCTGGTTAATGTTAATTTAGAATGACAATTTGAGAGGCAACGTTTTATAATATATGCAATATTGTGTTTGAACATCGATTAGGACGGTATTCATTAAGTGGATGAAATCGGTAACCGTAATATTTCAAAATCATTGCATAGACCTGTTAATTGAACTACATTTTCCTGCTTGAATGGTTAAGATAGAGTTCGTTTTACGTGCAGAATTATCATTATCGTTTAATAAAAATTAACATTCATTATACAGAAATAAAGTTTTGATGATGCATTAAAATCGTGAGCCATTATTAAATGATTCTCAAGGCCTAAAAGAAGCTAATTCACCATATATAAAATTATTTGTAGTTCCAATTCACCATATATAAAATTATTTGTAGTTCCAATTCACCATATATAAAATTATTTGTAGTTCCAATTCACTATATATAAAATTATTGTAGTTCTAATTCACCATATAAAATATTATTTGTAGTTCTAATTCAACATATATAAAGTTATTTGGAACTCTAATTCATCATATATAGTTTTGGAGTTCTGATTAGCCATATATAAAGTTATTTGGAACTCTAATTCATCATATATAGTTTTGGAGTTCTGATTAGCCATATATAAAGTTATTTGGAACTCTAATTCATCATATATAGTTTTGGAGTTCTGATTAGCCATATATAAAGTTATTTGGAGCTGCCTGTTGAACCATTCGCGTTTTTTTTTCTTCTTTCGGCAGTGAGCACTATATAGTACAGATCGTGTCTAACACATCTGCCCTACCGTCTTTGTTACGGTAGAAGAATAAAAAGCTCAATTATGGCTATTACCTAATCATATAAGTCACAATTCAAATAATTATCTATATATTCAAGGTACACAGACTGAATTAAATTTAAATTGGTAAAGTGGTTGAAATATTTACCCGGTTTACCAACAACGAATCAAGATGTACAGACCCAAATTATTGAAAAGAGAATATTCGTATCGCATTAAAACTTGAAAACTTTTAGGTGTTACTAAATTGATAGAATTTGAATACCGTTATAGTAAATATTTAAATCTTTCATACCCTGCTCTTTTCCTGGTGTTGTCATTGTTGTTTCTGTCATTGTCATGCCCTGCGTCGAAGGTTCCACACTTAATGTCGTGGTGAGTAATGTTTCGTTATTCAATGGTGTTGTTGTTTCTGCAGTACAAATTAAACCAAATATGATAATTTAATTCAATATAAAATTAAACTCTGAGGTCTAACTATTTAATTGATTGTCTCATCGCTGCCAGAATATCGTCCATAGTATGTCTTTTAATGGATATGAGTTGTTACGTATCGGCTCGTTCAAAGTAACATAAAGAAGAAATGAAGACAACAAGCTTTATACATTTTAACAAAATTAATTTACTTTTCTAGAAAACATGAAATAAAGTAAATATGTTAAACAAGACTTAACGTTTACAGAAACGATCCAAATTGTTTGTTCTAAAGCTAAATATAAGTCCTGTAAAAAAAAAGTTCTAAGCACCGTCTGAAGTTTAGTTCGGTCCAAAATGGCGTATGATGACGTCAGACGAAGGCTAATAGAAAAAAAATCCAGAATTTTCACAGTAAAGCACAGTTTGTATTGTTCCGTTCCAATTTAGAATATTTTCGGAAAATGTCTTTGTCCAAATCAGTAATGTTGTTCTCCAGATAAACAATTATTCAGAAAAACAAGCAAAATTATCTTCTCTAACAAAATAATGTTGTTTTACGTAGATATACGAACAGACAACGTCTTCTAGCACAAAAATACTTTTTTTTAGGGTAACAGAAGTTGTGTAACTCTATGATGTTACAGTAAACTCCAACTCTGACTTTACGACTCTACGATTGTGTATGACTCTTAAAGTCTTACAAAATACTTCAACATATAAATGAAGCTAATACGTTATTTGAATTACACGCGCAAGGAGGATGCATGTAATTTTGTAAAACTTCTAGACATTAGGAAAGCCTGACCAAGTATCAGCCAATCGTTTTCATAACTATTCCTTAATGTTTACTTGTAATGAATTTGCCATCATACACAGCACGCGCTCACATGAGTCACATTTACGACTCAAGTAAACACGATGTTTTCAATAACATATTAGACTGACATTATTATAATCATATTAATAATTACATGTAATGAAAAAAAATGAAATAAACAGATTTATACAGAATTAATTCATTAACACACACACACACAAACACACACACACTTAAACTACAGAGTTAAGAGATGCAATGTTTCCATTATTTCGGTCAGCATTTTAAAAGTTACACGTATTAGTCCATTTCTTTCACAAACGAAGAGATGGTATAAAACGCTTGTATTGAATATTCATTTTCTGTAAACTGCAGTCCAAAGAATTTTGCTTGATAAACGGCCTAAGGTGGACAATCAATTATTACTTATTATACAAGATTATTTTAATATCTAAGTAGCCGGTGGCCTAGTTGTTAGAACGTTCGCCTCGGATGCAGGAGGTCGCGGGTTCGAACCGCGGACGAGTCATACCAAAGACTTATAAAAAAGTGCTGACAGCTGCCTCACTAGACGCTCATATAAAGAGGTCAGCGTTAGAACGTGTCGGAATGGTGTCAGGGTAATGTTACTTGGAGAAAAATGATGCTACATGTCTGCAGTATGATACGCCAGTGCTAGACATCACTATAAAAAGCAACACTGCAGACATCGTAGCTATATGACTGAAAAATTGTTAAAACTAGTTACAAATCAAAATAACACCCACCCACACCCACCCACACACACATACACACGCGCGCGCGCACAATATCTACCTCCATTGGTATGTGATTTTCAATATTTATGCAGTGATTAAATTGAATTTTGGTGGATTATGATATTTGATAGATGGTACTTAGGTTGACGTTTCGTAGCCTACCGCATAGGTACTATGCTAAAATATCTACTTCTTTAATTATCTGATAAGCGACTTCTGTGCATTTACTAGGGGAGGTAATGCCTGCCCTAACTTTGCTGAGAATAACCAGGATACAAGACGTAAAACTATGCGATCAGTGTTTGCATAACAACAAGGAATATGGGGATAATATATGGAAAATTTAAAAGAATGTTTCAATAAAAAACCTAATTGTTAAATCACACACACACACACACACACACACACACACACACACAAATAAAATGTTTTGATGTATTTCGATCTTCAGCTATTATTAAACGATTTCGTGTATTAATGGCAACAAAAAAATTCACCATATATAAAGTTATTCTGATCTTCCTATTGTACCATTAGCATATGTTTTTATTTCCGCAGTTAGTTGGCACTGATCCGGTCAAAACATGTGCCTTACAGTACCATCTTTATTAAGGATAAAGAATTATAAAGCTCGATAGAGGGCCATTATATAATCAAATCAGCCATAAAGTAAATAATCACCTCTGCATTCAAGGTACACAGACTACATCAACTCAGAATTTAAATCGTGAAAGTTGTAAAACTATTTATCTGATTACCAAGAACGAAACAAAATATATATCACCATATTTTTTAAAAGGCAATGATCGTATCGCATTAATTTTGAAAACTTGTAATAGTTACTAAATTAAGATAATTTGAATACCGTTATGGTAAATATTTAAACCATTCATACCCTGCTTTTTCTCTAGTGTTGCCATTGTTGTTTCTGTTATTGCCATGGTCTGGGTTGAAGATTCCACACTTGATGTCGTGGTGGGTGATGCTTCATTGTTCGTTGTTTCTGCAATACAAATTAAACCAAATATTATAATCAAATTCAATGTAAAATTTAAAATTCGAGTCATATATATATATATATATATATATATATATATATATATATATATATATATATATATATATATATATATATATATATATATATATATCTCTTTTCTTATCTTAGACAAAATACCGTCTATCATATCTGGCTTTTAACGGATAAAACACTGGATGTAACAGCTAACTACCATCTCAGAACGATCTAATCCACCGCAGCCACCCATCTATCCCTTCACATATACTTATATAAATATATTGACCATGTCGTGATAGAAATCTTTTAACTAGTATATTATGCTTGAGTTAAGATTCGCAATGCTTCAAATTATTATTTTACTCTTTCGGTCAGCATTTTAAAAGTTGAACAATAATCATCATATTCACAGAGGCCCAAAATAGAAAATTTGAAGTTGAGAAGGATATGAAGAAAATATATTGGATTATTTCTTTCATCCACGAAGAGAAAGTATTAAACACTTCTATTAAATAACATTTTTATCTGCAACTGCAGACCAGAGAACTTAACTTGATAAACGGTATATATTGGAAAACCAATAATTACATATAATATGAAAAGTGCTTATACACGATTCTCTTAAAATCTACACCTGTTGTGGTATGTGATTATCAATATTTATATATTGATCAAATTGGATTTTGGTGGATTATTATGTTATTTTATTGATATTTTACGGCCTACCGACCATTTATTAAGCTAAAATATCTACTTCCTTGATTATCTGAAAGGTTACATCCGCGCATTTACCAGGGGAGGCAATGTCTGCTCTCCAAAATTGGTAAGAATAATCTGGATACCGGGTGAGAAAGTATTTTTTTTTTTACCGTAGCTTTAACATTTTTCGTCTGCCGTGTGGTAGTTTGTAATTATGTCTAGCACTGGGGCATCATGCTGCAGATATGTAGTATGATGTCCCACCCAGTCACATTATCCTGACACCAGGCCGACCAGTCCTAACACTAACCTTTTAATGCTGAGCGTTAAGCGAGGCAGCTGTTAGTACCACTTTTGTAGTCTTTGATATGACTCGAACAGGGATCGAACCCACGACCTCCTGCATCTAACCACTAAGCAAACAGAGCAGTTGATTTGGATGCTGAATAAGACGTAAAACTGCAGTTTTTGTATCACATCTAGGAATATAGGATTAATATATGGAAATTGAAAAAAAGTTTCAATATAAAGCCGCATTGTTGAATCACACACACATACACACAGACAATATATATATATATATATATATATATATATATATATATATATATATATATATATATATATATATATATAAAACAACACACATGATTTCTTTAATCGTCATTAAGTTATATCCAGTATATTCACAATACCGCATAAGTCTTTTGTTCTGAGTGAACGGAGAAAATGATTTTGATATGGCAAAAGGTTTCATAGACTCCGTCAGGCCAAGACGTGTTCATTAATTATATTAAAAGAGTTTTTCCCCTGACTCAGAACCAAACACGATAGAGAGAGGTTTTTTTAGTCTAATTCACCATATGAAGAATTATTTGCAATTGTTTGTTTCATCACCGTCTTATGTCCTTCATTTTATAAATGTGTGTGACATTAATTAAGTCAACCATTTATATGTTTTACAGTCCGATCTTTAAAAACGACGAGAATTTTTTTATTTCAACAGAGGTCATTTACTTAATCAAATCTGCCATAAAGTAAATAATTAGGCATTTATTCAATGTATAAAGTCCGAATCACCCCTTATCAAAGTTGCGTTCATGTGTATCTATATCATTTACATGTTATATGTCCATGCCTGTAGATTGAACTTTACGATAGTAATTATTAAACAAACAAGGTCACACAGCTAACGTTTGTTCATTATTGTTGATTGCAAATAAAATGTTTCCATAGTATTTTGAGTTCAGAACAATTCAGAAACAGAATTGTTTGCAATTTGGAATGACTTGCAGCTAGGTCAAGTGAAAATGTGTACAAATAGGGAATTAATAATTAATTCATTTCCATCTTAAATCTATCTCTGGAATACCATCAGTTTCAAATTGTGTTCAAATATAAATTGAGAGTAATTATTTATTACAATTATTCATTGACTTTGAATATACACTACTTTGGGACATTAACTTAGGATATACACTACTTTGGGACTTGAATTTGAATATATACTACTTTGGGACATTAACTTTGGATATACACTACTTTGGGCCATTGAATTTGGACGTACTCGTAAATACCATTACGAACTCATTCAAAGACATGATGGATTGTATCATTGTGGTAAATAAGGACATCCTAGAACAACGGAATTCTTTTGGAACATGTTAACAATCTATAAAGCTACTAGCACATACCTTATAAACCATTCCACATTCGATTAAAAACGCTTTGTGTTAGTTTATAATGAAAGAGAAGGAGAAAGAATATCACAAAACATACTATTCATCACATCAGATAAAATAATACCCAACGCACTACCTATACTATCCAATATCAAAATACCAATTCCCTTATCCACAGTCCCCAAAACGCCTTGTGTTAGCTTAGAAAGTAAGAAGAGGAGATGAAATCTCACAAATACACTTTTACAGACCAACTATATAATCCAACACAATATAAAAATACTATCCATCACACACTTTACCTAAAAATTAGTTTTCTATCTTAGAAGGTAATAGAAGGAGATGAAACCATACATACAGTCTAACATCTGAATACCATCCAACAGCCCTTACATAGACTATGTCAATTTTTGGACATGCGAGAGTAGCACTCCCGAGAGTTAGTAGTTTTTTTCAGGGTCAATCCCGGTTCTTCCTAAACCAAATATACTTTGCCGCCATGTATATTTTGTGCTGAAAAATGGCGTTAAAACCCATAAAACAAGCCCCCACCAACAAACAATAAGACGATATCCATATTTACGTATGTATATGCGTATAAATATCATTATATTCTTCAGTCCATCCATCAATAAGCACAAATATTGCGATTATCTATATGGTATATTCATAAGACCTGGGTACAAAAGAAAGTTTCAAAGAAAATCGAAATGAGTAAAGATTGTTTTTAAAGCTGGATTATATTTTCAATACATAGGAGTGTATAACCAATTATCTTGTTGCAAATGAGTTCGAGTTAAGCATTGTAATTACCATTATATAAATACTATTACATTCTGTTACTATAGAAAATTATTTATTATGAAATTGTTTCATCAGTTTTATTCAGTGAAGATTATATTAAAGAAATATTTATTAGCTAGACTTTTCTCTATATGATGAAATTCAATTTGGCAGCATACAAATAAAACATTATTTGTAAATGCACGAGATTTGTACATTTAACAACAGTCCATAACCAGTAAGAACACTGACACGAATTAAAACAGGTTGAAAACGCACCAGTCTTCGTTACTTAACTCTCATTTGCATCATTGGACATTGTAGATAGCGTTTGCCGTGATTTTGTAATTTCTAATTTCATTTCCTGCGTCGACGACTCCATAAAGGAGTTAGTGTTTGTTTGTTTCTGCAATACAAATAAAACTTATGTGTGAATACTAAATTCAGCGCAAACTGATGAATCAAATGTGATTAGTGAATTCAGTGTAAACTGACCAGTCCGATGTGATTACAGAATTCAACTTATGTGTGAATACTAAATTCAGCGCAAACTGACGAATCAAATGTGATTAGTGAATTCAGTGTAAACTGACCAGTCCGATGTGATTACAGAATTCAACGTAATCTGGCTCGTTAGGTGCGATCCGTCTGACCTATTGGGTCTTTCTGTTGACTTCGGGGTGAGCTGGGAACCAGTGGTATAAAATGCTAAGTGATATTATAATCTACTGTTTATATCCAACATACACACTAGTTCTGTCTACCTTGTCCAAATTCTACACTAATATTTATCTACATTGTTTCTCACTATATTTGACCACTCAGAATATCTATCACTCTATTATGTTAATTATGTATCCTTTCTTTTAACTCCCCATATTGCATATCTCTGTCTGATTCTTATTTTCAACTACATCCAATCATCCTATCTCTACTGTCCTTTTTCTTTCCCTGCCCTCTATCTGCTTTTCGTTCTGCTTTCTGCCCTTGCTGCCTTCTGCTTTATATCTACTCTATATATTGTACCCAAACAGTTGACTGCTATTGATATGTTCTCACACCCAACTTAAATTAGTTTCTAAAATGATGACCTAGTTAACCAGATTTATCATTGCTTCCATCACATCTGTCTCAGAAATTCACATATTCACACACACCACATATGACTAGTTAGAAACTTAATATTGGTAATGATATGTATTTTACCCCCCCACTAACATCTCTTTTGTTATGTGTACTAAGAATCGTTTTGGTCATAGTAAACTGACTAATTCGATGTGATTTCTGTTTTCATTGTAAACTGATCAATCCGATATGATTACTGAATTCAGTGTAAACTGACCAATCCGTTGTCTTAGTATATTCATTATTAAAATCACTTTTTCAGATGCATTTCTGGTCAATATGCACGCTGTTGCAATCTGCATACCAATGAATTTAACTTGATAAACGGTTATAAACTTACGTAGCTTGAGAAAGTGCTATGAACTAACACAACTTGATACATGATTGTGAAAGGACATTTATAATGGACGTGTCTTGTAAAGTCAGCCATTTCATATTACATATAAAGTCCACATCCATTTCGAAATGTACTGTTACACATTTAAAGTGACTATCAAAACTCACTAGTTTCTTCATAGATGAAGCAACACTCTAAATGCACACTTTTCAAAATGTAATGACTATGTTTTCTTTTCAATCATTTAAGTGCAAAAATGTGTTTTCATTCTCGATATTTCATTGGAAAATTTCTTCATGCCGTCCAGTAAAAAGAGAGTGTTTCAAAATCTAAAATTGAGATTCTCACTGAATCCGAGGTCAGATCCACAGTCCAATCACTTAATAACTCGTTGTGTCTTCTTTAATTTCAAATTTGTAGGATTGTTGTTATGGATCTCTATAAGCATTCATCCTTGATATACACGGCAACCAAGACTTGTGCCTCCTAGAATTTGCAAAATTCCTTGTAATCTTTTGAATATATTGATAGATTTGCTTGTTTTATGGGAGACTATTATACGATCCATATATAGACTTGCCTGTGTTATGGACGATTCCAAATACATCAATATACAGACTTACCTTTGGTATGGACGATTCCAACGAAATCCATATATAGGCTTACTTTTGGAATGGTCGATTTCAAAAATATTCATCGATAGACGTACCTGTGGTATGGACGAATCCAACGAGCATCAGAATGACATCAAACTTGGCCACAAGTTCCATAATTAGGCACCAAACTTATGTAAAGTTCCTAAAGCTGTAATAAGACGAATCTAATATCCGACCTACTGCGATCCTAGATCGCTTTATAGCAGACTTATTATAGACGTTATTTATTGCTTCACATACAGATAGTTTGAGTATTACTAGATTTGATATTGTATATATTCATAAACACAATACTGTTGGAGATATTATAGTTACATGAGTAATATTTTAGCATCTCGAGATGCTGGAAATGTTGATTCAGAAATTTTGATAAGGTCTTTGTTTGGAGGTCATGTTACAGGTTAGACAAACGTTATCAAGATTATATCATGAAGAAAGAATAACCACGTGATCCAGGAAGAAAAGGGAATCTTTGTACATTGGAGAAAAAGTCAATATTCAACATTATTACAGTCATGTCTTAATGCAATCTTAAATCTAACAGTTGCAATCACATTTCCGATTCATTATAATGCATTTTTCAAACAATAGAGAAATTATACGGAATGATAATTTCTGGGTCAGCGAAGATAAACGATAAAAATAGAGAGTTTATTGATTCGTCTGATAAAAACAGTTAAAATAAATGTGTTTATCCCGTTTAGAGAACAATATTTTTCAAGCAGCATATATAATAGACGAGGAGGAAGGCAATCAATGCGCAAAGTAAATATGTATTTTTAAGACTGGGCGAGCAAAGTAATCTCTCTCTCTCTCTCTCTCTCTCTCTCTCTCTCTCTCTCTCACACACACACACACACACACACACACACACACACACACACACACAGAGGAAAAGATAATGACACTGGGAAAATAACAGTTTCCTTAAGTTTCGATTTTATGCAATATCTTCCTTCAGGGAAACAATATATGCTTTCACTGACACACACCGTGACACCCAAAGAGAGGCATGTGTAGAATAACATATATTTAGCTTTCAACACAATAATGAACATGTCTTTCAAAACAAAAGATAACAAACAACTATATCGTATACATTAAAAATAAATGGCTTTTAAAGCATTGGTATAAAAGAAATTGATATACCAATGCTATTGTTATATAAAATTATTATCCCCCATGGCGCAATAATAACAATATATATATAAACGTTCTTTCAACTGAAGGCATATATACCAATTATAAATTTCTGCTCATTTATCATAAATGAAATATGAAAAAAATGATAATAAGTATTAATAGTCCCTGATTTCTAAAAGAAATGAAAATGATACTCAATTTAATCGGAATCCTTTCTTTTTTCCGTTCCTCTCTCTCTCTCTCTCTCTCTCTCTCTCTCTCTCTCTCTCTCTCTCTGTCTTTCTCTCTCTCCCCCTCTCTCTCTCTCTCTCTCTCTCTCTCTCTCTCTCTCTCTCTCTCTCTCTCTCTCTCTCTCTCTCTCTCTCTCTCTACAGAAATACGAGCGTTGGAGATTTTCGCTTGTGACATACGACGATGTTTCTGCAGAGAAGTTTTAAGAAGTTGTGGGGCCCTAGGCACGAACGCTAACCTTAGAAGTAACCAGATTATAGAGTATTGCATTGCATTTCCATGCGCATGTGTGTCATTTTGTTAAATTTATTAATATAGTAATAAACTGCTAATACAATTGACACCGACATTTTTTCTTTTGAGCCACCGCGGGGCCCCCTGCTGCGTGGGACCCTAGGCACTTGCCTCGAGAGCCAATGCCTTCAAACGGCACTGTCTCTGGACCAATGGATGATGGTAAAGTTCAGTCAAAGAGAGAGAGAGAGAGAGAGAGAGAGAGAGAGAGAGAGAGAGAGAGAGAGAGAGAGAGAGAGAGACCTTTAATGTTAATTTAGCAGAATAATGACTTAGATCAACTGTAAATATATTAAAATATTTTAATTACCTCTTGCTGGTTCTTCATTTTGCTGAGTTTCTAATACACGCTAATTTACATACGCCAGAAAGTGAATGCCTGAGAGTTCATGTTCAGTATGCAAAAAGATAACCATGTTTGCAGTTCACTATATTCTTCATAAAAACCAGGTTTCATGTTTAAATTATAAGTGTGTCTTATATTGTTTTAATATATGTGTATAAAAATAGAAACTCAGGAAGGAATAATCACCATGCATATGTGATTGCGAAATAAAAGAAAATGCATAGAACAACATTCTGTAGAGCACACACTCGCAGGGATGTGAAAAGTTCATTTACGCGGTCAATACACGCTTACTGCAACAATAATTCGGTAATATTATGAAACAAAAACATTTTTTAAACAAGAATTCTTTTAAATTATAATATAGGTAGTAAGACCTGTTTGTCGAAAAGGCGTTGTATTTTCTTACCTTTGTGTATGGATTTTAAACATTTAAGAATTATGAAATTGCTGGAAGCACTGAAAATCGTCGTCATTTAAAAACTAATATCATATGAATAATCACTTGTTTGAACTCATTGAGGAATGTAGAACAGAGAAAGAAAAATACATTAAAATACATCGAGGAGTTTAATGAGCTTTCATTACAGAACCTTGTTGAATTATTTATAATTTTAACTCTTTGTATGAATTTCATATCTTTTATCTAACGTTCGTTAAGACTGAATGCATAGAATGTATAACTTTCGTAAAGATTGGATACATAAAATATAGAACTTTCCTACTGACAGGACCTATAAAATATGGAACTTTGTATAGACTGGATTCGTAAAATATATAGTTTTTATAAACATTGAAAAATATGGAAGCGATGTTTGTGAGAAGAAAAGAAGAAGAAGAATAAAGAAGAACATAACAAGAGAAAAGAAAAAAAAATAGAAATTGATTAGAAGCTGAAAGGTAAGCCAGATCTATGAGTTGTTTTTTTTTAAAGTTCTGGTTGCCTTCTTCTACGTTGATTATTAGTTAAATAAAAATCTGTTTTCTGTAAAGATTTGATGGCAATAACTTTAATAAACCATGATAGGTCGAAGCAGCGTCATTCTCTGTCAATGAAGGGAAACGTATGTCAAATTTTCATTTTGCATGCCCCATTAACAAGAAGTGTTGAGCATTTGGTTGATTCGTTAGAGGTCAGCGATCAAAGAGTTCGGTCATCTATATTAACTCGTTTAAAAATATTACCTCTAGTTTAAATTTTCATCACAAATAACAATACCCCCAACCTCCCATAAAAACAACATTGGGTCATTCTGTAATGTTCATAATTTTATAGCGGAAAATAGGAGTGCAACGACACACTCTTATACCGCTGTATAACGGTTTGAAATAAGGATTATTGTACCGCGATTTGTTTCAAGCTCTTGATTTCATCCTACAAATTTCTGTGTATCACACAATGGTTTCCAATTTAACTCAAGAACCATTGTTTCTTTTTTTTCTTCCGTGGATGCTCGCTAAGCACGCGATTGCAAAAGAATGTCAAACGAGATGCACAGTACCATTATTCGGACAAAATTTAATTTGGGGTGTGTGGATTGTGGAAAGTTCTGAGCAGAGTTTTTTTTCAGTTATAAATTATAATTTATAAACTTCACTTTCCTCAGATGATTATGTCCTGTTCATAATGATACTAATTGAACAGTAATCAAGAGTCAGTATTCCTAAATATATAAATTCGTCTACAATAATTTATATTTGCATCCAATGTCCGGAATGTACATACAAAAAGCATGCAACATCTGCTGTTATGATTGATATTTTAGCTTCATAGAAAAAAGAGAACAAGACATTTAAACAATCAGCAGCAGCATCTGATGTTTTCCGTTGAAATACATGGTTTGTCAGATCAAAGTGCTTACGTCACATTAACTTTATTTTCTTGTTTCCAAATATCAATTAATGTCGACTCATATCTTAAGTAAATTTGACAGGCGTATAGACTTGAAATTCAATTTTAAGAAATTTATTTTTTGAAACAATTGATTAAGAAATTATTCCCAACTAAACAGCAAAGTGTGTTGTGTGGAGTTTTATCTCTTTTAATGAAACAGAAAAGTAGTAGCGAAATTGAAGAAGGTATTGCTGTATGAAAGAAGTACAATACTGAAATATGTTATAGTGTTGGAATGAGCAATTAAAGTACCCATCTAATTTGACACCTCAAGATGACACTTTCGATTTGTTATAAAAAATATGCAAGCTTTCAGCGATGTGGCAACCTATGGTTTCAAAGAAAGGCATACGGTTTTGGGATCCTTAAAATGACATGTTCTTCTCAGAAATTGACATATATGAAACTTGCGTAGACACGACTTAAACAAGTCTCGTGAATATACCCGTAGTACTAAAAAACTATTTACTGCTTTCATGTGATATAAGGACTAGGAGCTACAGTCTTTCGTTCTGTAGACCAGGAAGCGTTATATATATACATATATATATATATATATAGATATATATATATATACATATATATACAGATATATATATATACATATATATACAGATATATATATATACATATATATACAGATATATATATATATATATATATATATACAGATATATATATATATACATATATATATATATATATATATATATATATATATATATATATATATATATATATATATGCACACACACACTCAAACTTTCACAGTGGCAATACAGCTATTGCTGTACTGAAAGGCAAAACTAAATTAATCGGACTTATAAACGTAAAACTAGCCCAAGACGTATGCATCAGTTGGAACTCCACTGTCGACATGATTGAAAGGTTTCTGGAATTGCAGCCTACCGTTTACGCTGCTTTAGTTACCAAGGAAGTAAGAAGCAACGCTAGCGACATCAGTTTACTGTTGGAGGAAGATGTCATTCTAGCAGAGGACATCACGAATTGCGTGATTCGGCTTCGAGAAATTACGAAAACTAGGAGCTCTGAGGAGATACATACGGTATCACTCATTCTTCCATTCCAGAAAAAGCTCCTGTCCATGGCTTTAGCCGCCCAGGAAAATGACTTTGCGATTGTCAGATAAATGAAAAGGCTTTTTGATCTGACTGTTTGGTAAATATAGTATAAATAACTGTAATCACTTTAGCTTTTAATTGAAGATTTTATTGCACAGAGATTAAAGTCATGTATAGAATAAAAGTATCAAATAGTAATATATGTACAATTTTGTAATAGTAATTCAAAATAATTGCATAGCATTTTGTCAAGCAACTTTAACGATTGCGAAAAATAGTCACGACTTCACAATGATGTTCTTCTGTCCATTTGTATGTTACAGAATATTAAGTTTTTGCTTGCAAGTTTCCACATTGATGCCTATTACCTTAGTACATACTACTTTACAAGTTAACAGTGTCCGCTGGCATATGGAATTCAAGTTGAATGCGACACAAAGATTAACTCAGTTAAGCATTTATATAGAGCTATGTTTCGTTAGGTATAGGAAGAACGAGGAGTTTCTGCAGAAATGCACACTATTTGATCCTCGATTTAAGTCTCTGCTCGACTGAACAGGAACATTCGACGCATGCAACCGACCAGCTTTGGAAGCATCTCTAGTTAACCACGTGGTCAGCGTCAAACATGAGCATGGGACATCGTCTCAGTCACAGCTTCCTGTAGATCTATTCCTGCCAGAAATCGTTGATATTTCTAAGTTATTATCTTTTGTTACCTTTTGCTATATTTGCAGGTTCTTTATGATTATTGTGCCCAGACACACAGTCGCTGGCATCGTCATCTGTGTTGTTGTGCCCGTTGTATCTGTTGCTGGTGAAGTGGAAGTTTTGCTGTTATAGGTCCGTTGTTCTTAGGCTTCGCGAGATATAATGCTTTTATCTCTTTCAGTAAAATCAGGATCTGTTGCAATACAACCTCCCCTCTCTCTTTCTCCCTCTCTCCTGTTGAGAGCTGGCCGTCATCATTGATATGTCTTGTTTGATCTTCTCGTCCTATTGCCGATGTGGAAAAGTTGCTTCTTCCCCCTGCTGACGTTGGAAAAATCTCGAAACTCTTCTCCTTATTACTTCTTAAAATTATCGTGATCTAAACTGGATGCTGTCCGTGGCATATGAAAATGCAACCATCCCTATAAAGAAAATCAAATCAATCACGTGTAATCTATGATGCCATCGATTGATTAGTAGCAGTAACAACAGTAGCAGCAGTGGTACTGCCAGGAATAGTAAATTCAAATTTGTAGTTTCAAAAAGGCGATTGATCATGAAGATTAAATAAACTGAGAAAAAGAAGCAAAATGGTTGACAAAGTTTCAAAACCATTCTCAAAGAAACAACATGTGTGCTAGCGTAGAGTGGTCTATAATTATCGTGATTGCTCATTGTAGGTGGAGTGAAAACGTACTAAAATAAGTCTCACAGAAAAGGCAGTATTTCTCAACACTTTCTATGGCAGTACATGGGTGTGTCAGACGTGTCTGCATTATTCGCGAGGTCAATAAAGGTTTAAGACGGAAAAGACTGCCCTGTGTCTAGTTTGCTTGTTAACATTTAAAATGCCTTTTCAGGGCCATCAGATATTTTGAAGAAGGTCGTGATAACTGATAACCAGCTTCTCCATGAGTGTGTTAGTGTATTTGTTTGCCTATGTGTATATCTGATAGCCTGTACGGACGAGGAAACATAACTTGAAAATACCCACCCACAGTCCTTCGGTGTATCGATGGATGGATGTATGTATGGATGGATGGATGGATGTACATATGTATGCATGTATCTATTTATGCATGCGTATGTATGTATGTATGTATGTATGTATGTATGTATGTATGTATGTATGTATGTATGTATGTATGTATGTATGTATGTATGTATGTATGTATGCATGCATGCATGCATGCATGCATGCATGCATGCATGCATGTATGTATGTATGTATGTATGTATGTATGTATGTATGTATGTATGCATGTATGTATGTATGTATGCATGTATGAAAATATGTGTGCATGTATGTATGTATGTATGTATGTATGTATGTATGTATGTATGTATGTATGTATGTATGTATGTATGTATGTATGCATGTATGCATGCATCCATGCATGTTTATATATATGATAAAAAAACAGCAAGTAATCCTTACATAAAAGCGTAATTTGTTCCATCTATCTATATTACGAGAATTTAAACGAAAGTCATAGTTATAAAAATTTTAAGACATAATTCTTACTATTAGATATTCTTATCATCATTGAAAATGCACTCCCTTTTATTTCTTCTTCAAAATCGAATACGCCATATTTTGCATGCATGTTAGAGGTACCGCTACCTCTCGGAAGGTTTACATATGGGTCAATCAGGTAAATTAAGTATGAATGAGATCGTTCCTATTATACACGTTTTGTCTTTATCATTTATATTACCAATAGAGTCCCGTCCTGGATGTCTAATTATGGCGAACAAACTAGGAGTAATTAATTGTGGGAAAAGAAAAGTGTATCTTTTTGCATATTTTTTTCCCATTATTTGTCGTCATTGTTTTCTTGGGTTCTCTAAAATATCACATCAAATAAGGCAAGATATGTAACTTTCTATCATTTAGACGTAATGAGTAACCTACGATATAAGTTCTAAATTGGAGATGTTGACTACTGTGTTAGTAACAGTTGCATTAGTGTTTGTTACAGAGTGCTTGCGATTCTTCCTTTTGCGGCGATTTTTCTTCTTACGGTTGTTTTTGGAAGAAATTTCGTCAATTGAAGTTTCTTCACAACAGTCCATTGGTTGTAGATCATGACTTCTAAATTTTCTCTCTCTGACTTTGTATAGTTTCGAAGAGAGTCTTTTTTCATCTTTATTTAATTTGGAGTAAAACGTTTTCAATTGTTCTTCTGTTGAGACGGAATTGAGCTGATGTTTTAGTTCTTCAATGGTTGCTGATTTGGCTAGATATTGATGATTTACGTTTTTACTAAGTAGGGCTGTGAGTTTCATGGAAGCGTCGTGAGTTATTTTATTCCATCTTTTGTTGAATCTGTTTGAACTCTTGCCAATAATTTGTGGTTTCACATGAATTTGAAGACCTTTAGTGACTGTATTTGTTTCGAGGAAATGATGCAAGAAAGTGCAATGATGCTTTAGGCGAATTAAAGCATTAGTTTCGCTAGGTTCTACCAAAAACTGGACCATGATCCAACGCTGGAATATGCAAAAATCATCACTAATGTTATTGACGAGGCGTACCAAAGCGGACACATAGACCAGCAAACCAAAAACTACTTAAGCCCAGAAAACCCAAGAGCAGGTAGATTTTATCTTCTACCCAAAATCCACAAACAAGGAAACCCTGGCAGACCTATAATCTCAGGTAACGGGCACCCCACAGAAAGGATATCAGAATATTTAGATCATTTTATGAGACCACATGTCCACAAATTACCATCATATCTTCAAGACACGACAGATTATCTCATAAAAAGCAAAGCTAGTGAACCATTACTGCCAGATACATTACTTGCTTCCTTAGACGTCACATCTTTGTACACCAACATACCGCACAACGAAGGGTTACAGGCATGCAGCGAAGCATGGGAAACAAGAACTGTAAACAATCCACCCACACACTTCTTAATCCAACTCCTGGAGCTTGTCCTAAAACTCAACAACTTTGAATTTAATGAAGAAAACTACCTACAAATCAATGGAACTGCAATGGGTACTAAAATGGCCCCTTCGTATGCTAACATTTTCATGGGAAAACTTGAGGGAAAGCTCTTAGCATCGGTTGAGCGTACACCATACCAGTGGGTACGCTTTATCGATGATATAGAAATGAAGTGGCAGTATGGAAGAGAAAGTCTGGATGACTTCATTTCAAAGGCAAACAACTTCCATCCTTCAATAAAATTCACGGCAGAAATTTCCAACTCAAACCATGTTTTCCTGGACACAACAACCAGACTGGTGGAAAACAAATTACACACAGACATCTACTCGAAACCAACCGACAAACACCAGTATCTTCTCCCAACCAGCTGTCATCCAAAACACTGCATTAAGAACATTCCATATAGCCAGGCACTGAGGATACGCAGAATTTGCTCCGACGATGAAAGATTCATAGAAAGGTCTGAAGAGCTGGCTAAACATTTAATTTACCGAGGCTACGACAAAGACCTGATTGCGGAGGCAATCCAAAGGGCCAAACAAACAAACCGTGATGACCTACTCAGATATGGACAGAAAGAAAAGGTTGATAGGATACCATTTATTCTGACCTATCACCCAGACAATCCCAAAGTAGGTAAAATCATCGCAAACCACTGGCCAACCGTGCAATCGTCAGACATACTAAACCTAATACTTCCGAACAAACCTGTAGTAGCTTACCGGAGACCAAAAAACCTAAAGGACATCCTAGTCAGGGCCAAGCTAACAACAATCGCTAGTCAAAACCAACCTAGTCAATCTGGACCCTGTGGCGATAAAAGATGCAAAACCTGTCAACATATGATAGAGACCAAGACATTCACTAGCACAGTGACTAAAGAAAAACTAAACATACATGGTCCAAACAAAACGTGCAAAACAGAGAATGTGATTTATCTCATCACATGTAAGATCTGTGGCCTTCAGTACGTGGGAGAAACTGAAAAGCTACACATAAGGATAAACCTTCATAGATCTGATTGGATGACAAAAAAGCTGTACAGAAGCCCGGTCGCAGAACACTTCTCCTCCCCTGGCCACACTTTCAGTGATATAATACTTATCGCTATTGCCAACAACCACAGCTGGAGTTCCGAAACCAGGAAGGAAAAGGAATCATACTGGATACGCCGCCTTAGAACATTGAAACCAAGCGGTCTAAACCAAGAAGACTAGAAAATGAAAACTATGCACTAGTAGAATTTAACATTTTCTAAATCTTCTTATCCTTCAATTTTTACTATAAGAATAACCGGTATAGAACCAAATATCCGGGATATAATCTGCGTTACATATGTACACAAAATAAAAATAGATGTCGCTTTGGCTTGTAGACTTTTAGGGAATTATACAACGTTTTCAGTTTCCGCAACTAGTCTATACAAGCTGGTTGTATTTATAGTTTTAACACATGTGAAGATAGAAATGTAGAGGTTTACAAACGCAACGTTTTTGTGTTTATTTGTTTGTCGTAACTATGTTTTGTATTTGCCTTTGAAAAAGACTCATTAAGAGTCGAAAGCGCTTAGGCTAGTTAGTTACTAGTTTCGTACTGTTCGTCGTCAGTTTATTGCATCTATATATATATATATATATATATATATATATATATATATATATATATATATATATATATATATATATATATATATATATAATGAGACACTTGCATAGTTCGTGCAAAATTACGTATATGTTTATTTATTTGTTGAAAACTTATCTTTGTCAGATAAACTTGATTCATCCGATCTATCTCAATTGTCAAGATATATACATTTTCGTGCCAGTAAATTTTATTTTTCACCGAAATGATAAGTCAAATTATCAAACTTACCGCAACCTTTTACAGGCTTATCCAACGATGGTACCATAAACTGCAAACTATCAATAACTCTTAACTTGGCGAGAGTCAATGGCATATAATTTTCGGTGTAATTAGGAATTCCTTATGTTTTATCGTTGTTGTTAAGTTTCAGACGTTTTTTAATATCCTTGTTGCCAAACGCCTCAACGATAATATGAGAATCACGCCAATAGTGAAAGACAACAGGAATAAAATCTGGTGAAGCATATTTTAAATTACATTTGTCATGTACTTAACTGCAACACTTACAAGTCATGTGATAGTGAGGCAGACCAAACAAATTAATGCAGTTGTTGTTATTGTAAAGCGCTACCCAATATACATCAGATCTATCATCAAAACTTTGAATATTCATAACACAACTTCAAAAGCAACCTGCTGTTGTTAGCGGTGCTTGAGATGCTAATTCATCTTTAGAAACTATTCCGATAAATCCGCTGAAGTCGCTTAATTTATTATTAATTTCAAAGTTTTTCAGTGGAGCTGGACCGTTTGAGGTCACCTTCGAGTTCCAGATAGCATCAGATCTTTTCCTCTCGTTTATTGTTTTCTTGTTTGCATTAACGCACTATCACCAACAGACTGGGATGCAAACTTCTCGCTATTCCTGCTAGCACCAGCCCCATGAATCCGTCTTGTTTTGTGGTTGACCTTGCTGCGGTTCTCATTTTTTAGTTGTTTTACGTTTCCGAACACATCGTGTTTCTGGCATTTTATATTATCCTTGTTGGACAAAATCACACAAGTTGTTTGATTCCATAGCCGTACACAGACTTTTTAGTTGCACCTGATATTGCACCTGACGCTGCACTTATTCATAATGTTCCTAGTACTGGCAATAGTTTTGCTATTATCGCTTTTGCAATAGTATAGGTCCCAAAAGTCCTCCACTTCGAGCCATTGCTTGCGTTGTTGCATTTGATTGATTTGTCTTTGTGTTAACATCAGTTTTGTTGGCTGTTGATAGCTCTGCATTAAGAAAACAAACTATCTTCAGCAAAACAGCATGTAGTTAAACGATAGCCTGTGTTAGATTTTTAACTTGTCCAGGAGATACGTTTTCTCGTATATAATATATTTCATTTTAGAGTACTTCACACCTTAATATTCATTCTACCATTTGTAGAATCGATTGTTGTTGTTGTAGGGTTTAACGCCATTTTTCGTCACAACATAGGTTATACATGACATTCAGTATGATGATATATTAAGAACCAAGGAAGCATTCGGGAAAAATAAACACCAACACACGAGAAGCTATCTACTGGCAAGCGTTTCACGTACCCACATTGGTCGATCCCGAGACTCGAACCCATGCAGAAAGAGATAAGACGGCAATGATTAGTAAAGTTGGGTGCTTTAGACCATTTGGCCTCTAGTGTATAATCGATTATAAGGCAATACTTTAGATACTATCAGCACATATGCAAACTACGTAACAGCTTCTAGAATCCCTCCTAGTGTTCATGTTACCTCAATATCAGAAGTTGATCCAATAGCTCGGTTCGAATATTTTGATACGTCAAAGTGAAACATCGGATAAAGTTTTTTAATCTCTTTGATTGAAATTTGAGATCCGCTATAGGCATCTTGATATTTTTGCATAGCTTCCATAAAATACATATACGAACAATATACGTTTCTATCTGCGCTAGCTCTAAAGTTACATTACTTTGGTCGTTCTGGATACTGTTTAGATATTCTTACAAGTTTTCGTCGGACATTTTGACTGTTGAAAACAGAATTGTTTTGTGGTTGACTATTACGTCGGTCTTATCGCTGAAACACAACTAATACGTGTTTTGGTAACTGCGTGGCGCTTTTGTTATTCGCCATGTGCTATCAGTCGACTTTGGTACTGCTGTTTGATAAATTTTATTTTGTTCAAAGTATATTGTTTTTTGTAAATCTGGTCAACATCGTCTCTAGTTCGATTGATGCAACAACTCGAGGCATCCACGCGCTAGTCACGAAATTAAAAACTGAGAATTATTAGAAGCATTAAGACGATCAACAGCAGTTTCAACACCAGCAGTAGCAGTTTTCATCAGACTATTGCTTTGATCAGTTCGGTCAAGTATAAGTGTATGTTTTGTCCCACGAAATACCTTATGGTATTGGTTGCAAAGCCCATACGTTGTGCTTAAATGTTGCATCATTGCTATTTGTCTTGCTTTGTTAGAAAACGTTAAATCTAATATATTACATAATATAAAATTTATTTGAAACAATTGTTATTTTATTTAGGATTGCTAACATTGCAGATACGTCGTCTGTGGCATTGATAAAACAGTTCCAATAATATTGCACACTATTTGTCTTGCTTCGTTAGAAAACGTTAAATCCAATATATCACTTAATATAAAATTTATTTGAAACAATTGTTTTATTTACGATTGCTAACATTGCAGATACGTCGTCTGTGGCATTGATAAAACAGTTCCAATAATATTGCACAGGATTGTCAGCTATGTTCTTACAGTAGTAGCAGCATTTACACGGTTGCCAGTAAGATAACTTCTCCGCATGTACATGTTGCTCCATTTGATCCTGTAAACAAACAGTAAGTGAATAGTGTTGCTGCTCCTGGTAGAACAAAACTAAAAATAGTGTTGGTTGAATTCCACATTTCACTGATGTAGAGATGATCGTTTTTGTTGCATCTACGTCAGATTATTAATCGGGAAATAATCCAAATCATACGTTTGCCCTTTATCTGGCGTGTCAGAGTTGATCACAAACGGAGAAACATCTAAACTTTGGATAAAAATACAATGTTCAGAAACCGTAGCAATATGAAAAATTAAACTACGTGTCCGACTAAATGTTAATATCGGAGGCTTTTATAATTGGCGAGTAGAAGTATCTAACGATAATAAAAAAAGAGCTTCGCTGTACACGGCATCGGGTGTTTATGTTAGTACTTCTCAACAATTTACACTTGAGAATGAATCAACAGTTAACAAATACTCGTATTTCCTAATTTATGTTGCCAACGCAAAGAGCCCAGGTTTGACACACTCACGCACGCACACACACACACACACACTGGGATTATAGTCGCCTTTTCACTGAGTACTTCGCGACTGGTTAAGGTCTCAGGCTAGACCCGTGGCCCCTGGATGGGCTCGTAGCCCCTGGCTGGGCTATGGTTGAGTAGTAAGAATGGTGCATACACTACTTGACTTAACCTTTGATCTTTGACATTCTCATGACAGTACACAAGAGACAACACATCTTTCAGTGCAAATATAAATATTCATATCAACCATCGTAACTAATTTATATTTTTCGCCAAACAAACGTAACTTTATTTATAAATAACCACGCTAACAGGAATTACTTAATAAATTCTTCCAAACTTCCCCTTCAGTTAAGAAACATCACAGCTCAACATACCTAGCAGCAGACACAAATCATCGAGGTAAAACTCCCTAACCAATCAGGCTGCAGATTGCAAACATTGGCCAGATCACATCAATAGTCGACCCTTGTAACAAAGGCATACATCTAACACCATAACTCCCCTATACAAGCCATGCACAGTGTTAACCCTAAAGGTCCCAATGTAAATACACGGCATTTAACCAGTAATCTATTCCAAATCTCCCCGTCCGAACGAAAGTGCTACAACAACAAATAAACCTTGCAGCCAATGTAAACCACCCAGGTATAAAAAACTCCAGTCAGGCATAACTATTGCTAGTATTATTAATATTATTATTTTTGTTATTATTAATAATATTGCTATTACAATTATCCAGCTTAATAATACTGTTAATATCATTACCACTATACACATTAATACTATAGTCATTATTACTAGTTCCATCTAGTATCATACTAACCACTGATATAATCAAATACGACTATCATTATGCCTATATTTACTACCCCTAGCGCCACTACACTCAACACTCTTTATGCCTAATAATTGAATCACCTAATACAATTGTTATCACTCTTTTGAATAATATTAATATTATTAATATTATTAACATATTTAACCTTCCCATACCAAAACACACTTTTGTTTAATTGTTACCTTATTACTAGCATCCATCAATACCACTTAACTCATTAACAAAATTGTTAATGTACCTAATATTATTCTCACTACCGCCACATTCTATTATATTATTACTGCTAGTACTACAGTGCGGAAAAAACGGAAAGGGAGCTGGAAACCAAGCGGCGAAAACGCCCCTCTCTTGACTTGTATCTGTTGAAGTCTCCTTCTGGTCTGTAGTTGGTGGCATCAGTTGTGTTCTGGTGTCCGGTGTTGACGGCAACAGCGATGGATGCTTGTATGGTCAAGTCCTGTCCAGTTGTGCTAGTAGATTTGGAAGGTGCACGAGGTTGTTCCGCCTGTGCTACACCTTCGCTGATGCTTTTCCGTTGGGGGATGAGGTTTGTGGGGCAGTTGGCCGAGCCGCCCGGTCTCTCCCTTTGCTTTGAGCTTGTCCTTTCCGGTTAATTTTGTCTGTTGGAGGATGGGGTTTGTGGTGCAGTACGTAGAGCTGTCTAATCTGCCCATTGTTTTGATGCTTGCTTGGTAATATTCTTTTTTTGAATCTGTTCATATGTGCAAGCTTTGTTGTATGACAGTGATTACTACGGCTTGTTTCCATGATGATGGGATGGTAACTGTTATCCAGGGGTGTTATATAGACTTATTGTTAGTAATGGTCAGCTATGTAGAGAGCTAAGGAACGTATTTACCTTGTTTCCATCAATGTATAGTCAGTTTATAGTCTGGAGTATCAAGTTACCGGGCGGGGTGTTCAGTAGACCTTTATTTTCCAAGTGGAGGGAGGCTTCCTTCTGCGGCTGCTGCCAGATACCGGTGTTGCTCTGTCGAATTTATGTCGAATTTCTTGTTAATGGCTGGCTTTTGGTGATATTTCAGTCTCTCTAATCGTATTTTTTTCTATTTCTGTCTTCGGGTCCAAGTTTTAGTGCTGGAATTGTCTTCTGGTCTAGCTTTATGTTGATTTGTGTACTTCGTTACAAGAACACGTGTGATGAAGGCAGCTGCTGAGGCAAAGAATCTTGGTTTAACGATGTTTCAAGTATCTACAGATGACTATTTAACGTTATTGTAATTATAATGTTTGTTGATCCTCCATTGATTAGAGTCGCTAAAGAGTTTAATAATTTTATACTACACCCGAAAACGGAGATCGAAATAGCTGATGTTGATTTTCTAAATCTAGAATGTATTGAGGAAGCAAGAGCAGTAAATAATTGCTCGAATGAAAATAAATAACGTTAGATTCACCCTGTTCAAATGAGAACAATGACAACTTTATTAGAGACACATGAATGATATGCCCTCAACTGAAATGCTCAGACACCTTAATAATAATTAGTAAATATTGTCCTGTAAGTGACTGTGAGGTTCAATGATTAAAAGTTGAAACGTTTATGTCAAATACGTTGCCTGAGCTAATAAAAAAATCTTTTAATGATCGATAAATCTATATTTGTGAAAACAAAATCATATAATGGTAAAAGCCAGAGCAAGATAGACAAAAAGAAAGTTCACGATTAGCTTGACAAACTAGCTGAAAGAATAAAAATATAATTTTCTTAAAAATTATTAACTCAAAGACACACTTGCTAAACGTCAAATATTTCGTGTGCTAGACATGGACTATTATTATTATTATTATTATTATTATTATTATTATTATTATTATTATTATTATTATTATTATTATTATTATAAAAAGACGTTGTTGGAAATGGTAGATACTCGTACTTATGCTAACCTGCTAAAACAGCATTTCTTGTCATAATAGAATCCCTGACGGGTGGTAAAAACATATAACGTATCCCACATTAATACTGCACTAAACGCAATAGCAGAATCTATGACGGGTGGTAAAAACATATAACGTATCCCACATTAATACTGTACTAAACGCAATAGCAGAATCTATGACGGGTGGTAAAAACATATAACGTATCCCACATTAATACTGCACTAAACGCAATAGCAGAATCTATGACGGGTGGTAAAAACATATAACGTATCTCACATTAATACTGCACTAAACGCAATATTAGAAATTAAGCATAGGATTATGTCATATGTTGATGTGGAACAAGACATGTTTTATCAGGAGCTTAACGATATTACAACTGTAGAACCTAATATTGATGAAGATTATGACCAGCATCATAGTTCTAAACAAAGTACATTGAAAATCTATGAAAAAAATACTGAAAAGTTGCTGACAAATCCAAAATACAAATATTTTAAAAAGTTGATTGCTGAATACCTAAACCTACCCTGAAGTGACATAAATATAGAAGAAGCAGATATTAAAGGTATTCTGAGTTTTGCAACAGTATATGCAATTTTTAGGCAACTTATAGTACTTAAAATGTTTAAAATGATACCATTGTTTTGTTATTAGCTATATCGATGAAACAGAATATAAATATAGCGATAGAGTCAATGATATTACTTCATTACCAATAAATTTTGATCTTCCGTTTGCTTCCTCAGATGGTAAAGTTTTTACAGATAACAGATATAATGATATCTCATCTACATAAAGTATGTGTTAGGTACAGAGATATTCGTGATGATCTTGTATGCTGATTTAAACAATTACCGCTGAAAACACCTTTACAACGTCTTTTGAAATAATTGCTGAAACAGTTCCATAACGACAAAAAAGAAGAAATAATCGACTTCAATCATATTTCATCCAGTCGCTCAAACAACAATAGGGATGATCTGATCAAATACCACAAGTAATATCATTAAAAAATGGCTGCGTCAGGCGCACCAGAAAATATTACAGCAAAATAAAACTAAAACTGCATTAAAATGTTGCTTACAGCAATTGAAGCAATATCAGCAGGAGGAACCGCAAATCCATTATTGCTGATAGTGTCTGGAGCAGGTATTGTGCTATCAGCAGCAAATGAAAACGATCGAGCCGAAATACTAGAATGCAAATGCATTTTATAAATTAGCAGTATTGACTTATATTAAAATTCCTAATCAGTTTCAAGCTTATCTCAGGGCTGAGAAGTTTATCATTTTAGATATGCGAGTCAAAGATGATTTGCTTGTTGATATGATACCGAACAGAATTGTGAAATACAGAAATAGAAAAAAAGATATTCAGTAAATTTTTGTGAGAGATCAAATACGAAAGATATTACAGTAGAGGATGCAACGTTAAAAATAAAATAACTCTTTTCCAAGTAAGCATATGACAATTATTCGTGATCATCTGAAATAAAGCACATAGGTCGAAAACAGAAACAAGATTAAACTGGTTCTTGTTCGCACATAAAATTCAGAGTATTTTCATAAACTGACTGTTATGACAGACTCACTTTCTGATGTTGCAGATAATCTTATCAATCCGATATCGCAAGATAAATATACTAAGATCACAGTAAATGATGAACTACAAATTTTATGTTGATAAGGCAAAAGTCCCACAAGAAAATTTTATTAAAACGCTGAACCTGTTTCTCTTATCAGTGACAAAATTAACTTGTGCTAGTTTTGTCATGATGATGAGAGTTATGCAACAGCAAAACCCGAGAGGTAAAACTATATCGACAAGTCACTGTGTAAAATATTTGTGTGAATATTAAAAGTCAATGGCTAGCTATTTCAAGTACAAAAATCGCAGTATGAGGGGCTTGCTTCTGAGCAAACCTGATTTTTGTTCGACGACGATGATGATTTTTGATGGTCCCATGTGGTAATCGAGTAAGAAATCGATTTTGTTGCCTCAACAAAAGTCGTTTTCGCATTTGTTTAGACTAACGCTGGGAATGTTGGGCGGTAAAAATCATCCTGTCGTCCAAGTACAAAAATAGTGTTTGGCTAAGAAACCCCCTTATATAAGATTACTCATGCTGTTTTCTGATGAATAATAATCTCGAGTTGACTCACTATTCTATAATTAGAATGATGCATATATTATGGATATAGATGTGGGAGCAGGATATGAATAGTTATTGGAAAATAATGTACATGTACACGAATAGCTTATCTGAAAAGAAAATGGCAGCAAGTGAATTAAAATAAACTGATAAAAATAAAGATAGAAGAAATGTGCCTAGAAAATATTGCAATCTGACACTAATTCAAGGAAAGATAAAACAATAAAACGGAGGTGACTACAATGGCCTCACACAAAAGAAGGAAGTGTAAATGGTAGTCATCTGCAGATTTGTCCAGAGCTAATAATACTTGTACTGGATGTACCGTAATAATACTTGTACCATAATGAATATTTTTGATGGCAAATATCAGAAACGACAGCATGTTTATTTTATATGCGTGTTTGACAATTGCGAGTGGGATGGGGAAAAGAGATAAAATTAATCAGAAAATAATATATAGGTACATGAAAAGAAGGACATTAAACTGATGATAATGACCACTCTGGGAACAACTGTAGAATATATTTTACTCCCTGTCTCTCTAAACGATACGCTATTTATGCCATGAAAAATGTAGAACAGAGTAACGTGGATAGTCACAGTAGTCCCAATGGAGCTCAAACAAAAATAAAAAGTATTGCGCGTTTTGTCAGGTATTATCTAGAGCGAACAACGTATATTATAAATAATATTTTGATGATAGTGACCTGCCATGCATATTTTATAATCATGTTCGATGTTGTTTCAAATGTTTTATAAAAATTGGTCAGAGTACTAGCAGTAATTACTAAAGATTGTGTAATCAAAATGTCTTAACTGAGTGCAGGCAATTTTAATATGTCCTCATTTAAATGGTAATTAATGAGACAGTATTAAATATATAAACTTTCTTAAAAGCATTCGAGTAATAATTTTATAAACTTTAAAATTGTCAAACAAATTGTTGAAATATACACTATATTCTGATTTGAAGTTTGTATGTCGATGAGGTGGAGTAATTATTCGCTGTCTTTTAAGTTTAATTTAATTGCTATTTAGTTTATATGCTAATAGCATTAGTGAAATACAAACAGGTATGAACAGTAATGATTTCTTGAAAGTAATGTTATAATTGTGAATGGCGGGTGACACGCAATGAAATAATCATATGAAACAATTTACATCTACTTAAAAGCATATAATTGAGAAGTAAAGTTGCATTACATGAAAACGAAAGTAGACTGATGAAAACTAACAGGCAGGACAGAACTGCAGACATGTCATCCATTGACCATCTAAACAATGAGATGACTGCTTTACATATTCCATAGAAACCATAGCAGAGGTTAGGATATATGACAGCAACAATGGAAAAAAAAAAGCCGGAAGTAAATGGTGCATAATTAGTCGGTAGTATTGTCCAGAGCTAACAATGTTTGTATTGCAAGTTACATTTTCATAATACATTGACATCTTTTTAATATTTTGATGCGTGCTTGTCAATTGTTTTAAAAATTGGCAAGAACACAAGCCGGAAGTTATCTGAGTCTGTGTAAAGAAAATATCTGGCCTGAGTCTACGAAGTTTCATTTTCACTCTATTTTACTGCTAATTAGTCAGGAGTTTTCTAAGACGGTTAAATCATATTATTAGATCGTCATATTGTACGATATATTTCCGACTTTAATTAGTGCTGTATTCCACATATTGTTGGCAGCCAACAATGTGTATCGAAAGGAATATTTAATTTCAAACGATTTAGTTTACTGTGGTTTTTGCCCTATATTATTGTAATAAAATACGTTACCTAACTTTGTCCAACTAAATAGGAGAGAGAGAGAGAGAGAGAGAGAGAGAGAGAGAGAGAGAGAGAGAGAGAGAGAGAGAGAGAGAGAGAGAGAGAGAGAGAGAGAGAGAGTAATCATTGGTTTTGTTTTTGAAAAATATACTTATAATCTTTCTTTGGAACCATTATATAAGCATTTGCTGGACCATACATTCGAATAAACCTAAAATTAACATAGGAGGTATACATCGTAAATAATTAGTTGGTAGGATCATTTCTTTTATTTATAAGGATCTAATACATTTTACAATATGTGAATACAAGTAGAATGATCCTATTTAAGCCCTAAAGGCATTTGCCTTTATTTGTATCAAGAAACATTAATCTCTCGATGAATACTCGTTCTAGTTATTGTGATGAACGTAGTTAGAGACAATATCATGATAGTTATTTGATTTGAAGACCATGGAAATATTTGGGGCTAAATATGCTATTAGGATACTAGAAAACAAGATTCAATACAACAGGTGTCCAGGGAAGACTTAATTGTCTGTCTTCTATATCGGCTGATCAACCTTTCGTAGTATTGGCTGGCTCTTTATTTCCCGTTTCTCTTACTGACAGTTTTTGCTTTTACCCGAATTATCATCATCAGACTTAAGACAATGGCATCGTTTACCTCTGTCCACGCAACCATTTATCAATCATTTCCGCATACCGACCTTGATTGAAATTGCCCTTATACAGGCAGTTAATACCATTCACTCTGGTTTGGATAATGAAAGAATTTCAGTTATCATTCATCTTGACGTATATGCAGCATTTGACCATTCAAAGAATCAGCACAGAAATATTATGTAACTCGACATTTCCCTCTCTTTGCTCAAACGCAACACGAGCACTTGCAAGATTATTTTGAATAAGCTCCATTTCCAACTCTTTCGAACCTTATTCGTTGGTCTATACCTTTTAGAATCTTTCTGCTGGTGCCATTAAAACACCTATGTGTTCCTTAGTAATTTCTAGACTCGACTATTTTGTAACTCTCTTCTATCTGGTGATTCTCAATACCTACTAGATAAACTTTAGAAGGTTAAAAAACTGCTGCTCGGATCGTTGCTAGAGTAGAAAGTAGAACCGATTCTCATAATCAACCGTACCCTCCACTGTGTACCCATTTACTCAAGGACCAATCACTTTTCGCTGCATTTCGTTGAATGTCAAAAGTCCGAAATGCCTCTCTGACGTCATCAGTGTCCCCGTCTTCGAGAAATCTACGCTCTGCTACTGCTATATGTATTATCGTTATTCATAACGCCATAACCAAGTCTTGTAGACCACTTTCTTACTTTCTTTTTCATGTTATTGTCTGGCAACATGGAATGAATTGCATACCAATTAGACACAACGACATCCTGATGGCGCTAATGAGTGTTTTAAACGATCTCCTCCGTCTGCTAAACGGTCAGACATAAGACGACTAAATAATATTTCCTTACCCTTATTTATATTCACATCCTGTTTTAAATTCCTTATTATTTTGTAATCTTGTCTAGATATAAGCGCTTATTACTTTTTTTAAAGCGGTCAGAGCTTTGAAATGTTAAGCGCTTATACGTCATTACATGCAAGTGGCGTATATATCTAAATTGTTTGATTTATTTCATTATATGTTTTGTAATGATTGCAAGATGAACTTGATGTTGCAACTTCAGATGTACGCTGTAGTACATTTTAGAAACATTTTATCGTGTTTTGCGTTTAGACCTGGAATCTGGAACTGATGCAACATGACTTCTTCCTAAGTTGGACTGATATATACTGAGCCAAAGACCATCTAACAGACGTACTACCACTTTTTTTCTCTCTCAGCCATTCGTATCCATCTACTGCCCATCTCCAATGCATTTTGTGCGTTACATCCTGTTACTTACAAATCCATTTCTAACAGATTGTTAAGACTGACAATTTAAAATCTCTCGTCTTCTAAAGCAGATCCATCTATTTTTATTATCTTACTTGTACATACTATCAGAAACAGCACGATGATAAAAATGAAACAACAACTTTATGTTTAGAAATAATGAAATGAATATTTCTTAATATAGACCCATCCTTTACGCAAGCTCTTTGCATAGGAGCTCTGGCATTTGTTTGATCTACATATGTTTGTATCATGTGTTTTCAGTTTTCATCTCAAGAACCACGTGCTAATTCCAGTAATGGATTTTCCAAAGTCAAGTATGCAAAAGTACTGAAATGCCATCAATAAGACATTGTCTCAGTTTTTCTCATTTACAAAAGGATAATCGGCCATGGTCAGTCATCTACACTCTGTGTTTTATCTTAACTCATTTCTAGACTGGTTTCATTCTTAAATATAATTAGTATCGTGAGTCCCATATTCCAATGGTCCCCAACCTTTTTATCGCCGCGGACCGGTCAACGTTTGATAATTTTACCGCGGCCCAGTGAAAAGGGGGACGTTAATTGTTTATATTTTAGATTGTTGTGATTTAATAATTTTAATTTAATTGCATTTAAACATGCCTTTAAAAAAATACCGTTATACCAAAAAATGAATATAAAGTGATTTAACATTTTATCTCACTAGAACGCTAAATCAATGAGAACCCTGAACTTATCTGGGGCTAATAGGAGACAATGACACCGGAAGTGTGCTGCTTATGTGCAGTTTATTCCGTTGTTTTGTTTTCGTTCCTGTCACTGCAGAAAACCCCGCTTCACACAGATAGGATGTCGGAAATGGCAATAGGGATTTAAGTGCTGTGGTGGCAATCTCAGGGCATTCCGTCAGGACTTTAATTCAGAACACCGGCAGAGTTGTTGTTTCGAACGTAGTTTTAAGGCCGCCGTCATTTGCAATCTTCTGCAGTTTATCTTCTCCTTGCACGGACATACTAGATTTGCCAGGTTTGTTGACAAATGGGTCGCGGATCCATTCTTTACCAGTTCATGGGTCTTTTGTGGTTGGGAAGTAGCGTTCGAACTCTCTTGAAAATCAAAGACAGGTGATCATGCACCAGCTGTGAGAATGAATGCTCAGGCTCAGTCTAAAATCTCCGCTAATGTCTGAAACATATCCAAAATGCATCTGTTCACGCGCCGTTCCCACAACTCCAATTTGGCTTTAAATGCAGCTATTTTGTCTGCCAACTGGAAAACAGTTGTCATTTTCTCCTGAAGGGATAGATTGAGTTCATTGAGCAGGCTGAATATGTCACACAGGTAAGCCAGTTTTGCGACCCATACCATGTCACTTAAATGTGCTGTCAGAGGTGACTTCTTTTCTGAGAGAAATCTTTGCAATGGCTCTCGTAATTCAAATATTCTGGTTAGTGATTTTCCTCTGGATAACCATCTTATTTCTGTGCATAAGAGAAGGTATCTGTTCTCTGCGTCCATCACCTCACAAAGCTGCTAAAACAGGCGTTAGTTAAGGGCATGTGTTTGGATGTGGTTAATAACTTTAACGACATCGATCAATATGCTGTTTAATTCCGGTGACATTTTTCGGCTTGCCAGCATTTCTCTGTGAATGGTACAATGCGTAGAATTACTCTAAGGTTCAACTTCCTTAATGCGGGCAGTTAAACCAGACAGTCTTCCTTTCATGGGGGCAGCTCCGTCGGTGCATATGCTGACACAAAATAACCATTTTAGTTGTCCTGACATGAACAGTTCTGCTCCTGTGGTGATGGTTGGCAAAGATAGTGCACATAACAAATTCCCATGCACATCCATCTGATATAGATATCGCTCATAAACAAGTAGTATTGCCTTGTTGTCAATATCTGTAGATTCGTCAACCTGGAGAGCGTACCACGGTGATGCATTAATCCTCTCCAACAATTGTGTCTCAATGTCTTCGGCTATTTCCTCAATGCGCCAAGTCACAGTGCTAGACGACAAAGGCACATATGCTATCATTTTCACCGTAGCCTCTCCATGATGTTCACGGCAAATGTCTTTATGGGAGTACAAGATCAATTCTTCACCGATAGTGAATGGTTTTATAGCCTTAGCAATACGGTTAGCCACCAAATGTGATGCTCTCAGTGCCTTCTCCTTTATTTATGTGGTTGCCCTCACAAATTTCTTCTGTCCTTCGTGTTCCTTTTTTTTTCTTTCAAAATACTCCTGGGGCTTGTTTTTTAATCCAGGGTGCTTGGCTGGCGAAGCAGTTTTGAAAGTTTCATTGCTTCAGTAGAAAGCTGGTCGCCGCAAACTATGCAGAGCGGGGTTTGTGTGTGGGAATCACCTGTCCTGATAAGTCCATATATCAAGCAAGACTCATGGTATTGTCTGTTAAAAGTTTTATGTTTCTTTAATTTTTAAGACTCTTTTTCTGTATCTTCACTGCACTGAACTTTTCTTTATCGCATGGAAACTGTCTAACGACGTCTGTTTCGTATTTTCTTTTTGTTGTTGTTGCTAATTTGTTGGTTAAATTTGAGCAAACGCAATATACACGTAACCTAAACACTGTTAAACAAGTACCAGTTATCAGAAAGAAGAGCAATTCAAACCTTCTCTCCACCAGAACTAGAACGCCACTGCCTCTTGCAGCCGCTCAGGTACAGATGTGACCTAAAACAGCCCCGATATCATGATATTTTGAGCATGTACGTTATTGTTGCGGCGTTAGGTGACGTCTCTCTGCTCCCTGTTAACCTCTTGTCCATGGAAAGTCGCACAAACCCGAGAGAAATACACCACAGTAAATAAAATGGAAATAATTGAATGGTCCTTGGGCGGACCGGTACCATTTGATCCACGGACCGGTACCGGTCCGCGGCCCGGGGGTTGGGGACTACTGCTATATTCAACCTTGATTTACTTGCCATACATATTTATATTACTGGAATGTACAGTTACACGGTGTGCTTAGTTTTGCTTGGCCAGCATTACATTACTGAACATTAAGTATATCAAATAAAGCAACAGCGCATTGAAAGTAATATTTAAGAATTTGGGCATCATTTAGTAAGCCGAGAAAATATTAAACTAAATCTCATCTCATCAAGAGTTATGTGTTCTATCAGTATTTCTGTCTCTTCAATTTAAAATTGAAATATATAATCAGCCTTGTCATAGTATGCAATAAATGGGTCAAAGGTCAATTGGACCATCTATGTGCTTGTGTATCTTCGGAAAATGACAGAAATTACTTAAAATATTTTCTTTATATGTATAACTTAAAACTAAAATAAGGTAAAAAAAAATACGTCAGTTAAAATGCAACATATGAAGTACAGAAACATTTATTGAAGCGAAAATGGTGTGGCGCTAAATCATTAAGCATGGTGATAGAGACCTGAGAAATCATACCTGATGCATTGTTTTTAAACACAACTAGGAAATACAAAACTGCTGATCATTATTAATTTATAAATGGTAAATTGACTAAACTTTTTATATTTAATTGCATAAATATTAGCCAATGTGTAAACCACACCTCCCTGTATTAGAAGCTCTCTACACCCACCTTTCATTTTAACAGTTACTAAATCTAAAAGTGTATTTAATATTTGACTGAAAATCATTCTAAACTAGACAAAATATTCTTGTGCTTGTTATCCATAAATAGAAGCAGAATTCGCATCCGAATTAAACCTAATTGAATATGAATATATTGTCCATCTATACGGCCATTGTTTGGTCCATGATGCACGCTATTAATAAGTAAACGCGTGGAAACATGATGTTACACCTCGAATAAATATAAAGTCTGTATGCTCATGATGAAGCCTATATTTCTCAATATAGACCCATCCTTGAGCAAATATAACCATATGAGCCGCAGCATGCCATTGATCTACATGTCTTTTCATGTATTTACGTGGGCCAGTCTATTTGTTTCAGATAACAGATGCGATGTAATCCGCCGTCTTCGAATAGCTCTGAATGATTCCTTCGATTTATGTAACTTTGGTAGTTGCATCCCTTAGAACACTTTATTCTAACGATTTCCTTTAAGAATACTAAAACTTACATTGGATGCAGATGACAATTATACAGAAAGCAGATTGATCTAGAAACTGACAGTTTACAACAAGAGCGTCCGTTCAGTTTCAAACCTTAAGAAGATGACCATGTTAATAGCCACCTACAGACATTCAGGTCCGTAATTATTAAATTGATGACTGAACACATAAACCTTGAATTCCATTTTAGGAATACGGAATGACTGTATATAGATGTGATTTAATTACTAGACTTACATGTGGAGTAATTTGGTAAGCACGGATGCCTATACCACCGACTCTATAACATCAATTTCTGGTGATATGTGCATACTCGAGATAGCATAGTTATTGGTGCTTACAGACAAGGCTTTTATTACCATTTACCTGAGGACCCAGGTTCGAATCTCCGAATTAAAATTCTCTAATCAGTATGACTCTATGGTCTTAAACATAGTGACGGCATTGCGAATTGAACTCCAAGTAATCATATAATTTCGAATACAGGTATTAGTGATTAAAGTTCTGAATAAACTTTCGCGGTATTCCAAAATAAATCCAACGCTAGGTGTGTTGATGTGCCTGTAATGGCCTATGTCGTCCTGCTGTGTCAACAATCTTTTGTTAAATCACAAGAATACAATCCAAGAATATATCCTTATTTGACTTCACTATAAATACAACTATGTAAGAACATTAATTCTTAGCCTGGAGAAGAGTTTGAGGTATGGGCAAGTAAGAACTCTATAACCAGGTTGAAAACGTTTTTCCTTTGTATTTTGTTCATGACTTAATTTCATTTTTGACTGAGAAGAGTATATATATATATATATATATATATATATATATATATATATATATATATATATATATATATATATATATATATATATATATATATATTTCTTCTTGCAACTTCACTGGTCTTTGATAACTTATATTTAAAATTAGAAACACAATCGAAAAGATTAAGTTATATATCTTCATTGAAAGAAATTTCTCGTTCAACAACTTCAATGGTCCATGGACAATCTGTCCAACACTAGTTCAAAGGGATTAAATCCTGACCATTATTGAAATGATTCCCTAACAGCAAACAACGGCAAATTTACGCCTTCGTCCAAATCTTTACCAGCATCAAAACAATATTACCAAATCAATCATATTTTTCATATTACCAAATCATAGTTTTCAAAGTATTATGAAATATTTGTTAAGACCATTTGGGTTTCAGTGTGATTAAAGAGACAACGTGAATTGCTGGATGCCTAACTGATACATAACTTGCTGAACAATTTCAGACATAGAATTGACGGTTGATCAGATTGGACAGATTTGTCAGGGTAAACTTGAGTACAAGAATTGTATCAAAGTTTCAGTTGAGTTAAATATATTTTCTGATTGGGTATCCCTACTATTTGACAAGATCTGCAATATTTACAAACATCATGTTTGAAATTTTGTATAATATAAATAACTCAAGATCAGGTGATAAGTCTTACTGATCCCTACATGAAATTCCATGGAGTTTCATGTGCTAAACTAAGAATTCCCTGTCTATACGACTTTGGAACTACAATTCGATTGCTCACTGACCACTCGCCAACAGCAGATATCTAAGGTGATCTCTGTTTTCTCATAAGCACATTTTTAACAAAATAGAAGCAGATACGTCTACGGATTCAGTTTGGCTAATGACCCTCTGAAATATGAGTTTTCCTGTTCGACTAACAATTGTTGTCGTATGTCAACCTGATTAGAATAAAGAGAATCAGATATTAAAAGAGGATTACAGTCAACCTTTTGCTTGATCAATACTAGGAACCAATGTGACCTCATCAAAACCATGACTAATACGTGTGTCTGCTAAAGGAATATTTTCCTGATCATCATTCTCAAGAGCTTTCATTATCATAGCTTTAGTAACTGCACAAGCTGGTATAAATCAGTGATTTCCTTTTCAATGGGATCGTCCTTCTGATCCAAATAAAGCTGGTCAGTTGGAAGTGGATTAACCACAACCTTATCTCCAGCTGGGTCATTGCCTAGTTATAAATGAATCAGTAGATCGTGGGTCCGAACCCTGGCCGAGTCACACCAAAGACTTATAAAAATGCTCTTATCAGCTGTCTCGTTAGACGCTCAATATTAAGAGATTAGTGTTGGTAATGGTTGGCCTGGTGTCAGACAAATTTGACTGTGTGGACATGATGCTACATGTCTGAGGCATGATGCCCTAGTGCTACAAATCACAAAAAAACTGCCACACTGCAGACATCGTAGCGGTATGACAGAAAAATTATTAAAGCTACGTTAAAAATCCAAATCACACAAATCATCGTCACTATCAACGCAATTATTGAACTCTTCCACTAATTTGAGTTGTCTGAAAATTTCGTTATCTTAACTTTCGTGGCAAAGTACCACCTTTCAAGGAAATACTCTTTTACTCTTGCAAATTCCTTATGGGTTTGTCCGGTTCTCTTTTTATAGTTCTAAAACTTTTGTCGATCAGCTTTAGGTATCAAGTCATAACCATTCAAACTACATTCATTAACAAGAACATAATCAGCACTTTACTGAACTGACAGAGAAGTATAGATGTCACTAGCGTTTCCAAAAGGTGCACTTCGTATTAACATAACACGATGCTCTCTTAGCTATTTCATGCTTTCGGAATTTTTTTCAAAATAAAGAAAATTATTTATCTACTTCTTTTGTTTCAAAGAGTGCAATAACCTAACAAATTTTAGTAACATCAAAACTTGTATATGTGTGTAAAGTGTAGACGGCTTCATTTACTTTACTCTAATTGAAGGTCTCTTTCGTTTGCCTTTATCTCTCTTCTTTTTCACATTGAATTTTTATTTACATTAATCTCTCTCTCTCTCTCTCTGTTTATATGTGCCTGTCCATTGTGTGTCTCTCTATGTCTGTCTGTCTCTCTCTCTCTCTGTAATTATATTTCCTTCTCTCGTTTCTCTTTCTCTAGCTTAGTCTTTCTGAACTACCTTTATTTCTTATATTTTAATTTCAATTAAATAACTTGCAAGTTAGAAACAGATAGAGACTTATTAATCAAATCCAAAACACTTTCATCTAAAATATTATTTTCTATCAAATAATGGACAAAACTATTTTACTTCGTGCATCGTTAAAGAAGCTTCGCCTCAGAAATATCATATTTTCTGGCAAGCAGAAGCATTTCATCCTTTTTCAATGAGTCTAAAGGATTTAAAATAACGTTCTCCACTTTAGATGAAATTGTAAAAGCTTGTAAGTTTCACTAAAGAGTTCTAAAATGTGAAATTGTACATGGGTCTTAGAAAATTACAAAAAGTTGAATTCAAATGTCAAAAACAAATATCTTTTGAAATATTTAAGAGAAATTCGCATCCCAAGGACGAATCTCCAATTTGCTAGTACTACTCTATTGTCTTAGACTAAGGGATAGAAAAGAACGGAAACCATCAAAGTTTGTAATATTCAACAAATAATTATTTTCCTAAGAATACAATATGAAAATGCAAAATGAACATACGGTATTGCAAATTAAATTTCAAATAATCATATAATTTCGTATACAACTCTTAACGATTAATGTTTTGAATAACCTTTAGAGGTATTCCAAAATAAATCCAAAGCTGGAAGTGTTGACGTGCCTTTGTTGGCCTGTGCCGTAATGATGTGTCGACAATCTTCTGTTTAATCACAATAATACAATGCAATTATATCCTTATTTAAACTAATTCAGTATAAATTCATATCTCAATGTCCAAGAATGTTTTTGAGCACTTTTGTATGTTCAGGGAAGAATAACTTGAATTGAGTAATTTGAACAAATAAATTCCAACCCAAATGAAATACTGGACACAGTAATGCTACAGCTGTTTCTACTCAGATCATACAGCACAAATAAATAATATCTAGTTAACCAAGATTACAAAGTCCCCTATTTGACCTCCGATCACAATTACCATTAAAAAGACATATTACCTAATGGGAAATTTCATTCAGGACGTTTTCCAATGTTCACAATCCTAGTTAAAATTAGAAGATATATTACTAAAATTATAATGTGATAATCAAAAGGCAGATCCAGCATTGCATGAGGAATTTCCAATGTTTTGGACAGAGGTTGAGATAAAGGTGTTGTTTACGAAACCAGAATCAATGAAGGAAGAAAATGAACTTTATTTCCAACAAGCTGAAGCCCAAAATACAATTATCTATATAATACATACAACACACAAGCAAAAATGAAAATTAAATATATATCACAATATGTGCTGTCTGAGGTACATCGTTTCTCTCAGGTGGCTTTCCTTCTCTTTGACTTTCTTAAACACTGCCTTATATAAAAAAATGATTATATTGTTAGGCTATCAATATATTGTTAGGCTATCAATATATTGTCAGGCCATCAATATATTGTCAGGCTATCATTATATTGTCAGGCTATCAATATATTATCAGGCCATCAATATATTGTCAGGCTATCAATATATTGTCAGGCCATCAATATATTGTCAGGCTATCAATATATTGTGAGGTTATCATTATATTGTCAGGCTATCAATATATTGTCAGGCTATCATTATATTGTCAGGCTATCATTATATTGTCAGGTCATAAATATATTGTTATGGAATCATTATTTCATCAATATATCGCTCTATCATCAAGGTATCAATATATTATCTATAAATTGATATATCGTCAGAAAACGATTATTCATTCAAGAAATCACTATATCGGAAAGAGATTGCTTCATCAAGCACAAATCTCTAGTAAATAACAAGAGAGCTCATTGTACTTGTTTTATACTCTTTTAATTTAAATTTTGGGACTGGATACGAGTTAACACATTTATTTAGGTCTTTTCGAAAATACGCATACTCGAAAAATTACAATCATTTTACATAAATTTCATTTGAAAACTAGGACAGAATTACACATAAAAAATACAAATAATAATTTATAGAAATCAAAAGAAACATATGTCGCTACGGGCAACATAGATCAGTATTTAAATGTGCAGTCAATGATCTTATAATATGATTAATCTATTTAGCAAAATAAGTTTTGTAGTCCTAGATGCCATTGTCTTTTAACATGAATGAAATATATTTTTTCAAAAGAGAATTACATAAAGGAGAAATTAATTTGTCTATTTGTAATTAATAAAATCTTAGACTTCAAAGTGAAAAGCATTTTGCTCATGCAGTAGGTACTTTTGTCACTACCATTGTTTATTATACTGTGTATATGCAAAGGACCCTGAGAAAAACATTCCATTAGAAGTGTCCTCCACAGATGAGATTGCAAATGTTTGCTATTTTTTTGTCTTCCATTCTACATGAATCACATGTTCCAAAGAAAAACATATTGGAATCCTCACAAAGTAAAACTGACGGAAGAAATTGCAGGTACTCCTATTAAGAAAATTGCATTAATATAATTGGTTTCTAGAATGCCGTTAGCTTTACACTGCCCTCTTAAACTTCTTTTATAATCATCAAGTCCTCGACGACCACATGTTCAAAATACTGTTCAGTAAACAATTATATATGTAATTGATCATAATATAAGTGTATCGTTAATATTGAGGTATGCTAATCCAGATAAAATTTTGAGGAACGAAAATTATCTTTTAAAGCTATGAAATATGACAAATCTCATTAAAGCTTTCAAGCATCTGAAGTCTAAACAATATATAGTTCCATTGCAATCGTGATCACTTCAGTTCAGTGTCGAAGACTGCACTGCAAATCAACTGTGTACTGAATCTTGTCTGTAATTTGCTCAGGGTGTCCCTCGTAGACATTACTTTCGTCTGGTTTCTGCCCGAAAATAGGAGGAAATATGTTTCATTCTAGAAGTTTATATTCACAATAAGAAAACAGTCTTAAAAGTATTTGAAAGCTGACTTTAAATCCAATTCCTGGAGCAAAGAAATACTTTAGAAAGCAAGTGTAGAAATATTGGTTCAGAGAACGATAAATTAGTATGTAAGATGCACAGACTCACCCAACCCGGGTACAAGGCATTTGTTATCCAAAGTTAGAAACTTGTAGCGAATTAATTGACACACCGTTCTCGATCGATGGTTGCATTACATTTTTAAGAGGGTTTTAAAATTACTTTGTTTTATGATGAAACCAAATGTAAAGTAAATATCAGTGAGTTTAAGATAAAAAAATGTGACTTTGCAAATAAATTTCCACTCTATCGCACAAAATACATGTATTAAAATACAGATTCCTTAGGCGAGAATTATTTCTTATTTTCCAAAGTTCGTACATTACAAAAAACAGTCAGGTCGAAAACCGGACATACATACATGCATCCATACGTCCATGCATATACATACACACGCACATAAAGATACATACATACATACATACATACATACATACATACATACATACATACATACATACATACATACATACATACATACATGCATGCATGCATGCATGCATGCATGCATACATACATACATACATACATACATACATACATACATACATACATACATACATACATACATACATACATACATACATACATACATACATACATACATACATACATACATACATGCATGCATGCATGCATGCATGCATTCATGCATGCATACACACGCACGCACGCACGCACATACATACATACATACATACATACATACATACATACATACATACATACATACATACATACATACATACATACATACATACATACATACATACATACATACATACATACATACATACATACATACATCAACAGCGAGGATTTCAAGCTTTATGTACTATGATTGTTTTACATGTGGAATTCAGGTTGGATGATGTTGTCCATTGTAAGTAATCTAAAGCAGATTTGAGTATACATGTACATTAATTATTAAACACTCGTCTGTTTCTGTAATTGATATATTCGTATTATATGGTTTCGAATTGAACATATTATGTTTAATTCTTTTTGCATGTATGTAGTTAAAGGCTATTATAAACAATTTAGAAGTGACAAATTTAAGAATATATAAAAAAAACTAATAAAATCTATATGATTGTTTATTTTCTGTATTTTCCCGGTCTTTTGATGAAGTTAGGTGCTACAGGGATGATTTCTATCCTCTTATTCATGTGGCAGAAGCCAAAGAAACAACCCTTTCGAGGCCTCAATATTAGTTTTTCAAAAAGAGAGTACCATCTTTTTGCAAAAACAACTGGTTGCGGTATCGACCTCTGAAATATGGGGTTATACCCGGATTGTTACTGAAAAAGGTTTGGTCATAAGGTTAAAAAAAATGTTTCCAGTCGGCAGACCGTCCTAGTTTCTCAGTGTCTACCCTAGCACTTATTTCCCCCATGCAAAAATAAAGAAATAAGAAATACAGCTTTACAAAAAAAACCAACGAATACCAACAACCTACCCAACATTACCCCACCCCTCCAACCCTAACGTGATGGCGAATTCAGATTCAGTGAATGTTGCAAGGTTATATACATCACATGATAGTTTCCTATCTAATATATTTAGTCAGGATTTGTATTGAAGGTCATTAATGGTGGATGCCAAGACGAAGAAAAGTAAGTTAATTAGTTGTTCTTGAAATAAATATCTTTTAATTTTATCATCAAATGAAAAAATGTCAAAATCAATAGAGCATGAAGAATTGTGCAGAAGTGCATCCCAAACTGGAATGCAGTGATTTGTGCACAAATAATGTGAAATCAAATCTTTCAGAAAGTTTAAAGAGCGATATTCTTACCTTGAAATAATTTCTTAACAGGTGAGATATTCTAATAAATACACTTAATCGAGCAATATCACACACTTTCTTCCGTTTTCAGATTTCATCTTTGGTGAGAAATATTTCTATCTCTGTTGAAGGCATCAATAGAGGCGAGAAACCGATTCATTAACAGAAAAGATTGAAGAAATAATATTTATTGAAATGATGTAGATATTCGTTTAAGCATAAGGTAGATTAATTACTATTGGCAACATAAAATTTTGTAAAACAGTTGCATTATGACGTTGCTCATTTCCATTTAACATTGTTCACCTTCGCGTCAGTCATGGCATCTGCTTGTAAGTGTAAGGCACCATTAACTTCGTTGAGTTGTGAGGTGATCAGAAGTATGGCTGAAACAAGTT
>JAEAOA010001821.1:105000-182500 GCA_016746295.1 Potamilus streckersoni
AGGTCTGGATATATATAAGAGAAAGAAAAAGCAATGGAATTTAATATTTCCAAATTGATAACTATCTCAATATTTTTCGATAGACATCAAAACAACACAGTCTTTTATAAGATTAGCGAATACTTTTAAAACATAAATTAATTCCATATATAACAATAATGTTGCTAATTATGAAAGAATATTGATTTCACAGTATCAGATAACGCTGGTATATGATCACAAAATAGGAAAATGATTAGCAATCACTTCAGTTCTGAAAACCAAGTGTATATATATATATATATATATATATATATATATATATATATATATATATATATATATATATATATTCAAAATTCTGCAAACCAATTAAAGGAACAAAGACTAAATTAATTTACATTTACATTTTCATTTTTTGTCTGATGTTATGTTAAGATGAAACACAATACAGATCTGTTGGAAACTGTCTTTGCATCTTGTAGCTTTTATAGGAATACATGTAAAGTGCTCGATCGATCAATCGAGATCGAGAGAGATCGAGATCGATAGATCGAGAGAGAGAGAGAGAGAGAGAGAGAGAGAGAGAGAGAGAGAGAGAGAGAGAGAGAGAGAGAGAGAGAGAGAGAGAGAGAGAGAGAGAGAGATTACCAGCATGCACTGAATGTATATTCACTTCGTGACTATTCCAATGCGGTTGATCATATTCGCTTTCATCAGCATTACCACTTTGGACATTTTTATTTGTAGTTCGGCTCATCCTTGGCTTTGGTGTAGGCCTAAAATTGATGGTTTATACAGAATATAAGCTTTTATATACTAATATCCACTCTATTATTATTATTATTATTATTATTATTATTATTATTATTATTATTATTATTATTTACAAAATATTGCTATATGATAGCTTGACTTTTAGCAGTATTACTTCTTAATTTTGTGATAAGTTGGTTAAGTAATGTAATATGACGAAATAAACGTATTAATATTGCCAGCTGCGAGTTACTTTTACAATGGAGGCCGCTCCGGTGGCCTTGTGGAAAGAGAGGCCGCCTCGGATGTCTGAAGTCGAATCATAACAAAAACTTGTAAAACTGGTACTAATAGCAGCCTCGCTAGGCGTTCAGTAGTAAGAGGCGAGTTTTAGAACTGGTTGACATGGTGATCGGATAACGTGACTAGGTTGGGCATCATGCCACTTGTTTGTGGCATGATGCCCCATTGGTAGACATCACTATAAATTGCCACACTGCGACTTCGTAATAATGTGGCTGACAAATTGTTAACAATGCAAATCACAAACATCCACACACTTTAATTATGTTAAAGGTCACCGACTACCTATATTGTACAAAAATGTGATATTATTATAGTCATGAATAAAACAGTTGTTACGTTTGCGTACCATAAAAATGCTTAATTAGGTTTAAAAATCCACTTTTGTGAATAAAAAAAATGATTCGGCTATCTCCGTAACAAAATCGGTAGTTTCCGAGTGTTAAACATGGATATTACGTACATTTATCCTTTCTATTCGACCTAGCCATTCAAGTGTTTAATTTTCCGACGTAAATATCTATGTAATATATCTTACGATCAGCATATATGAGGTACTATGTTGCATATGGATGTAACCAAAGAGTTATGATTGGAAAAATGATTGTTTCTTTTCCGAAAGACCCTGTTTACCAGAAAAAAAATCAAGCTGTGAGGATAGAATAGGGTGATGGGATGGAAAAGTTGTATCATTAAAGTCAGATTATAGTCAATTTGGCCCAAGACAATTCGGCATAACTCGAAGGACAATTCGGCTAAACTTAACAATAGTTTGAACAATGTCTTTTTTAAAAAAAACCCCAAAAACAACAACAAAAAAACCAACAAAAAACAAACAAAACAAAACAAGTAGATACTATGTAAGACACGTTTTAGAAATAGGTTTTAGGAAAAAATACCTAAATTTAAACAAAATTGATATTCTTTTAAAGCAAATAATCATACTTTGCAACGTACATATATAAGAGAGAAAACACAAGCGAACATATCTTGCTCGTTCTAATTAAAATATTTTATACATTTTTATGCTAAAATATATGCATCTGCACAGTGTCAGATTTAAGACAAACGAGGCCCTGTGCTAGTTAAGTTGTGGGGCTCCTTACCATGAAAAATTCACCTAAACGTTTTTGCCAAGAAGATGGGTCCGCGGGCCAACAGGTGCCCTGTGCTTAAGAACACCTAGGCACAATGGTAAAAGCCAGTACTACATCTGCACAACGACATTCTCAATTTAAGTCTTTTCGTCTAATTGTCAGTATTTATTTATTAAACAAGAAAGCTTTACAGGTAATATTCTGCAGAATATGTATTCATTTTTCTAAAGGTAGTGTAAATGAAATATTGAAACAAATATATTTGATTTTAGACTTCACGTTGTAACACTGCTGCATGAAATACACACTCAGTTATGAGAGAGAGAGAGAGAGAGAGAGAGAGAGAGAGAGAGAGAGAGAGAGAGAGAGAGAGAGAGAGAGAGAGAGAGAGAGAGAGAGAGAGAGTAATGTTGAGCGTTTTGTTAGTATTGTTGCAATATGAAGCTCTTACCAGTTAATTTTATTAATTTTATTAGGGTTTTTTTTTTTTCGACACAATCTTGTACGTTGAACACGCATATCAATATAAGACAGAAAAATAAAGTACTTATCAGCAGTTTGGCAAGATTCAAGGCATATTAGTGAAGAGCTGGATATAAATGTTCCAGATGTTGTAAGTTATGATCCATGGAATTAATCATGGCAATGGAATTCTGGGCTGGTTAGAAAAAGGAAGGAAATTATTCAGTTATATCTGATTTGGAATTGAAGTACATATATGATACGTAACAGAAAAACCATGCATTACGCTAACGTTGAGGTCCTGATAGACTTTACAATTCAACCAAATCTATGTCAAATTGTATTTATCTATTCACCCACACATTCATCTATCGATGTATTTATCTTTTTTTCCTCTTAATCCAAAATTACCCGGGAATGTTGTAATCTGTATTGTCCGCTACTGCGCCTATCAATAATAATAATAATAATAATAATAATAATAATAATAATAATAATAATAATAATAATAATAATAATAATAATAATAATAATAATAATAATAATATGAAGAAGAAGAAGAATGACGACGACGATGATGATGATGATGATGACGATGATAACTATAATGTTGGTAAAAGCACATACCACACAATCCCACTCTGTCCTACTCACACCACAATCTATCCCTCTCAGGCCAAATCCTTTTACAGGAAACGACTCGTTTGTATAAGTTGTACAACCGAATTCGTTTAAGTTGTAATCTCAGCAGTTTGAAAATGTAGATACAGGATCACAACTTTATGTCCCAAGGACATGACCAAGGATCCTGCCTAGAATTCCCCACCCCCTATATTTGCTGACACTTGGATCAGTGATCTTAGACAGCTTTTGAAGACTTGCTAGTTTCATAATTTAAGAGTTTTGTAAATTAAAAACTAACAAACAACAACCATCCCTACCATATAAATCAAACTTCAGAAACCACAGTGCATTTACAATAACCCATAATAATAGTACATGCTTTGAAGCATCTTTTCGGAACGGTATGAGTTATTAAGTACGCGCGCACACACACACAGACATCATGATGCTGTTGATAATTTCAATGTTAATGATGTGAAGTTAATGATCCTCGTAATTATTAGTCATATACTATACTCTCATGACAGTAACATTATAAGTCAAAATATGTTCTATGCTACATCGTTATCTGTTTTTCCTATTTAAAAGAGACAAGTAGAATTTTCGGATGTTCAGATATTCATAAACAGTCTGAGCTTTAAGAAAGTGAAAGGACAAAAACTCTTTGGCTTGGCGAAGGAAGATATTCATATTTACAATCAAGCTGAACAACCAGTTACAAAATGCAATTTCTTGTTACGTGTCGAGGCTCTTACAATATTAACAAGAAAGAGCGAAGCCACAAAATCTTTGTAAAATTTAATAAAATATTTTATTTCCCTAGAAAAACAAGATAAACATGAAAAAGGACTTCCGGTTTTCGAATCAAATCCAAATTATCCACAAATTTAAAAATATAAGTTCTATCAATAAAACATTCTAACTGAAACACGATTCAAATCCCGATTAAATTCAAGATGGAAGGCAATGACGTTTTCGATGGTCTGCTTTGTCTTGGTGTGTTAACAGGTCTTTGTTGAATCACAAGGAAATAATATTCCAGTTTAGAATTTCTGAATAAATTTCTATAAATGCCTTTTCCAAGAATTCTGATGAGCACTAGTATTTTCCAGGGTAAACAAATTACTAATTCCAAAAATTATTAAAATTCAACTGAAACTGGTCCCAAGAAAACACTTTTTGAGCTTCAAGGGTTTAAAGCATATCTAACTACTTATTGTTATAACAATGGGTTATAAGTCTATCTAATACGCAAAACAGATTCCCTGATGGTAGTCACATGATCTCTTTCCCCAAAGCGACGTAAAAAGATTACATGCCGATTATCACCCGCGCTAGAAAACAGCCTTAACTAAAATCAATGATTTTTTACTCTGAAAATACATAATGAAATAAGGTTATTTACTTCAATCTCTATCTGATTTCTAAATCAAGGTCAGCAAATATATACAATATTTCAACTATTGTCTGTTTACAGTGTCAAACAGAAATGATATGAATTTCTAAAAATAAATATAAAATCAAGTAGACAAAATTATCATAACAATAACATGTTATGAAATAAAATAATAAAAAATATAAAGTTAACAAACAAGTAATTAATTACATATTCATAGCAATATAACATTGGTATAAATGCAAGAATATTTATTTCGGAGGCAAAGATAAGCAAATACGATTGAATATAACCAAAAGTAGTGAGCGATTAAAAGATGCATAACGTTTTGGAGACCATTAAAAAGTGTATTTACATGATCATTTTTCTAAACTTAGTTTGAAAACATATTAGGGTAAGACTATAAAAATCCAACGTGGAATATTGTTTTTCCTTGTTGGTTTTTTTATTGTATTAAAGGATTAATAGCAAGATATTGAAAGTCACACCTTAGATGGTAGCTTAATTCTGTGAAGTATATTCTCAGAGAGAGAGAGAGAGAGAGAGAGAGAGAGAGAGAGAGAGAGAGAGAGAGAGAGAGAGAGAGAGAGAGAGAGAGAGAGAGAGAGAGAGAGAGAGAGAGAGAGAGAGAGAGAGAGAGAGATTTACCAGTATGTTGTGAATGCGCATCATCGTATTCACTTTCACTAGCATAGACACTTCGCACAGTGCAGTCAGTAGCTCGGCTCATTGTTGAGCTTGGTGTAGAGCTCATGTTAATGTAAGGAAGAACAAATGAATATATATATATATATATATATATATATATATATATATATATATATATATATATATATATATATATATATATATATATATATATATATATATATATATATATATATATATATATATATATGAGTTTTTAGATTTATTGATCTTTGTTTACTTTTAAGAATCATACCTTTTATTTAAATATATTTTTAATTTTTGGGGTCTCAAATTTTGAAGGTGTATCTTAAAGCAGCTTCTTGTGCTGCTACCTTAACGCTTTTCAATTCCGAATTAGAATTACAAGACAATGTGGTTTGTATAGAAACGAATATAGTAGCAGTGTTTGTATACTTATTACCAGAGTCGTGTAGAGAATTTGGAGCCCAGAGTATCCTTATTATCCCCCCTCCTTTTTGGGTCCTGAGCATCCTTACGAGTTGGCACCCTTCAAGCTTTCAGTAGGCAGAATTTGCCGAGTTTGACTGCATGTCGGGCCCTTCTTGAGACCGGGGTCCCGAGCAAATTGCTGGGGTATCTCAGCCTCTACACGACCCTGCTTATACCCACACTTCTAGTTACAAAACACATATGATAGCTTGAAAGCTTAGCATTAGTGCTTGATTCTATCAGACTCGAAGTAGATATGTAATAGAATATTAACCTTACGAGATATTTGTTACTTTTGTTTAACAGTTCCGCTTTGTATTGGAAAGAACCATTTCTAATATTATCATCACAAAACACCATTCATATAGTTATCAGTTCGCACACGTATAGGAAACAATTTGCAGTTATCAACACACATACGCTTATGAAACCATTCATATAGTTATCAGCACATACACCTTTAGGAAACCGTTCATATTGATATCATCACACCTATGCCTAGGAAACCATTCATAATGTTATCAACGTATACGAATTTCATATTTATCAGCAAACATACCCCTATGAAACTATTCCTATTATTATCAGGAAACGCTCGTATAAGAAACCATTAAATATAGCTAGTATCACACATACACGTTTATTACGAACAAATTCGTTTTACTACATATAATTATGAACATCCTTTACTAACTGAATGACGTGGTAGATTATTGAATGGGATTATAAGCCATTCTAACTCAAAATGCCCGTTTAGAAATTGGATATTCTAAAAAATTAGCTCTAGCAAACTCAGGCTGAGAACTTTTATAACCATGCTGTTACGTCATCTCGTGGCCTTTCTTTAGTGGTAGAATATCTAACTATAACAATTCACCCGGTTTGAAGACCCATCACTAATAACATTTTTTATTTCTTGCAACAACTCTTTGTTTTGCATTAGTTCAAGCAATGGTTGTTGGACACTTAAAGTCACATACAAATTAATTTTCTTATATATTTTAATTCTTAGCTTAATATTAATGGTGATGACTGAAAAATGCATGAAAATTCCAGACTAGCACGGTATGATGAGAAATAGATTGATCATGTTGGTTCTGTCTTAAATATAACTGTTATGTTTGACATTCAGATTTCTTGTTCAAAATATCTGCGCCAAAATGGGGTGATCGAGTAAAAACTTTCGCAGAGGACATCTTATTTCACCCATTCACTCATTCACCTTTCTTTCTGTCTATATCTATTTTATTCTAATACTTTATTGATCTCTCTAATTTCAATTTATATGACATTCTTCCGTATCCATAATTACCGGGCAGTGTCGTATTCTGTTCTGTCTGCCTCAATGCCTAATAATAATAATAATAATAATAATAATAATAATAATAATAATAATAATAATAATAATAATAATAATAATAATAATAATAATAATAATAATAAGTATGTTTGCAAAATACATTTCAGCGCTCTTCTACTTTTTTATGCCCACCCCAAAATTGTTCCCTCTAGGGTTAAGTTTTTTTGAAATGGAAACTACCCACTGGCATATGTGGTATGACTGAATTCGACTTATACCTAGTTATTAGAGAATCTCCACACTTTGTAAGTAAAAACACATGGTCACACCAACATGACATCGGGGCATGGAGCATGGAGAACCCCGGACATTTGTTATCACTTGGATTAGTTATTACAGACGGAACTTTTTAGACATGTTATTCTCATAATCTGTGAGTAGTTGCAAATTTGCATAAGAAAGACAACAAACAAACAAAAACACCCAAATATTCAGATATTGATAATAATTATGACTTTTTATAGAAATGAAAAGACACAAAATCTTTAGCTAGATTAAAGAAAATATTCCAATTTGGAATTCGTTTCAACAAACAGTTACACAAATTCGGTTGATAGCATTGTTGATAATGCAAGAACACTTAAATTTTGGTAGGAATAAACAAATATGTTTATCTATGACCGATAGGAGTGAACGACTGAAGTGTAAATCAAGCTTTTGGAGACCGTTTTAAAGGTATTCTTGCATAAATAATTTTTTTAAAAGTTCGTCTGGCATCTTTTTAAGATACGACAATAGCTATCCCACGATAGATTGTGTTTGCTTTCTTTTGTTCTTTTTAATAGGAATATATGTATAATATAAGATTTCTAAGAAATCGATTTACTGAGAGAGAGAGAGAGAGAGAGAGAGAGAGAGAGAGAGAGAGAGAGAGAGAGAGAGAGAGAGAGAGAGAGAGAGAGAGAGAGAGAGAGAGAGAGAGAGAGTTACCAGTATGCACTGGATGTTCATTCACTTCATGCTTATTCCAGTGCGGTTCATCATATTCACTTTCATCACTGTCACCAATGCGGACAGTTTTGTTTGTAGCTGGGCACCTCCTAATATCGATCAGAAAAGAGGAATGCATTCTACGTGAGTTTTCATATCTATTAGGCTTAATAATTCTTTTCAAAATCATACTTTTTATTTAAAGCAATTTGAATTGAAATTTTTGGATATGAGTTGATCTCATATTTCAACGTAAACTTTGAAGATGTAAGCCAGAACAGTCGCTTGTATTACTAAAAATATGAGTTAGTGAGGTGGTTAGTATAAAAAAGGAATATATCATAAGAGTTTGATTACTATTGCCCTCCCATTCTTCATTTTATTTACAATCATATATGCCAGCTTGAAAGCCTAGCATTTTTTTTGATAAATCATAACAATACGAAGAAACAGTTATCTGTATTGCATGATGCTCGTTTGTTTTTGTATACTGTGTAATTCATTTGTGTGTGACATTATTCTATGCCTTATCCCGTGGGCACGTAAATTACGAGCTGATAATAAGACAAAATTTACTGAATGGAAATTTGGAAACTTCGAAACATGACACAAAAGATGTGCATACAGAATTTCATTGTTTATTCCACCACTCCAAAGCAAAAGAACTTGTCCAGTCTATCATTACTAATTTATCTTGCCTTTGCGCGCTCCAAATATTGCTAAGTTACTTTCTATGCAATGTTTTATCTTCAAATCACGAGAATGGAATTTTTAGTTGATAAGGAAAGAAAGGAGAAAATTGTTCGATTATATCGAGCTTGAATAGACAGGAGCCATAACATGAAAAAATGCTTACGTTAATTTCAGGATTACGTTTGATTCAAACAAATCTGTTAAATTTTATTTATGTAAACTGGAAAATATCTTTAAAGAACTGATATCAAAAGTTATAGGCGGCTCATTTATCGGCGTAGTGACGTCTTTGACGTGGAGGAAACTCGAGATTTCATAGGAAATCATTTATTTAGTTATCAGCGTGAATGGGCTTATGAAACCAGTCATACTGTTATCACAGTTGCACACAGGAAAAACTTTATATTGATATCATCACACGTACACTTATATTATGAAATGACGATTTTTATTACTATACAGCTATGTATATACTGTACTATTTGAATGACCTGACAGACGATTGAACGAACTGATAAGCCATTTAAGCATAAAATACACATTTGTCCAATTTCTTATCCAATCACGTGATTTACATTAACCTGTATAGCAACTCTGAACTTTTATACAATGATGTCCTTACATCATCTTGTTTATCTTCCTACACGAGTAATATCAATGGCATCTCGTTTGTGTAATGGTTATTTCTTCCGACACGAGTAATAGCAAAACTTTGGGAGATTGAATCTGATTTAAATGCCGTCCTTACAATAAACCCATAGTACTCACAACAATATAGCATACTACATATAGCAAGCACAGGACATAGGAAATAAATGGAAACTAGGTGAAGGAATCCGAGAAAATAATTGAAATTTTATCGGAGGAATACACCTATAGAAACACTAGGGAACAAGAAATACCCCATCAAAATTTAAAATAATTAAAAAATTTTATTCTAAATTCTATTATAAAAGATTATATTACAACACACCTTTGCAGAAAGCAACAACAAATGAAATACTTTTCAGTTTTTTTTACTAAGTGGGTGGGGGCATATGTCTGGTGCCCCCTTCCCCCCAGAGTAATAGCAATAGAATCTTGTTTATGTCATGGTTATTTCTTCCGATAAGGACAATATCAATAACGTCTCGATTGGGTCATGGCTATATTTTTAAACACGAGCAATGACAATATCATCTCGTTTCCATAATGGCTATATTTTCAGATACGAGCAATAACAATAGACCATTTTTTTTCTTTATTGCATTACTGCTTCCCCATGCTTTTGTTTGTTTTGTTTTTTTGAGACAAGGGTGACTGTTCACTTAAGTTCACATACAAATTTATCTCATAATAAATTTGGATTTCTATCCTAATATTCCTGAATGGTAAAGACACTGAAACCCAAATTAAATGAATGACTAATACGACCTAATGATAATAGCATAGTTACGTGGTCCTAATTGTCTTTAATATAACATCCAATTTCAACATTTGGATTTGTCACTCAAGTATCTACATCACATGGATGATTTGGTGTAACGTTTTAGCAGAGTCACTCTCCTTTCATTACACTCCTACAACTTTTCTCTCTGTCTGTGCGTAACTATATATCCATCCATTCATCCATCCATTCATCTTTCTGATTTTCCTCTTTATCCATAATTACCGGGAGAAACCTTCTGTGTTGTCCACTTCAGTACCTATCAATAATAATAATAATAATAATAATAATAATAATAATAATAATAATAATAATAATAATAATAATAATAATAATAATAATAATAATAATAACAATAATAATAATAATAATAATAATAATAATAATAATAATACTAACAACAACATCAACAACAACAACAACAATAATAATAATAATAATAATAATAATAATAATAATAATAATAATAATAATAATAATAATAACAACAACAATAATAATAATAATAATAATAATAATAATAATAATAATAATAACAACATCAACAACAACAACAACAACAATAATAATAATAATAATAATAATAATAATAATAATAATAATAATAATAATAATAATAATAATAATAATAATGTTTGTATAACACATACCAGATATACCACAATTTTTCACATCGACCACATAATTCTGAATTCATCTAAATGTTTGTTTAGTTATGTGATTAAAATTTCAGTAGTTGGTAAGTGAAAACACAGGTTTATAAATATATGCTCCCTGGACGTGACCAAGGTTTTTTTTTACCCCTAACCCCACCGAAATTTGTTGACACTTGTATCAGTGATGACAGTTAGCTATTCTCAGACCTGTTAGTATCATAATTTGGAAGTTGTTACAAATATATAGAAAAATCAAGCCAACAACGCCCGTTGGCTAAATCAAAATGTAAAAACCGTTGAACATTACAGACAATCCATAATCGTATTCGACGTCTTGGATTATACTGAACTGTGTGGGAGAAGTTACACTACATTTACAACATAAGCGAGCAACATGATTAGTTGAAGAGGATCATTTCCATGTTAAACAATGGGAAGTCCATGATTCTAGTAATTACTTTATTACATTATCAGTCATGTAGTATACGCTCATAACACTAACATTATAAGTTCCCTATGTACTATACAATGGCGTTATCTGTATTTGTTTATGTTATAAAGATAAGTGGAATGTACGGATGTCAGACAATGATAATCAATTTTGAATCTATCGAGTGATGAAAGGAACTAAAACTTTTGACTAAATTAAGGAAGATATTCATATTTGGAATTTGTTTCAAGAAACAATTTAAAAAATTAAATATACAACATTGATATAAAGGTAGGAATACTTATCTTGCTGTAGGGTTAAAAAATACTCTTGTATATGTTCGGAAGTTGAGAACAAGTAAAGGCTTCATTATGAATTGTGGAAATCTTTTAAAAAGTGTACTTCAATAAATTATTTTTCAAAAATGAATCTGATGACATGTTGAGATACAATTTTACAAAATTCAACGAAAAATTGTGTTTAGGTTCTTTTGAGGATTATACGTAAAATACTGTATTCAAAGTCACAGCTGATGATAGAACACGCCTGCTTAATTCATTCCAGTGTCATAAGCACTGAAAATATTATCCCCATTATCCCCCCTCCAGTAAAACTCAAAATAAAAAACCCCAATATTAAAAGTCTAAAAGGTAGAGACATGCTAGTGATGCCATCATTCCAAATCAAAATACTCGTAGATGCAGATCTAATTGGTCATATGTAATTAATTAAATTTATCATCAACAACTAATTTGAATTTTTGTCCTGGTTCTCCTGTTGTGCTGGTGCCCTAAGCACGTGCTTTAGTGCGGGTAATCCGGAACTGGAACATAGCTTATTCCTTGAACTGGATTTATTTATTTATTTATTTATTTATTTATTTATTTATTTATTTATTTAGTTAGTTAGTTATTGCGAGAGAGAGAGAGAGAGAGAGAGAGAGAGAGAGAGAGAGAGAGAGAGAGAGAGAGAGAGAGAGAGAGAGAGAGAGAGATACCAATAGGATGTAAATATCCATCGTATTTCCATTCATCGTCATCACTACTTTGGAAAGTGCTATCTGTAGCTGAGCCGATTACTAAGTCAGGTGCAGAGCTAATGCAGATAAAAGATATATATATATATATATATATATATATATATATATATATATATATATATATATATATATATATATATATAAATATATATATACAGATGCAATAGACTGACGACGAACAGTACGAAACTAGTAACTAACTAGCCTAAGCGCTTTCGACTCTTAATGAGTCTTTTTCAAAGGCAAATACAAAACATATATACGACAAACAAATAAGCACAAAAACGTTGTGTTTGTAAGCCTCTACATGACTGTCTTTACATGTTCTAAAGCTATAAATACAACCATCTTGTATAGACTAGTTGCGGAAACTAAAAATGTTGTATAATTCCCTAAAAGTCTACAAACCAAAGCGATATCTATTTTTACTTTATGTACATTTATGTAACGCAGATTATATCCCGGATATTTGATTCTATACCGGTTATTCTTATAGTAAAAATTGAAGAATAATAAGAAGATTTAGAAAATGTTAAATTCTACTAGTGCATAGTTTTCATTTTCTAGTCTTCTTGGTTTAGACCGCTTGGTTTCAATGTTCTAAGGCGGCGTATCCAGTATGATTCCTTTTCCTTCCTGGTTTCGGAACTCCAGCTGTGGTTGTTAGCAATAGCGATAAGTATTATATCACTGAAAGTGTGGCCAGGGGAAGAGAAGTGTTCTGCGACCGGGCTTCTGTACAGCTTTTTTATCATCCAATCAGATCTATGAAGGTTTATCTTTTTATGTAGCTTTTCAGTTTCTCCGACGTACTGAAGGCCACAGATCTTACATGTGATTAGATAAATCACATTCTCTGTTTTGCACGTTTTGTTTTGACCATGTATGTTTAGTTTTTCTGTGCTAGTGAATGTCTTGGTCTCTATCATATGTTGACAGGTTTTGCATCTTTTATCGCCACAGGGTCCAGATTGACTACGTTGGTTTTGACTAGCGATTGGGGTTAGCTTTGCCCTGAATAGGATGTCCTTTAGGTTTTTTGGTCTCCGGTAAGCTACTACAGGTTTGTTCGGAAGTATTAGGTTTAGTATGACGATTGCACGATTGGCCAGTGGTTTGCGATGATTTTACCTACTTTGGGATTGTCTGGGTGATAGGTCAGAATAAATGGTATCCTATCAACCTTTTCTTTCTGTCCATTTCTGACTAGGTCATCACGGTTTGTTTGTTTGGTCATTTGGATTGCCTCCGCAATCAGGTCTTTATCGTAGCCTCGGTAAATTAAATGTTTAGCCAGGTCTTCAGACCTTTCTAGGAATCTTTCATCGTCGGAGCAAATTCTGCGTATCCTCAGTACCTGGCTATATGGAATGTTCTTAATGCAGTGTTTTGGATGACAGCTGGTTGGGAGGAGATACTGATGTTTGTCGGTTGGTTTCGAGTAGATGTCTGTGTCTAATTTGTTTTCCACCAGTCTGGTTGTTGTGTCCAGGAAAACATGGTTTGAGTTGGAAATTTCTGCCGTGAATTTTATTGAAGGATGGAAGTTGTTTGCCTTTGATATGAAGTCATCCAGACTTTCTCTTCCATACTGCCACTTCATTTCTATGTCATCGATAAAGCGTACCCACTGGTATGGTGTACGCTCAACCGATGCTAAGAGCTTTTCCTCAAGTTTTCCCGTGAAAATGTTAGCATACGAAGGAGCCATTTTAGTACCCATTGCAGTTCCATTGATTTGTAGGTAGTTTTCTTCATTAAATTCAAAATTGTTGAGTTTTAGGACAAGCTCCAGGAGTTGGACTAAGAAGTGTGTGGGTGGATTGTTTACAGTTCTTGTTTCCCATGCTTCGCTACATGCCTGTAACCCTTCGTTGTGCGGTATGTTGGTGTACAAAGATGTGACGTCTAAGGAAGCAAGTAATGTATCTGGCAGTAATGGTTCACTAGCTTTGCTTTTTATGAGATAATCTGTCGTGTCTTGAAGATATGATGATAATTTGTGGACATGTGGTCTCATAAAATGATCTAAATATTCTGATATCCTTTCTGTGGGGTGCCCGTTACCTGAGATTATAGGTCTGCCAGGGTTTCCTTACAACGAAGGGTTACAGGCATGTAGCGAACCATGGGAAACAAGAACTGTAAACAATCCACCCACACACTTCTTAGTCCAACTCCTGGAGCTTGTCCTAAAACTCAACAATTTTGAATTTAATGAAGAAAACTACCTACAAATCAATGGAACTGCAAAGGGTACTAAAATGGCCCCTTCGGTGCTAACATTTTCATGGGAAAACTTTATGGTCAGCTCTTAGCATCGGTTGAGCGTACACCATACCAGTGGGTACGCTTTTTCGATGATATAGAAGTGAAGTGGCAGTATGGAAGAGAAAGTCTGGATGACTTCATATCAAAGGCAAACAACTTCCATCCTTCAATAAAATTTACGGCAGAAATTTCCAACTCAAACCATGTTTTCCTGGACACAACAACCAGACTGGTGGAAAACAAATTAGACACAGACATCTACTAGAAACCAACCGACAAACATCAGTATCTCCTCCCAACCAGCTGTCATCCAAAACACTGCATTAAGAACATTCCATATAGCCAGGCACTGAGGATACGCAGAATTTGCTCCGACGATCAAAGATTCCTAGAAAGGTCTGAATACCTGGCTAAACATTTAATTTACCGAGGCTACGACAAAGACCTGATTGCGGAGGCAATCCAAATAGCCAAAAAAACAATCCGTGATGACCTACTCAGATATGGACAGAAAGAAAAGGTTGATAGGATACCATTTATTCTGACCTATCACCCAGACAATCCCAAAGCAGGTAAAATCATCGCAAACCACTGGCCAACCGTGCAATCGTCAGACATACTAAACCTAATACTTCCGAACAAACCTGTAGTAGCTTACCGGAGACCAAAAAACCTAAAGGACATCCTAGTCATGGCAAAGCTAACGCCAATCGCTAGTTAAAACCAACATAGTCAATCTGGACCCTGTGGCGATAAAAGATGCAAAACCTGTCAACACATGATAGAGACCAAGACATTCAATAGCACAGTGACTATAGAAAAACTAAACATACATGGTCCAAACAAAATCTGCAAAACAGAGAATGTGATTTATCTCATCACATGTAAGATCTGTGGCCTTCAGTACGTCGGAGAAACTGAACAGCTACATAAAAGATAAACCTTCATAGATCTGATTGGATGATAAAAAAGCTGTACAGAAGCCTGGTCGCAGAACACTTCTCCTCCCCTGGCCACACTTTCAGTGATATAATACTTATCGCTATTGCCAACAACCACAGCTGGAGTTCCGAAACCAGGAAGGAAAAGGAATCATACAGGATACGCCGCCTTAGAACATTGAAACCAAGCGGTCTAAACCAAGAAGACTAGAAAATGAAAACTATGCACTAGTAGAATTTAACATTTTCTAAATCTTCTAATTATCCTTCAAATTTTACTATAAGAATAACCAGTATAGAATCAAAAATCCGGGATATAATCTGCGTTACATAAATGTACAAAAAGTAAAAATAGATATCGCTTTGGCTTGTAGACTTTTAGGGAATTATACAACGTTTTCAGTTTCCGCAACTAGTCTATACAATCTGGTTGTATTTATAGTTTTAGCACATGTGAAGACAGCCATGTAGAGGTTTACAAATACAACGTTTTTGTGTTTATTTGTTTGTCGTATATATGTTTTGTATTTGCCTTAGAAAAAGACTCATTAAGAGTCGAAAGCGCTTAGGCTAGTTAGTTACTAGTTTCGTACTGTTCGTCGTCAGTTTATTGCATCTATTTTAATCAATCCGTGAGACACGTGATCCCCTGGTGGATCCAGTACGCTTGAAAGGGTTGTTATTCGCCATATGAATTGTATTCTTTATATATATATATATATATATATATATATATATATATATATATATATATATATATATATATATATATATATATATATATATATATGGATAGATATCACAGAAAATCAAAATGTTGAGGGAACGCCTTCTACATGAGCTTTCAGATTAACTAGGTTAGATTTCGGGTTTTAATTTTTTTTATTCATGTAAACAAGAGATAAGCATTTTAAATTTAGTGATAAGCGTTACTTCCAACTTTCAACGTAGGTGTAATTCTTGAAAGTAGATGCAAATTGCATGAGTTAGCACTGAACAGGTTTTGACTCCGTTTCGAAAAGATCGTAAAGGCCACATGACATTTTCCTGTGATGTTCCTCATTGGCAGATATATTGCATTTAGATTGGAGTTTGACAAAATGGTAGGGATTGAATGAAATGTCTTAAAGTCCAGAAGGACCACATACAATATTTTATGATACTGTCAACCCGAGAACAATAGAACCTATCCAGTTTTCGGTACGAATTTATTATACCTTGGCATATTCCGAAATAATGGGGTTTATATTGTATGAAAATAACACTTTTTTCTCGACCGAAAATGACACTGAAATTCTTTCTTGACTCGAAAAAAATAGGTAGAAAAAAGCTTGTGCCATACAATATCGACAGCTCAGATGTGGAATGGCATCAAACAATTATGCATATCAAAGAGACAAGGGAATGACGGTTGAATGGGAGTGCTTGGTTATTAGCCTTCACGTTTTGCTACCGTGTAGACCCACTAATTCATCTTCATATTGCTATACTTAGCGTGGTTAAGTCGTTGAAAGGTGAATACTTTTCCACAGTAAACCCAACTGACCTGCTGCAACATGATAACAACAAATAGTTCCCCCGTATTAATGATAGTAGAGTTAGTGTAAACTGTGCCACATTAGTACGTACAACATGTTACTCTCTGAAGTCACTGTTATGCAAAGCCATTACATTCATATCTTTCTACAGGTTATGGCTTGAATATTCAGATCGAAGCAAGCAAAGAAGAAATGAAATGGATACAGTTTGCCAGAGAATAAAACCCGAAATCAGGCAGTAGGCCAGGTTTTGCCTTGTAAAGCATTATAAGCCAGGTCATGGTTCTAATGTTGCACATGTGCATATAAATACTACAAAAAAACGGCCGCTTATGTCCTTCATTACTTTATATTATATGTTACTTTTGTTCTCTGATAAATATACGAGACACAACATCATGCATTATGTATATCACAAAGTCGCTAATTTTTTTTGTAGGTGTTGTAACTACTAATACCTTATCCAAATTAAAATAAGACAAAATGTGGATTCCATGGAGATTTCTAGTTTTTAAAGCAAGGCGAATGTACGTGAGTGCTTACAAGCGTGATTTATTCCGAGCTATTTTGAACTGTTCTAAGCCAATTGTTTCTTCTTCTTTCAGACGATCTCCTGCAATATATATTAAATTAAACTGTGAAGACAAATCCATGGAAACATTGTCATTAAGTAATTGTAACTCAATACAGTTTTAAATATAATCTTTTAATATTTCTATCCCAAAATTTATCTTAGTTTATTTTAGTTACGGTAAATTGCACCGGCTACATTGTACACCTTTGATGTAGCTAATGTTGTTTGAACTTTTGTCGTATAATCTATGCACTGAACTCATTGGAGGTCTGCAATATTATGCAATAAAAATTAAGTAAAATTTATAGGAACTGACAAAAAAAATCTCCATGAAAAAAAATCAATGTCTCTATTTTGGACACTAATTATTACCTGAAATTCTCTCTAAGGACTTTATGAGTGTGTTTGAAAAATTAATATAAAAGTGAAATATCATCTTACAAGATCAGCTTGTTTTGTCAAATTCATTGAATATAAAAAATAATATAACCTTATAAGAAATAATTATGTGAGGACTTACTTTGCATTCGTATCAAACTTCGATCTCCGATTAGGAGCATAACTTAGATCTCTATATATGGGTGGTCATTTCGCATGCTGTCTCTTTGACCAGATGTGTCAGAATCCGTGAACACATTTTGACTTTAAATACGTTTTCGTGATGTAAGCAAATACATTTTATTTATGTAAGCAAAAATGTTATAGTACATAATAAATATAATTTTAATTAAGTGATTTTAATACTATTTGCAAATTGATTAAAAGACTATAAGAGGATAGATGTCATGTATCGCTATATCAATATACTGAGCATTTAATCAATATTTTGTTTTTAAAACCCATGCAGGAAAGAAATAAAAAGCTTCTCTTTCGTAATCTGTCATCACAATTAACTTAAGCCAAGCCATGCTTACCTTTCCCTTCTTAGTCGTGGTCATTGCTGGAAGCGCATGGGATAAAGAATACACTCACCCGATCTCATACAGCTATGCAAGGAACCACCTCTTTTCCATATTATAAGTAAAGTTATTACAACAGTCAGCGGAATGGTCGCACCACCGAATAATAGTCCCACGCGTATTTCTGTCCAATCGATCTTCCAGGTTCCTGAAATATAATGAAAGCACAAGTTTCCAAACTCAAGGCATATTGTTCCATCTGTTCTTCAAACTACTGTGACTTAATTTGTTTATATATAATATGAAACATATATGTGTGTGTGTGTTTTGTGTATAAGATTATGGATATACTGGGAGAAAATAACTTTAGAATTTTGAATGATATTGTTGTATAATAAGTGGGTGTATGTATGTATATATGTGTACAGAATATAAGCAGTATCTTTAAAACGCCACGCAATGTTTAAATTCATGTTAAAAAAAAGTCATTTGTCATGCATCATTCATGATGCATTACTGTGGGTGATGTTAGATGGAATTACCTCTACTATAATTTTATCAAATAATGGAGACTTTCTACTCGCAGTACAAAATACAGCAGGAAAAACCTAAATTTTGAAAGTCAAAAATGACCCATTTTCGAAGCTGAATTTGTGTTCGGAATTTGTGTTCGGAATTTAGACTTTTTGGTCTGAAATCTAAGACAGGTCTGAACTGAACACAGACCGAAGAACCGTTGCAAATGAGAGAGAGAGAGAGAGAGAGAGAGAGAGAGAGAGAGAGAGAGAGAGAGAGAGAGAGAGAGAGAGAGAGAGAGAGAGAGAGAGAGAGAGAGAGAGAGAGAGAGAGAGAGAGAGAGAGAGAGAGAAAGAGAGAGAACATGTAGATCAGGAAATTTCTATTCACTTCTATAAAATGCTTAACTGATTGATGAAATATTGATGAAGCATTGGATATTGATATATTTTCCTCATTATTTTCCGATTTTATTTTTAACTGATAACTTAAAATTTATAACCAAGGTTTAATTTTGAAATCACAATTTTATCGTTTCCATACGAAACGGGCGAATCCCACGTTGACATAGAAACAATAGTTACATATCATATTGAGATACAAGTAGCACAATGACAGAGTTGGTCAATAATTTCCATTTTGACATAGTTGGTTCACTGTACCTCTAGTGTATGCAGTTTAATATTTTTGATATTATAACATATCACTTCATTAGATTCCGATTGGTTCAAATTAAACCCATGAAAGTCTTCTACAATATTCTCTTTACTGATTGGTTGCGATACTTAAAAAGTTTCGTTACCATTTTTTCGAATCGACTACCCAAAGGGAACTGCGCATAGAAAGTCACGTCTGTCTGACTATGGATTATTTTTCCCCACATGAGCTCGTTACACCATGTATAGATTAGCATGCCCTGAAAATGACGTTAAAATCTAAACAACAACAACAACAAAATCAATAATAATAATAATAATAATAATAATAATAATAATAATAATAATAATAATAATAATAATAATAATAATAATAATAATAATAATAATAATAATACATAAAGCTAACTGAAGAGGTAATCTGAAAGCGGTTGAGTGGAAAGGGGTTGATGTAGGCCTGAAGTATGGAATTCACCCTATATACAAGAGCGGATGAAATGTTAACTTATAATAAATAACAACATCACCTCTGTGTACAGAACAATAAATCAGCAATCGTACTTTCACATTTCCAACATTCTAAATGTTTAGAAGTGAAACTGATAGTTGTACACTCTCGCTGTTAAACATTTCCTAATATGACAACATATTAAATTAGCATATACCTTCTGGTTTGAAAAATAAAGTCAAATATTATATTTCTTCGGAAGGACATATTCTCATTTGTATAAGAATGGATAAAGTTAAACTAATACAATTTACCTGGTCAAAGAACAGAGCAAACATTTCTTGGGACTATGAAAGGTGACACTTCTGCGAATTTGTAACATGTATTCTCTTTTGACAAAAGGTAGTAATGATACTGTCATACAAGTCAATAATTCCATTGAGATAAGAACAGACAAGAATATCAGTTAAGCTGTTGTTTAGCATTAAAGTTATAATTTTTTATTTTTATTTCTACGGGAATGAAGTTATATCCATTAAAAATACAGATTTTTAGTAATTTTTTTTGCGCGTAGTTATTTTATCAAAGTGCGTTGATATACTTTAAAGTTATATTTTATTTTTTTTAGATTTTAGGTTCAAATGTTGCAAACGTAAATTTGAGAATCAAAAATAAAAATATATCGCAAATATTTCTTTAAAAATCTTATATTTTAAATTAACATATAATATATTTCTCTTTCTGGGTGTGTAGACCACTCAAAATATTTTAACATACAAATAAGACTTAATTATAACCACACTAAAATGTGCTTTTTTTGGACTGAGAAGATGTTGAGGCTTGTGAGGAAAAGAGAAATATAAAATAATTCGAAAATGTGTCTAAGTTTCGGTTTGTAAAGAGGCTGATAACAGAAATGGCTTAATGCCTCAGGTTGTATAGGTTACAAATACAATATCTTTAAACATCATGAAGTATAAAAGAAGACAAAGTATATTTAACAATGCATGTAGTATATGTAGGAGAGCATGAAATACACAAGCAGGTATGAAGTAAATGTAAGAACGCTTGATCTGTATATCAGATCGCATGAAGTATACTAAACAATACATGTAGTATATGTAAGAGGGAATGTAGTATACGTAAGAAACATGAAATATATATAAGAGGGCATGACGTGTAAATAAGTGCATATAAAGTATATGCAAACCACATGAAGAGTACACATGAGGGCATTAAAAATATGTAAGAGGGCACTAAATTGTTATCATTGGGCATGAAATAAACGTAAGAAGGCATACAATATGTGTAAGAGGGCGTGCAGTATATGGCATGCAGTATGTTTAAGAGGGCATGAAATATAAGAAGGCATGACATATATTTAAGAGGGCGCTCAGTATACGTAAGAGGGCATGTAGTATATATAAGACGGGATGAAGTATATATAAAAATGCATGAAGTATATGTAAGAGAGCATGCCGTATATTTGACAAGGCATGCATTATATTAAGAAGACGTGAATTATTTTAAGAGGAAATGAAGTACAGGTAAGAAGGCATGAAGTATATGTGAGAAGGCAGGAGTATATGCAAGAAGGCATTAAGTATATGGAAGAAGGCATGAATTATATGTAAGACGGCTTGCAGTGTATGTAAGAGGGCATGCCATATATGTAAGGGGTGATGCAGTATATGTAAGACGGCTTGCAGTGTATGTAAGAGGGCATGCCATATATGTAAGGGGTGATGCAGTATATGTAAGAGGGCTTGAAGTACCGGTACATGTAAGAGGACTTGCAGTATATGTAATAGGCCTTGCAGTATATGTAATAGGCCTGCAATATATGTAATAGGTCTTGCAGTATATGTAATAGGCCTTGCAGTATATGTAATAGGCCTTGCAGTATATGTAAGAAGGCTTTCAGTATATGTAAGAGGGCTTGCAGGATATGTTGGAAGACATGCAGTGTAATGGCGCAAAGGATATGTAAGAGGGCATAAATTATATGTAAGAGAGTATGCAGTATGTCAAAGAGAGTATAGGTCATATAAAAGAGGGCATCGATTATATATAAAGGGGCATGAATTATATGTAAGAATTTGTGCAAGATATGTAAGACGGCATGAATAATATATAAGAAAGCATCAATAATATGCCATTAGGTGTGAAGTTTACGTAAGAGAGCATACATGTTTGAGTGCATGCAGTATATGTAAGAGGTCATGCAGCATATTAAGAGGGCATGAAGTATATATAATAGGCATATAGTATATACAAGGGGGTATGATATATATATATATATATATATATATATATATATATATATATATATATATATATATATATATATATATATATATATATATATATAACGTATGCTGTATATGTAAGAGGGTATGAAGTATATATAAAATGGCATTTGTTATATGTCATTGGACATGAAGTATAGGTTAAAGGTCATGAAGTATATGTACGAAGACATAATGTATATGCAAGAGGGAATGCAGTATATGTAAGAGGAAATGAAGTATATGTAATATGGCATGAAGTATGTATATAATATGGCTTGAAGTATATATAAGAGGGCATGAAGTATATGTAAGGGGCATGAATTATATGTAAGAGGACTTGTAGTATATGTAACAGGACTTGCAGTATATGTAAGAGGACATGAAGTATATGTAAGAGGGAATGCAGTATATAGAAGAGGGCATGAAGTATATGTAAGAGGGCATGAAGTATATGTAAGAGGGCATGAATTATATGTAAGAGGACTTGCAGTATATGTAACAGGACGTGCAGTATATGTAAGAGGACATGAAGTATATGTAAGAGGGAATGCAGTATATAGAAGAGGGCCTGAAGTATATGTAAGAGGACATGAAGTATATTTAAATGAGCTTGTATTACATGCAAGAGGGAATGAAATATATGTATATTTTGTTATTTAAATCTCTGTATTGGCTGGGATAAATTGTAATTCCCGTCTCCGCCCGTTCTTCTTTCCATTAATATGCAAGTTCCTCGTCTTGCACTTTTTCTAGGATTGTGCTTAAAATACGTATTGGAAGAAGTCACTTGATTCCTGAATTTTTTGAAAGAACTATGGTCCTTTTTGAGACAGTTTTCAATGGATCGCAGTGAAACCTGATAAAGTTAAATAAATATGTGCATAGCAATAAATCATCTCGCTGCCGCTATGTTTGTAAGTTATGCTTGCTTTTGCCTTTCAACTAAATGCATTGTACGACATAATATCGCGACTGTGATTAGTTTGAGAGATTTTGAAGTATTAATCCAAAACTTAGCACATACCGTGGAATTGAAATAATAGTATGCATTTCAAGAAACCTGTGACCTCAAACGATTTTTGTAAGAACTCATGTTCTTTTAGACATCAAACCTGTTTGAGTACTTGCCAGACTTTTCTGGGTACAGCTAGTCTCATAGTTTTAGTGGATCGCCATTCAACGTTGAATAAGTTATGTTCTTTATTTGAAGATAAACATATCAAAACAATTTTTCCTTTTCCAGTTTGTGCTTTAGTTGTTGCCATTTATATTTTGCAGCTGTCAGAAATTCCTGTGAAAATATTTTGTGAACTCACCTAGTTAGCACTTTTTAATTGATAACCATGCTAATTTGTATATGTTATGGCCATCACCTGATTCTTGTGAAACTTAGCAGATGTTATGTTCATTCGTTCCTCATCAGAAAGTATAAATGTCGACAATTTATTGGACTAAACACCGTTTTCGACTATCGTCTCTTCTCCATTAGTGGGCTTGGATTGGGATACTGGAGAGGCGAAGGTATATAACTACAAGCATGTTGTTCATCGTTCCTCTGTTCTTTTGATTCTTTATTACACACTCTTTCGTTTCTCGTCTTTTTCATGCACAGCTGACATTATTCTCATTATCGTCCACTCTGAGCTCTAATGCTTTTCAGATAGAGCCATGAAATTTTCATCATAATTTCCAAGTCTGATCTGTAGGCCGGGGACTAAAATGTCGCTGAATTTAATTGCTGTTGTTTTTATCTTCTGTTTATTTACCTGTTCTCCTTGATCATTATTCCTAGAAAGAATGTCACCTAAACTCTTGTAGCAAATTTATGCTGAAAACTGTCTGAAAGTTCTTGCTGAATGTTTTTTGTGACCGTCTTCAATACATTCATCTAACATAATTTGTTGTCGTGTTATAAGTAATGACGAAAGGAGCATTGCTTTCATGATTTATCTTATAAATTAAGACCAAACGACGTTATTATGTTGAATTTTTCAATCCTGTAATCTCCCCGGTCTGTGTTTTTCTTTGTCTTCCGCCCAATAATAAAAAATACTGCATATGGTGAATGATCATTCTTAGAGGGATAACACTTTGAAGAGCAACAGTATGCAATCTATGCAAAAAAGTTTTAAGAAGAAAGGACTATCGGGTTTTAGCATATGGAAGATTCAGCAAATAACTGTAAAGGAAATGATTGATCTTTAACATATACGTTGTGCGTGATTTCTAAAGAATGCTTTTGTAAAAGTCGATAAACAACGTTATTAAACGCATTACAGTTATTAATAATTACAGTTATTATTAATAATTACAGTTATTATTAATAATTACAGTTATTATTAAATCCATTACATTTATTATTAATAATTATAGTTATTATTAAATCCATTAGAGTTATTATTAATCATTTAAATTTACTTTTGTCTTCATCTTGAAAAATGATCTCGGTATTTTGAGCCTGTGTTCCTGAAGAGAATGGAGATTCTACAAATGGAAACCAGAATTATTTAAATTTCAATGTATATTTCTTTAACAACTTAATTTGCAGACAAATAAAAAAAACAATATGCTCTCTCTACTTTTTTTATCTACGCGCAAACTACTGGGCTCTTATACAAGGGTAAAAGCCATGGCATAATTGCAGGGCGCATGTCAATACTATGACAGTCTCTAATTTTAATTTCTATTCTAAACTGTAAAGAGAATACCTAAGCATAACAGACTAAATTAGATCAAACATGGTTATTACACTGAGTCTTTATTTACAATGATGAAATATTGACCTCATCAAAAGGTCATCATAGAACATTTTCAGTCTTACGGTGCAATTTAGCAGATTGTCAACATGTAAAGACTGAAACCAAAACTATTAGTTTCAGTTGTGAACTTATCTGAATTACTTTCAGGTCAACGCTATGTCCATTTGTTTGTTTTCTTTCTATGTGAAAAATCCTCCAGAAGTCCCGTAAGACTTAGCTGGACATAAACACAGGTGTCCGTCCAACCATGGCATCTTTATTAATGGCGAGGATATTCTACATATCAGTACAAAATCTGAAGTAGTTAATATTTAACCAACATTAAAGTAAATTTAGCTAATTTCTTTTGCCTGTTATTTTTCTTTTCCTTATTACGGTAACTAAGACTGATCAAATGACCAGAGATGTGCTGACAATGAAACTCCTTCATCGTTAAGATGTAACCATAGAAGGTCTGATTCGATGAACCATGGACCAATAATGTAGTTAATGCCACAACATTCAAATTTGTGAAAAATTGTAATAATAATAATAATAATAATAATAATAATAATAATAATAATAATAATAATAATAATAATGATAATAATAATAATAATAATAATAATAATAATAATAATAATAATAATAATAAATTAGTACAAACAATGTAATAATAATAATAATAATAATAATAATAATAATAATAATAATAATAATAATAATAATAATAATAATAATAATAATAATAATAATAATAATAATAATAAAAATAATAATAATAATAATAAATTAGTACAAACAATGTAATAATAATAATAATAATAATAATAATAATAATAATAATAATAATAATAATAATAATAATAATAATAAAGTGATAACACATGAGTGCATGCTAACATACTATTAAAGTACAATAATCATTATATCCATCCTTCCATAAAAAATAACAATTATACACGATGCCGCATATTCTCTTAAACAAATGAAAGATAATACCAATTTGTAAAGATGAAAGCCCAAACAAAGATTTCAAAGGACAGCTGTCAAAGTTTGTAAAGTACAATTTGTTACGTTGTGAAATTTTATTGATGGTACACAAGAATACCATTGTATAAGTCCCATTTCCATACTACTTGGGAATATCATTGCATACGTCCCATTTCCTTACTACTTAGTAATATCAATGTATACGTCCCATTTCCGTAGTACTTAGGAGTACCATTGTATAAGTCCTATTTACGTAGTACTTAGGAATACCAATGTATACGTCCCATTTCCGTAGTACTTAGGAATACCATTGTATAAGTCCCATTTTCGTAGTACTTAGGAATAGCATTGTATAAGTCCCATTTCCGTAGTACTTAGGGATAGCATTGTATATGTGCCATTTCCGTATTACATAGGAATATTATTGTATAAGTCCCATTTCCGTACTACTTAGTAATGCCATTGTATACGTCCCATTTCCGTAGTACGTAGGAATACCAATATTGAATAAGTCCCATATCCGTACTACTTCGGAAAAATATTGTATAAACCCCATATCCGTTCTACCTGGGAATAATATTCTATAAATTCCTTTTCTATCCCACTTAAGAATACCACTGTATAAGTCTCTTGGCACAAACGAATTCGCATTAAGTACTAACATTGCCCATTAATAAATGAAGTAAATCCTGTTCTCGAGAAAAAAAATTTCAAGTCTGAAATTGATCCATCTGCTTTGCTCAGTGTAGTAATCCTAAATGCTATCACCATAGGCAATCTTGAAAGTGCAGTATCAGAATTACAGTCTTTTGTTGTTACGTGCACACGATATTTATAGGTTACTGCATTTGTATGGGAAAATATGAACTAGTTTTTTGGATGGCTATACTACAACACCTTGGGAGTGCAGTATTCCATCCAAAAAACGAGTTGTTTCATTACCAAAGACTTAATAATAAAATCCTCAACAAATATATTTAATAATAAAATATATTATTTTATTATTGAAATAATAAAGCTCATACTCGTAGATTCCTTCAATACACAATAATAGTATTCATGCCTATATACTCCGCGTATCGACCTTTTGACTTTATATGGCACCGCGTGCTCATGTGCATCAAGTGCGAGGAGTGAATATGAAGGTGTTCAATATCGGGGAATATTGAACGATTCTGACAATGTAAAGTTAACGGAGAAAAAATTGAGCATATAATAATACGCAAACAATAAGCTCCTTGAACTTAAAAAGGTTCCGTTTTATACAAGTTGATGATACTACTTTTTTAATTCCTTGTGACACTTGACGTTGTCGTTGTTATTGTTTGCCATGATATTATAATGTATTATGTATTTGTCATTGGCTGTGTAAATAACGTCAAAGGTGATGTCATACCTGGTAAGGTATTTCATATAATTAGTTATTTAAGTTATCCATCCATGCATATTTTCACAATCGATCGGTCGTCCATCCATCCACACTTCCATCCATCGATCATTGATCCCATCCATCCATCCATACGAGATGCATTAATATTACTCGTGTCGTATTAAAAAAGAAAATTCTTCATTATTTACTTTAATAAGTAGGAATGGATGAGTGTATTCTAGTATTCTTTCAAAGGGGTTCTTTACATATTTTGTATTGAATTTTGACGTACTGAAACCGATATAAGATATAAATTATATAATTATAGGATTGACCTTACCAGGTATGACATCATATTTGACTTCATTTATAGGTACCTTTTATTGTAAGATTTGTACGATTGCTGTCAAAAATGTGTTTATAATCACAAATTGCTGATTTCAATGAATTTGAGTGTTACACTCTTGTACAGTATGTCTATCTGAACGAAACTCCAGTAAATGATGCAATAGAGGCCGCAACGAAATCTCTGATATCTATATAAATGATGGATAAACATATTTGTTTCAATTATGCAACAGATCTGGCTGCAGTTGGTGGCGGAAGATAAATGTTGGAAATGTGTATGTTGGATATTGATGTGTAAATGTTAGCATCTTTAACCATTTCCTTATGTAAATGAGTAGAAACGGCTGTGTTACGATTCCTTTAATTTGAGTGTCCTCAACAATTTTTAAGTCAATATTTTTGGACTGACGCTGTCACGTTCATTAAGCCCGAGCTATAAAGTCATGTACAAGCTAGGATATTATCATGGACATGTGTTTGATGTATAAAGATTGCCGTGGGCTAGTGTTAATCTCTTACGCGATATTAACGTGACCCGCCAGATGACAGGAAACTTGAGTAGGCGACCGCTCGCATCATTTGACAAAGGCTTGTAGTAGTCACATTTAGGTTTTAAAGATTATTCCTAAGATCAGAGGGAAGCCCGCGGGGTAAACGAGGCGTGTTCCCAACCGTCCCTACGTTAACAGAAAGCGAGAGGGACATTGTCCACTAAGTTTAGCTGGATTGGTTCACAGCGACATCCAATGGGAATTGAGATAGAGGGTGTGATTACAATTTAGATCCCAGTTATAACTTTCAGAACTCTAAGAAAAACATTAGTCTTCTGGGATGATTGTTGATCAACTAGGGTTACTCCGTAAGAGCCACTCGTAATTGGACGGTAAGCCTTAGCGGTAGATTCTAAGGAAAGACAAATTTTGAAAATGTCAGTAAGTTATTTGCTCTAATTTTGCCGAATATTATGGCATCATAATTTTAATTATTTGTAGTACGTATACTTAATTACTAAGATCGTTTAGCATGTATAATTCCCTTTGTAGTGTTTTATTTATGTGTGTATTTGGGAGATGGGCTTGAGTTTCACTTAGAGACTTATGTAGATTGTTAGCTTGTGATCAGAAATTAATTTTGTAATTCGCTATTTGGTTAGTTTGTAGTAAACCATTGCATTTATTAATGCGTTACGTTAGAATTTACGCATGCTTGAATTGTGAATTTGGAAGCTGGTTGAAGTATGTAAGATTAGTTACTCTGGACGTATGCGTATATCAGAACATGGATATTTTAATATATGTGTACTTTGTATAAGTGTAAGGTAAAGGAATGCGTTTGATTATTATGATATTGTTTAGTATAACGTGATTAGGAATGTGCATTGATGTGACGAAATTTATTGAAGTATCTATAAATCGTAATTGATATCGTGCTGTATTATGAGGTTAGTTTTACCATACAGGAACGCAAGGATATCTCGATGTGGACGAATACGTGACCGAAAAATGTAATAGCCATTATCTGTTGAAATGTTGTGTGCAGTGTAAGATGAAAGGGCTAATGAGAAATATTGTACCGTCCTTGTGTTTCTTTTTTACAGGAAGCTTTTTAGTGATGGAACTCCCGGTTCCATTGAGTACTGAGTCTCCAAGAGGTGGAGACGAAACTTAGACTAGCCGAACAGTCGAAGTCGAGAGAAGTCTACTCGGTGGAGAGAATATGGATAGAAGGTGGAGGAGGATAAAAAGGAGTATAGACAAGTGGAGGATGATGAGAAGGATTATAGAAAAGGTGGAAGGGGAAGAAAATGAGTTTGGAGGAGGAAGTGGAGGAGGAGGAAAAGGAATTTGAAGCAATTGGAGAGAGAAGAATATCACAAATGAGTAGAATAGAAGTACATGTGGAAATCAATCTCATAAAGCTAATCCAGTGATATAGTAGGTTATTAAAGGGTCGAGCGGATGGAGTGTAATTGGAAATTTGAATCATTTGACTATTGAATTGTTATTAAATTGTTTTTCATGAATTTCAACCTTTTTGTATATGTAACCATTCGGCATTGCTGACAGTACATCTATCTTTAACTATTTAACTTCCAAACAAAATCGAGCCTCGGTGGGATATCTATAAATAATTTAATTAAAATATTGGAAGCACCCCACCTCCTATGATACAAATCCTCCACGGACGGGTGGAATGGTATTCTAAGTTGACACTTAACATTTTAGTCTTCCTAGTTATTGATGACACTACATCACACTCGAATCTTAAAAGTTCGTGAATGAATAACATTTTATATATGTGATATTTCGCAAAACAAACGTTATTTTCCTAATAAGGTACAACTGGTACGTCTTCAAAAAAAAAGATCCTCAACTGAGTGAGAATAGACAGATAGTAAACGATTAATTGAAATCTAGTACAAACATTTAAATCACGAATGGAAATTTATCCTTATGGAGCTGTTGTGGAACTGCGACACATTGGTCCCTTTAGAAATTAAGACGCTTATTTGCCATATACGTTTATAAATTAATTTAAGATGCATCTGGTTTCTGATGAATGATACTTTTTTGATTAAATTTAATTCTTTAAGTTACACGATAGCTTACAAACACGCGTATATATTGGGGGTGTGAGTGTGTGTGTGTGTATGTGTGTGTGAATGCATGTAAGTGTGTGCGTTTGCCAAATAATGTTTCTGATAAATTCAATCAAGTAAATTAACAGATCTATAAAATTTCTTTTTTTAGCGTTTACCTTTATCTGTGACTTCACCTAGGAAAATACTCTCAGTAGGTTTGGCTGGTATATCTGATATGAATGTAGATGCTGTAAATGAACATAAGAAGGGATTAGACAAATTCCTGAGAAACTTTTAGGTAAGTATCAGAAATAGAAACATTTATATTCTAATTGTTCGTTGTTATTATTTGTGCCGACACATGGAGACCTCAAACTATTGAGAGACTATCAGGGGTGTGAGGTGACCATTCCTTATTATTTAAAACTAAAAGGCTTTAACCGCTCCACTGGCCTAGTGGTTAGAGCGTCCGATTTGGATGCGGGAGGTCGTGGGTTCAATCCCAGGCCGAGTCATACCAAAGACTTTCAAAAATTGTACTGACAACTGCCTCGCTTGGCGCTCAGAATTAAGAGGTTAGTGTTGAGACTAGCCGATCTGGTGTCAGGATAATGTAACTGGGTGGGATATCATGCTATATGTCTGCGAATTGATGCCCCGGTTCTAGACATCACTATAAACTGCCATACTACAGACATCGTAGCGATATGACTGAAAAATTGATAAAGTTACGTTAAAAATCTAAATCACACACACACACACACACACACACACACACAAGGCTTTTACATATGTCTTCACCACCCAATTCCATTCTGATATTGTGGGTATGTGTCTAAAACAAATCTAATTACACAAAATAGAATTATTGTAATTTGGGTATTTCTGTTTGATATGACCACATTTGTTCAGATTCACTTTTCCAATCTTTCCGTCCAGGAGTGTACATATTTTTGTTTCAAAATAGTATTGTACTTCCCTACTCAACTAATACACCGTCTGGTCTGTTTCCTCACCTGTTGTTGTTTGTGCTTCGTGTACAAGATATTTAAAATCATCACTAATGGACAGAATTTGCAAGCAAGAGACACCCTGACTCAAATAATAATATATGTGTTGTTGTTGTTATTATACTTGTTGTTTACGATCTTTAATTGGTTGTGACATTTGAATCTGTCAGTGTCATTGTTTGCCACGTATCTGGTGTATTCATTGGCATATACTTCGTCGACGACACCAAAGCTTTGTCATACTCAATTTTGTTGATCCCATATTTTTGATCTGCAAATGTACAGTACATAACGAATTCACTGCATGACTGTGTCGGCAAAACGCTGATCACGTGCACAATTCGGGCCAATAGAAAACCAATATTAGCTATCAAGAATGTTGGCACTGTACAGTAGTCCTATTTCTTTATTTCGGAGTGATTGGAGTTTATACGCACTATTTTTTTTAGCAAATGTAGTAACTAATTAAAGCCGATCAAAAAGATCTTCAATTCTTTTGAAAACCAAACGTGTTCTTAACTCTTTACCGTTATCTAGCTAACAGAACATTAAAAATATCTTTGAGACCTATGTAATGTTTACACGTTTCGTACTAACAGTCGAGCAGTCTGTACTACAATTCATTACGAATATAAAAATGTTCAGCCAGTCTTTGGCGTATTAGTATAATGACGCAATAGTTAAACCATGCACAGGTTCCCAAGATATAAACATAGAAAATAGCAAAATATGTCAGGACAACACTAATTCAATTCTTTCATATTCGAAATGACGATTTTGAAAATTGTTTGGACAATTTGCATTTCTCTGCCAGTTACAGACCATGAAGTTTACATAACTTGAAAAACAAAACAAAACCGCATATTTTTAGCCGAGCAAAATATATAAAATAATAATTGTGTAGCACTGGGGGGGGCTTATATGTGCTTTATTGTAATATATACGTTTATTTAAAGAATCCTCGAAGGATCATCGAAATTTTCTTCAGAGATAATAACAAGATACAGTAATTATATTTCATTTCAAATCGTGTAATAGAAAACTAAATATTTTTTCTCAATGCTTTAAAAGAAAACTCATTAATGCAATAAAAGATTATAAAGGTTTTCATCATAAATCTGAATTTAAGGCAAAGTTTGACCTGCTTAGTGATATCAGGTCCAGTTCCACATTCATTAAATGTCACTTTTTTGCAAAATTGTAATTTAGGACATCCAATACTGTTGGTAAAATGCCTTCAGTTAATTATATAGTTCTGATGTAAATTGCTTTAACCCTTATAGTCCATTGCAAGGACGATCATAATGGAAAATTTTCACGAAGCTCATCACTCAAGAACAAAGTTCTTTCGAAATTTCCAAAAACGTTTTGTCATGAACTCTTTTCACAAACGAATTATACTGTTGTTAAATAGGAGGGTATGGCATTTGCACGAGATTTTCCTTAAAAAAGATTAAAGTTAAGCATTCTAGGTAGCAATTTATAATTTAGGGGCGAATCTAGTATACTAAAAGGTCGTTTATCTCAAAACTATCTTAATTGCTTCACTTAAGATTTGAATCCTGTAGGATATGTCTATTATACATTTGACTCAGCAAAATGTAACATAAAATGACAGAACTAGAGAGATATTTTACAACTTCATGCAAAGTTCTCATAAAGGTACAAGCAACAAGCTGCATGACGCCAATAAGAAATTGTTAAATTAAATTATACCCTCAGTTGATACTATTCCTTTATTTGTTGTCACAATTGATGTTGTTTCCTTTCTTGTTGTTGACCTTTTCATTTCTTTCGTTGACCACGCCTTCAACCACGCCGTACCTACTGTCGTGTCTAGTGATATTGATTTCATTGTTGTTGCCGCTGCGATATAAATTAAAATAATGTATTGTTTCAATTTTTAGAATGTTGTATCTAATATTTATAATTTATATTTCTTTCAATTATCACTTAAATGTGTTTGCGTCGTCACCTTTTTAATTTATATAATAATGAATTTCTCAAACACACTGCCCCATCCCTAAAATTTTTGATACCTTTCATTCATTCATTCATTCATTCATTCATTCATTCATTCATTCATTCATTCATTCATTCATTCATTCATTCATTCATTCATTCATTCATTCATTCATTCATTCATCATGACTATATACATACAACCAACAATTGAAACGATACTAACGTGAAATGATTTTTTTTCTTTATGTTTGGTTATGGTGTTTGAATTAGTTAATACAGTTAATAGCTCTAATCTCTATATGGTATGTAGGTGATGGTGGTAAATCATGGAAATATTTCTAATAACATGTTTGCTGGCCTATCAAGCTGAGTTAATTTCCACTTATATAGACCGTGACTCCTTGCATTTTTAACTATTCTTTTTTTTATTATCCCCGTAATACGCTGACCATTGGGTCAGGGAACCATCCCAAGGTCACCTTACAATCAAAATTTCTTGTTTCCAGATAAACTAGGGATAGTTAATATAATCTATATTAAAAGAAAAACGAAACAACACAAACATGCACACACTCATGCACACATGCATATGGCAAAATGTAGGTGACATAAGCTTTAGTGTTTTGTTCCTGTTTACCATCCAATCAGATACAATCTTCAATCTGTTGAGGTCCATTTCTTAAGAAATTAGTCCTCTTTTTTGTTTACCTTAGCAGCATATTTTTCAACGTTCTTACACATTACAACTCTCTGCTTATAAGCATAGATGGAAGGATTTTGCATATTGAATCTGCAAATATAAATGTAATATTTTCCCAAAATAAGCAAGAAATTACACAAACTGCCCAGTTGTTCACTTCCTAAAAGTATTTCTTTTTTTTTGACAAATGTATAATATTTGGGCAAGATGGTGCGAAATGATCAATAAAACTGTACAAGAACTGTGAAGTAATATTGCATTCATAGAAGAGATGTTCAATACTTTCATTCTCTCTCTTGCAAAACGTACATTTGTTGTCGTCCAATATGTTTATTCTTTTTAAAGAATCATTAGTAGCGATTATTCTGCGTATTAATCTAAAGTTAAAAGAAATTAATTTGGTATCCTTGGTACAAAATTTCGCCTTGCTATAAATCTCCGACCACTCCTCACTACTTATATTTGTATTTAATAATTGCATTCAAGATTCTTGCTTAGCAGTATGTTGCCTTTTAGCCCTTTTTAAAATATCTTTGTAAACAAACTTGAGTGAATTATATTTTTTTAAGATCCATTATTTTATCCTCCTTTCTTACAAAATTATTATGTACTAAATAGTTTTTATGGCTTGTTTCCATGCTTTTGGAATTTTGGATATTAAGGAGAAGTATTTCAGGAAGTCACCTCTTTTAGTCTTTTCTTTTATCATTTCAAAAGGTAATAAATTGCCATGATCATCTACTAGCTCATTCAAAATTTCCAAACCGGCTTCTGTCCAGGATTTGTATTGATAGAACATTCTAGGGGGAATAAAAGTAAAACTGCTCATGGGTAATAACTCATTTGCACTTTGCGGTTCCTCTTTCCAATAAAATACTGCCAAAACGACATCTCTCCAAAAACTGTTTTTAATGAGCCTACTAAATTCTTCTAAATTCCTTTTCCCCAAGTTCCAAATATCCTTTTCATTTCTGAGTATATTGACTAATTCTGCCAAGCTCCATTTTCACTTTCCAACAATCATTTTACCCATCTTATCTTAATATACCTAATAAATGAGAATATATGTATCATATTGAGTCCTCCCTCGTTCTTTGGGGCTACTAATATATCGCGTTTAATTCTCTCTACCTTTCCACCCAATACAGATTTAAATAAATGAACGATTTAGTTCTACTTCAAATTTGACTGTTGGATTTGGAAGTGCTGAGAAAAGATGTATAAATATGGGCAGAACAAGGGTTTTTGCAACAATTACCTTACCAACAACTGACAGATGTCTTTTGACATCAGCTTGCCAATATTTGTTTTGCCTTTGTTAGTTTATTCATATAACTAATTTCCAACATTTGTTAAAGATCTGGTGAAAACTCTATGCCAACTAGTGTAAAGTTTGAGGAGGACCATATTAGGCCTATATTGGGACATATTCTTTTATTAGAAAATTTCTTGTTTCCAATCCAAATGGCTTTTGTTTTTGTTATGTTACATTTAAGTCCAGACAATAGAAAAAACTTTGCAAGATATTCATAGCTGCTTTAAGAGAAAGATGAGATCCATCAAGAAGAATAAAAGTGTCGTCGGCATACCGACCCAGTTTATATTCATTGACATCAAAGGTCAGTCCCCGTACATCCACATTTTGCTTTAAAGTTATAGCTAAAGTCTCAACCCCAACAATAAACAAGTAAGGTGCAAGGGGATCTCCTTGACGACATCATCTTTCTAGCTTAAACAAAGATTACATATGCCCATTATTTATAACACAACTTTTAGAGTCATTACAAAACAGCATAAACCACATACAAATAGAATCACCAAAATTGAAAGATTGTAAAGCTTCTTCAACAAAGGTCCATTAAATTGAGTTAAAGGCTTTGTCAAAGTCTATTAGTAATAATAAACCATATCTATTTTAATTTTCAAATTGATTCATGATATCGTATAGTAGCCTGGCATTTTCTCCATTAAATCTTCCCTTCATAAATCCTTTTTGGGTATCACTGATTACTGAGTGAAGATTCTTTTTGATCCTGGCTGCAATGGCTCCCGAAGCGATTTTATAGTCAATATTTAAAAGTGATATAGGTCTCCAATTTTGGAAGAATCTTGTATCTTTTTCTTCCTTTGGTAGACATGTTATGACTCTTTGAGTCTGAAAATCTGAAAGTTTTCCTACAGTGTATCCATAATTTATTGATCTACAAAGGAATCCCCCAAGAAACTTCTAGAAGAATTTATAGAACTCTACAGTGAATCCATTTGAGCCAGGACTTTTTCCGTTTCCAATATTTTTAGAGACAAACCACATTCATTAAATGTAAGCACACCCTCGCACGAATCTCTTTCCTCTTGACTGATTTTAATATTGTGATTAAAAAATCTACTTTGGTTAGATAATCTATTTTGAGTTGCTTGAGTCTCCTCGTCATCAAGCTGAACAATTCAGCTTTTGTACAATTCCATATAAACCTGGTTTGGGGATTCTAAAATATCTATTTGGTCAGATAATTTTGTCCTATCATCTAAAATAATTTCCTTTATTGTCTTATTGACGTAATTTCTTTTTTCAAGATTTAAAAAGTACCTTGTGCTTTTTTATCTAAATTCATACCATCTGGCTTTAGATCTTAAGATAACGCCCTCTATGTACTTTTTCCTAGATTCCTCTACTGCTGCTTTTTTTCCCTCTAACTTTTATAAAGTTTCCCCATCTGTGTTGTTTAACAGTTCCCATAAATTTATATTATTTTGTTTTCAATTTTTTAAAATTTTTTCCCGTTTTTCTTTCGTTTTCTTCCTAGAGCAGCATATAGTTTCAAATCTTATTTTCATTTTCAATATTTCAAAGTACATTTCGTCATTACAGGAAAGAGAAACATGGAGGGAGTCATCTTTATTTCCCTCCACATAATATTCATTTACAGTGTCAGCTATACACTTTTTGACTAAATCAGTATACTCAATGTTCTTCAACAGTTAGGCATTAAATTTCCAATATCCTTTTCTCCTTGAACATGTTGAGAAAGCCACACTCAGAGCAATAGCTGAATGATCAGACTTATATCCAGGTAAAATACACGCATCAACCGTAATCATATGAATGTCTTCAGACACGAGAAAGTAATCTAATCTACTCTGTTTTAAGGAAGATGTTTGCCTCCAGGTATACATCCTTAAGTCTTGATTCAAATTTCGCCAGGGATTAATTAGTTCCAATTCGCTTTTAGGTCTTGGATCACTGCTCTAGACTGTTGGTGTTTGTCATATAAAATATTATAAATATCCAAGTCTAAATCATGAACGGTATTTCAGTCTCCGCACAGAATAATTAATGAGTTCTCGAGAAATAAAATCTCCTTTTCTAAAGAAGCTAGGATTATCTTCATTAAAACTATACAAATTCACGAGGGTTATTCTGTTGACGTTAATTGTAATATCTAAAATAATAAACCTTCCTTGACTGTCACATCTTTCTCTATGAATTACAAATTCGAACGTATTTCTAAAAAATATTGCAACCCCAGCACTATTACTAGAGCCGTGGCTAAATATACATTTGTATCCCCATTCAGCTGCCCAATATATTTCATCGTTCTTCGTACTATGAGTTTCTTGCAAGCATACTATCGATGCTTTCATTTGTTTTACCCAGTGAAAAATATCCCTTCGTTTAAAAAGTGAACATTACAGGCTTCTAACATTCATAGATATAATTTTTAAGTTATTATCCATGAGAGCGGCAGAAATTTTACATATACATGTTCTTGTACAGGAATGTATGAAGTAATGATCACCTTGAATTTATTGTACGTATGGTTTTCACATATACACTCACACACATACTCACACAAAATACTAATATCTATAATAAAAACATCCATGGTGTTGCAATACGTGCTGTAGATTTGGCTGCAGTTAACATTGATACCGTGAACGATAGACCACAAGAATAACAGCTCCATTTATGATAATTCTTAATCGCCTTTGACGAATTTCCAATAGGCACAGATTAATAATAGAATAAATTACAAAATGAATGAGAGAAGGAAAGGGTTGAAGGGAGGGGAAGAAAGTATGAAAGAAGAGCATACATGAATATAGTGAATGACTGAATGACTGAGCAAGAATGGGAGAGCTGAAGTATTGAACGAGGATGAGTAGTGTTGAATATGATGAGTAAACAAATGAGTAAGTAGATTAAATATGGGTGAAGGATGATTTATGAATTAGTGGATGAATTGATTAAGAAGAGATTGATGTGGTTGTTGTTGTTGTGCTTAACGCCATTTTTCAACACACGATAGGCTATTCATGGCGGCCAGTATTAATGGTGGAGGAAGAAACCGGGAAATCACCGGAAAGAACCACCGACCCACGAGAAGCTACTGGCACGCTTTCTCACATATCCACATTCGCCGAATCCTAGACTCGAACCCACGCAGACAGAGGTGAGATGGCAGTGATCCGTAACGGACAGCGCTTTAGACCACTCGGCCACTCTGCCTGGATAATTTATTGATAAGTTCAGTATTCATCTTCGTCACATCCTCTACCAGTCTAATTCCTTTGCTCTGTTTAAAGTCTTTCCGCTTCTTGATAATTGGAAGTTTACAATCCAGACTCCAGAATTTGACAATCACTGGCCTTGGCTGTCCGTGTCTGCCTGGTATCTATGTACAACAACCATGTCCCTGTTATCCAAATTAATCTTTGTGACTTCTTTCACCACTTTCGGAATTTTCTCTCTCAGAATTTCATTCTCCTCCAGCCCTAAAACTTTTAACATTCAGCTTCCTTGAAAATTGTTCCATTTGGTTTGAAGCTGCACTTGCTTGTTTTGATCTCCTGCCATACTCTTTCGTGTCACTTTTCATTTTATCATTGTCCATTTTCGCCTCTTGTAATTTTTCTCGCAATTGGTGGTTTCCGAATTCCAATGATTCCAACCTATCCATCTCATTCATTCATTCATTCATTCATTCATTCATTCATTCATTCATTCATTCATTCATTCATTCATTCATTCATTCATCATGACTATATACATACAACCAACAATTGAAACGATACTAACGTGAAATGATTTTTTTTCTTTATGTTTGGTTATGGTGTTTGAATTAGTTAATACAGTTAATAGCTCTAATCTCTATATGGTATGTAGGTGATGGTGGTAAATCATGGGTATATTTCTAATAACATGTTTGCTGGCCTATGAAGCTGTGTTAATTTCCACTTATATAGACCGTTGACTCCGTGCATTTTTAACTATTCCTTCATAACCTGTCTTAAAAAAATCATTGTATTGTAATTAATTAATTAATTAAACGACTAAATTAAGGTTTCCAAGCACCTAGTGTTTTTGGTCAAGAAATGATATTATTAAATTAGAAAGCACAACAATGGAAGCATCTGATATAGTCATTTTTAAGTATGTATACAAATCTGATTCTTCTAAAGCAATAATTTGTTCATTTTGTTTTCATTTATTTCAATAATTAAAACAACAACAACAAAAAAACAAAAAAAAAAAACGGTGAAATGAAAGAATAAATATATAAATGCGGACAGATGTGTATACAAGAAACGAAAGCTTCACGCCGTTGCTTTCGGTCGATTTAATAAGACCTATATTGATCTGACTGACCTTGGATAAAAAATATGGTTTAAATAACTATGAGTCAATATAATTGTTTAAAAGACTTTTGATTAGTAACATGGATTAAATGACCTCGGGTCAATAATATGGTTTAAAAGACCTTAGATCAATAATATGGTTTAAAGGAAAATCAGATTTTATATCTAATTGCATACAAGTAACGCTTGTGTATTACTTTTTACGAATTAAAGGCAATCATATTTAGCAGGATTTAAGGTTTTCATATCGTATTTTGCAGGATTAAGACAGATTGAATATAGGAATACCAAAGGTAGTTATATTAATAACACTAATAAATATGACGCATACTTACATTCTTGCTTGTATATAAGCATATTTCGATGAGTAACCAACACAGAGTACCACAAGTTCTTCAAAATGCATATAATCTGAATCCGAATTTAGTGAGTATCTACGGCCTTTCATATGAAAATATGGTCCAAGAAAACAAATTGTTGACACGATTAAAGTAAACACTTGGGATATATAATTTGTATGAAAATCGTATAAAGCTGTCTGTACAGATTCATAATAAGCATTCAATTACCGTTTAATAACGAAAAGCAAAGTAGAACGCAAAAAGACTTTTTTCATTGAAATTGATTCTGCTGCTCTCTTACAAAAGACTCATATATTTAAGATGATTGTTTAAAAGAATATGTTTAATATTGTTTCTCTCATCACATGACAAAAAGAAACATAAAGTATTCAATGCAGAAATATACGTTTTGATGTACACGTTTTGATGTACAAGTTTTGATGTACACGTTTTGAAAAGATTCATCGTAAACTGATCAAGCCACAATCACTGACATAAAGAAAAAAAATTAAATTAAACATAAACCCGATTTTGGTTCTAAAGTTTGACTTGCTACGACACTATACGTTGTTAATATCGGCCATGGTGTTACACTTGTATTTGCCGTTATTGCCATTAATATTGATACAATCCTTGTTTTTATGGTTCTTGCAAAGCAAAGTAGACTCAATGTGACATTGAATTTAGTACTTTTTCCGTGGTAACCTTCTTTAATGCATTTAAGATTTAATTTCACAATTCAGACTAAAGAATTTGATCATTTTCATTCATATATATATATATATATATATATATATATATATATATATATATATATATATATATATATATATATATATATATATATATATATATATATATATATATATATATATACATACATACATACATACATACATACATACATACATACATACATACATACATACATACATACATACATACATACATACATACATACATACATACATACATACATACATACATACATACATACATACATACATACATACATACATACATACATACATTACATGCATGCATGCATGCATGCATGCATGCATGCATACATACATACATACATACATACATACATACATACATACATACATACATACATACATACATACATACATACATACATACATACATACATACATACATACATACATACATACATACATACATACATACATACATACATACATACATACATACATACATACGTTACCTGTGGTATCAATAATTCCAAATAATATGAGAATGACACTTATTTCAGCCACAAGTTCCATATTTTCGCACGTAACTGAGATACAAGAACTACAAGAAGTCGTTTAAACCCTCTAGGACCACCTGCTCCAATTAGAATATGGTCGCAAATTGTTTGTTTTTTTTACTAAGCTGTAAGATACAAATTATTGATTCATAGTAAAATAATTTTAGTACAAGTAGATTTTCATTGGTTAGATTCGCAAACACAATACTGGTAATATTCAATCAATGACTATGCAGGTCTAAAATAATTGGAACGCCATTGTTTTCAAGATATGGAACTAATGAATCAACATATTTTGAAGATCACGTGACGGAAAGAGAAAATAACATCATCAAGACCATATCACGAGAAATGTGACCAGGGTAATAATTCAGGAAGGAAGTGAAATCATTATAACATTAGGCAAAACAATATGAGCAACCATGTTGTAATTCTGATCTAATCTCCAGCTCTAATGAAGTTAAACATACTTTCGATTGATGATAATGTACCGTTCAAACAATAGAAAAATTAGAATGTGTTTTCCCTGGTCAGCAAAGCAAAACAAATGGAAAAGAGAGAGGGAAAGACAGAGTAACTATTTATTAGATAGGCAACAATCGAATTAAATTTTAAAAAAAAAACATCGTAATAAGAATATTTTGCGCCGTAAGCATATTTGGTAAAAAAAGGCAAGAAGGCAAATCAATGAAATGCAGAAAACTGCTATAAAGTTATAACACTGAGTTTGCCAGTGATTGTAAAACGTACGGCTACCAATAAAGTGACAAAATGAGAGCTTCATACCACTTGAATGTAGAGCAATAGCACATCATTACTAATTATTTGTGATTTCGATGACTAACAAATATTTTTGAACCGCATTAACTTCAGTCACATTTGCTATTTGCCTAGTGAAAAAATTAGATGTAGTTTTCTGTGCATGTCTGTGAGTCACCTTACAAGAAACTGAAACGCGACCAGTTGTGCAATTGGTGATGATTAACAACTGTGTTACGTTTCTGTAAAAAAGGAAGTGTTTGAAAAACCATTTTGTGACAACTTTAGATGTATCTTGGAAAAAAAACCCATACATATTAATGTGTCTGGTTATAACTCGATCTTAGTACAGTAAATGAAGACGATATTAGCTCAGGATGACACGCGTCTTCTTTAAAATCGCTAGAATGAACATTGACCAATACTTCTCTAATCGAATTTTACAGCATATTGTATGATCATTTCATGACAGAAGAGCAGTCGTATTTTGATTTGCCTGCGACACCCTTATGTCTCTCATTAAGCATAGTACGCATGCGCAATTCCAATAGTTGATTGACAAACCTCAATTAGGGACCATTTTGGTCAGAGATTTACACTGAGTCATTCGAAGGGAGTACTTTTCACGAAAGAAAAGTCAAGTGACTTGTTATACCTGTCAAGAGAAAGGACAATGGGCTCTAAAATGTCGCACAACGTCGACACACCTGAGAAATAAAGAGACAAACGCAAAAATACGTGTTAGCGGTATTAAGATAATGCCATTGATCACTAGAGCGTCCCAAAAATACAAACAATGAGAAAATATGGAATTTTTTTCAGCAGCAGCAGCTTCAGGAGAAGGAGACGAAATAGAACAAGAGCTTCCCTCAATGAGATTCAAAACAACACACGGAAATGAAACAATAGAAAGGTTCGTGTCAATGAAAAAGAAAGTAAAAGAAGAAAAAAAAATGGACGTTTGTGATGTGCTTTGGAATTTCTTTGCAATTCCATTTACAATGGAATATGTATAAAACAATAAAACAGCAAACAAACAACGTAAAGGCATTACTTTGTTATTAAGTAAGGATAAGATATTCTAATACCCCCCCTCTCTCTCTCTCTCTCTCTCTCTCTCTCTCTCTCTCTCTCTCTCTCTCTCTCTCTCTCTCTTTGTGAGGTGAATTTACAATTAGGCAAAGGTCAGTAACTGTCTTAAGCCCCACCCTACTGTCACTAGATACACTAGATAACCGGAAGTATAAACGTGAGGATAGTTTACTTTCCAGGTTTTTTATGTGTGAACAATTGCGGCCGGCAGCGTCAAGCGATTAGGTAAGTCTCCTGAAAACTCAGTTATGTACCTTGGTTGGAGATCAAAAGGGAGCCCGCAGGATTAACGGGGTGGACCAACCGAACTTTGACGGTTCAGTTGATTGAGGCAGGCCACCCGCATCCAATCGGAATTCCGCTACTGGGTGGGCTAACATTTAGATTCAGTGAACAAAAGTGACCGCAATCGAAACCAGTTAGCCTACCCAAGACTGTCGGAACACACTGATTACGGACAATTCGGCCCAAAGACAATACGACCCAAGACAATTCGGCCCAACTTGGACCGAATAAAAGACAATTCGGCCAAACGTGAAAGACAATTCGGCCCAACTCGAAGACAATTTAGCCCAACTTGGTGATAGCTGTATCAAGATTTTTTTTCTTCTTCAAGCAACAATTATATACTAAGTGAGATATATAATGAAAGTTAAAGAGAAGATATTTGACAATTGTTATAGGTAGTAAAATAAATTAAGCCTTAGGAACAAAACTGATCAAATATTAACAAACTAAGGTATTTTGATATTCTTTGAAAGAAAATAATCAGACTTCGTTCAATATATATATATATATATATATATATATATATATATATATATATATATATATATATATATATATATATATATATATGCACACACACATATACTTTTCATAGGTGACATTTTAGAATGTTTCTTAAATCTGACACATTTACTTTACTGTAGATATGGGTTGATTGGGAAAAAAATAAAATTGAAAGCTGCGCCGATTAATCGCTCGAAAACTTTTTTATATACAGAAAATGGTTGATAAAACTCTTGCTAAAGGAAGGAAGAAGAAGAGATTATTCGTATTGTATTTATTTATAAATACTCAAGTGCATTCGATTACGTACTTGAATATTATAAAATCATTGCCATTTTGTGTACAAATATTTTATTAATGTTTCAACCATTACTCATGTACAAAACGATGGGTTTTTTAACAGAGAAACTGTATAAATGTGCAATATTAATAGATTTCACATTATATCTTTTGGACTTACAACGGAGAGAAGCTTTATTGCTTTCATGTAATTTTCTTACTAATGTTCATTTGCGTCACGCGTACAGTTCAATAATTGGACTTGTACTGAAGCATGTTGTTAGAATTTGTATGTTATTATTTTTTTTTTGAATATCCAATAAATAAAGTCTGTTCTTTCTCCTAGCAACATATTTAATCTCGAGTTGTAACACAGTGCTTTAACATTCTTGTCTACAAGATTATTTTCGTCTTTTAATCGAAACTAGGAAAACAGAGGCGTTGAAGCTATGAACATATGTGTTCAGAATATTAGTAATGTTCGACTATATAATGTACCAAAAGTGAACATCGTTGAATTATTCACATTATTCATTAAGTTTTGATCATGAATTTAATATTTACGATAGAGCAATTGACACATTCCCCCCTAATAAATACATTTCATGACCATTTCGTATTCGTAAGCACATAAGGCCAAATGATTAAAGCAGATTCAACCATAGCCAAAAATCACAAAACCGATTCCACTCAGACCAACCATATTAGAGGAGAAACATCTTTCACGTAACCTTTGGTTTACTCCCATAACGTATATGCGCACGAGCAGCAACAAATAATAGGATAATGACAACATATAATATTTATATAAATGGCAAAGTCTTTACTGGTGATCACTGATTCACCTGATTCTGAATCTTTTTGTATGCTAATGTTATTACAAGCCATTTATCTTGATTTTAATATTGTTTTCCTAAAATACCTGCTGTTTAAAATTTATCTCAACGACACACAATCAAGTTTCTGGTAGTTATTGTAACATCTATTTTACCATAATCGGGTTTCCATACCCGTCTATCAATTTATTACGACTAATAGAAAAGATATTAAAAAAAAGCAATTCGTATAATAGCGTATGTTCCATGCATTCATTGTGTTCTGGAAGTTAGGCCACGACAACATGCGATTGCTTGTGACGTGTGTGGATTTTGGCAACATCCCACGTGCAACACTTTTAAATATATGCGTAAAGTTTCATATTATTAACAATAAGCTATAAATGTAATTTTTAATATTGACACCAATAACAACCATATTTGGCAAAAAAGTTAAATAATCAAGCAAAGCCTCTTTATTTAAGACAAGTAAGACAATTCTCAGCTAATAATGGCAATATTTAGTTTCATTTGTTCCTTCAAATCGCATGTGAATGTTTTATTTCTACATACTATAGAGTATGAATCTAAACCATTTATCAAGAAATTTTACATAATAAATTTTTATTTTAGGCATATCGTTGCTGACGTACAAGGAGGCTGTAAATAAAAGACGGGAAATCAGTTTTATATGCAGGCCGTTCAAAGAATTGACTCAGGTACGATATAAAACAACTAAAATATAAGAAATCATGTTTAAAACGTATGACCACGGCGGTGATAGGTGAAGACAAAGACGATCAGGTGAACCCATCTTTATTGTATTATAAACAAGTACAAATATAGTTAATTAATTTCTCAACATTCACGACGGTTTAGTAGAAATTAGCGTATGTTTTTATTTGCTGCTTATACTTGATATCTTTTCTATTTGTCTTTCTATCCAGCCTTAAAAATGTTGTGTTGTTATTTTTTTAAAATATAAATAGCCTCTTAATTCTTTTTCAATTTTGTCTTGACTTTCATTGCAACCACAACGCAAGGCACATCATTTAGCAAACGTCTATTTAAATAAATTTTAAAAAATCAATACAAATGAACCACGCATACACATGTAATAACGATATAGAATGTATGTCAAACAGGAAGAGTCAATAGTCTTCGCTAAGAAAATTATTCATCAATAATGAAATCGTCATTACATAACTAAGTTAATATTATTACAAAGTTGGAATGCACAAACCACATGTGTGTGACGATAACTCTTATTCAATCTTGATGTTATAACAAAGATATTACTGATTTACTTTAATTCCAATGACTTGTTTTTACACAATTATTATTTTCATTCTTTGTTCATTTTACGCAGAACATGTAGTTGCGTGTAGCATTTATTTTCTTGATCACTGAGGTACGACTGTGACATACTGCACAAGGATTTAATGCTACACATTTATAAACATTTCACAGTAAAACAAGGATTTAATATTTACGTAATAGTTGCTTTTATTAGACACGCTACTAATAATTGGTGTTTGATACGTAAATGGGCCTTTTTGGTTTGGGCCTTTTAGGACCGGGCCTTTTAAGCACTGGTCCATTTTGGTCGTAGGCCTTTCTGGTACCGATCCGTTTTGACCCGTAACAGTTTTACCCAATTACTGGGATTGTTTAGTATGTAGAATTACTTTGTAGTGTTTCATTTATGTGCTTGTTTGAGACATGAATTTGAGTTACAAAAGAAGAAGAAGAAGAAGAAGAAGAAGAAGAAGAAGAAGAAGAAGAAGAAGAAGAAGAAGAAGAAGAAGAAGAAGAAGAAGAAGAAGACGACGACGAAGAAGAAGAAGAAGAAGAAGAAGAAGAAGAAGAAGAAGAAGAAGAAGAAGAAGAAGAAGAAGAAGAAAAAGTCTTTTCTACAGTACCCATATCTAGTAACTTTCAAGTCGATGACATTTTTACATATATTGCTAAAACCCTAAGCAGCAAAAACTGAAGTACTACTAGTCAGTGAGGATTAACACCAAGACCAAATTAAAGTACTGATAGCAAACAACGGACCCTTTCCGATTAAGCAGATTGTGTACCAATATTCTATAAAAAAAATCACACCTTCTTTTACCTGTTTTTTTTTAGATTTATTTAATATGTTAGGAAATTCTGATAATCGCAATTAAGACGCAAATACAAATCTCTACAATCACAACTCTTTCCAGTGCCTCCGGGTTCAACAGATATTGACGTGTCGTACGATTTTAACAGGTTTTTATTTAAACGATTACTGACTGAAAGATTACGGACAATTCGGCCCAAAGATAATTCGACCCAAGACAATTCGGCCCAACTTAGACCGAAAATAAGACAATTCGGCCAAACGTGAAAGACAATTCGGCCCAACTCGAAGACAATTTGGCTCAGCTTTGTGAAAGTTGTATCAAGTGGTTTTTTTTCTTCAAGCAACACTTAGATACTAAGTAAGATATATAATATAAGTTCTAGAGAATATATTTGACAATTTTTATAGGTAGTAAAATAAATTTAGCTTTAAGAACAAAATTGATCAAATATTAACAAACTAAGGTATTTTGATATTCTTTGAAAGAAAATAATCAGGCTTCATATATATATATATATATATATATATATATATATATATATATATATATATATATATATATATATATATATATATATATATATATATATATATATATATATACACACACACACACACACACACACACACACACACATACTTTTCATACGTGACATTTTAGAATGTTTCTTAAATCTGGCACATTTACTTTGAAAAAAAAATAAAATTGGAAGCTGCGCCGATTAATCGCTCAAAAACTTTTTATATACAGAAACTTGTTGATAAAACTTTTGGTAAAGAAAGGAAGAGATTATGCATATCGTATTTATTTATAAATACTCAAGTCCATTCAATTACCTACTTGAATATTATAAAATCATTGCCATTTTGTGTACAAATATTTTATTAATGTTTCAACCATTACTCATGTACAAAACGATGGTTTTTTATACAGAGAAACTGTATAAATGTGCAATATTCATAGATTTCACATTATAGTTTTTGGACTTACAACGGAGAGAAGCTTGATTGCTTTCATGTAATTTTCCTACTAATGTTCATTTGTGTCACGCGTACAGTTCAATAATTAGACTTATATTGAAGCATGTTGTTAGAATTTGTATGTTATTATTTTCTTTTGAATATCAAATAAATATAATCTGTTCTTTCTGCTAGCAACATGTTTAATCTTGAGTTCTAACACAGTGCTTCAACATTCTTGTCTACAAGATTTTTTTCGTCTTTTAATCGAAACTAGGAAAACAAAGGCGTTGATGTTATGAAATATGTGTTCAGAATATTAGTAATGTTTGACTATATAATGTACCAAAAATGAACATCGTTGAATTATTTCCATTATCCATTAAGTTTTGATCATGAATTTAATATTTACGATAGAGCAATTGACACATTCCTCTAATAAATATATTCCATGACCATTTTATATTCGTAAGCACATAAGGCCAAATGATTAAAGCAGATTCAACCATAGCCAAAAATCATCCTTGCGTTTTACAGGAAGCGTTTCGGAGTCCCCCGTCTCGGAGAGAGAGAGAGAGAGAGAGAGAGAGAGAGAGAGAGAGAGAGAGAGAGAGAGAGAGAGAGAGAGAGAGAGAGAGAGAGAGAGAGAGAGAGAGAGAGAGAGAGAGAGAGAGAGAGAGAGAGTGTGTGTGTGTGTGTGTGTGTGTGTGTGTGTGTGTGTCGAACAGTCAGAGTCGACAAATCAGAATTGATTGAGAGACTAGGGATAAGGAAGTAGAGGAGGAGAAGTAGCTGGGAGGGGCAACAGTGGAGGAGTATGGGAATGATCCCAGAGAGAATAACACGGAAAGAATCAGGAGATGAATAAAAAATCAAGGACAGGGCGAAGCTCTCACACTGTAACTCATATGATGAGATAGGCTCAAAGGGTCGAGCGAAATGGGTACATTGTGATGTTCTAGTGATTGAAGGGCCCCACGATTCACCCAAAACTTGCCCAAAATCCACCACAAACATATTATATAAATCAAATTAAACATACCCAAAACCACACAAAAAAAAGAAAACATAGGAAAGAGTACTATCTTGTTGAAACAGATAAATTATACTGCTTTTCTTTACATCGGATGGAAATGACAAAAGGGAGGCAAATGTTACTGGTTTGATCCCCCTATGCTGGTTATAAAGTCAAAGGCGGATCCAGCCAATACGTTCCAAGTATAAATGGCATCACTATGATGTAAATAACGGACCATCAGATTGCCATACATGCTGTAACAAGTATAATTTGCTACATCAAATATATTTGTTTAATTATTGTTGTTGTTGTTGTTGTTGTTGTTGTTGTTGTTGTGCTTAACGCCATTTTTCAGCACACGATGGGCTATTCATGGCGGCCAGTATTAATGGTGGAGGAAGAAACCGGGAAATCACCGGAAAGAACCACCGACCCACGAGAAGCTACTGGTAAGCTTTCTTACATATCCACATTCGCCGAATCCTAGATTCGAACCCACGCAGACAGAGGTGAGATGGCAGTGATCTTTAACGGACAGCGCTTTAGGCCTCTCGGCCACTTGAATTCAATTGTGCAAAATGGATCCAAAGCGAGCCAAGAAATATCCTGGTAAAAGTTGTAGTGCAACTTGTGCATCTGATTGTGTTTACTGTAGTACGTGTGGAAATTGGTACCACAGACAGCGTCAGTCTATGAATGAAGAAGAATTAAGACAATGGGGAAAATTGGATTTGGATTATGTGCTTTTCTCCTGTCGTTCTTTGAATGAATCAAGGTAAGACTTTGTCAGTGCACTGCAACGTATCGAGACGGTGAGTAAATGACAAACTTAGTTAAAAGTTATAAATGGTTAAAATTCTGAACTGCAATATATCTCTATCACAACATTCAGTGTAGATTTCTTGTTTGCGTCACCACATAGCTACCAGATATAACGTCTCCAATAGCAAACATTTAGTCCCCAGGTATGAAAAAATACATATAGACAAAACAGAACGAAATAATTAAAACATATGCATTTTAATTATGTATCTTTACAACTCTAAATGATGTATTTAGCATTTACGGGAAACTTTCTTGTCTTAAGAATTATATCTCTCTATAAAAACTTTAAATTTTCATACAGTTAAGTTGCGTCACATGCAAATGACGAATTCTGGATGATTTGGACCATGGCTTCATAATAACAGAATGCACAATTATTTTCAGCATGTAAATTTACCTCATACTGTTATTAACATAGTTGTAACCGAAATCAAAACAATATATATGAGGTATCTCATATATATATATATATATATATATATATATATATATATATATATATATATATATATATATATAGATATATATATATATATTTAAGCATTATAAATATATGTGGCATACATAATAACAATGTTGAAACAAATCGGTTCATGCAATACTGTTCAAAGAGGAACCATTTAATCAACTTTTGATTATATGCCGGCATCCGCAATCTCAATGTATACATTGTTTGCATTAATTAGCATACTAACTAAGCATGTGATTTTTAAAATTTATGTATCAATATACAGTGACCAAGAACAAAAGGCTTAATCAATTTCATTCGTCACGACTCAGTAACAATATATATATATATATATATATATATATATATATATATATATATATATATATATATATATATATATATATATATATATATATATATATATATATATATATATATATATATTAATTTGCGGAGCGCAATATATGGCTCTGGCAATTATAAATTATTTGGCCCTTCCTATATGTAATTGATGAAACCACATCATCAGAAAAGACAAGAATAATTACCCAATTTTTAAATAAGCATCTCCATTCCAATACGTCGAAGTACATACATTCATCCAATGGAAAATTCCAATGCATCCGGCTAAAACTAGATGCGGGACGCAAACCTGAATAAAGAAAGCGTGCAAAGGCGGAACGAACATCGCAAAAGAAATGGCGATAATAGTGAGCATTGAGCTGTGCTTATTGAACTATAAGTCAACTTTAAGGAATTTTAAGTTACCTAATACACAGGTTGCTATCATTACTGAAATTGATGATAAAAAATAATGATACTTTCAATTGTTTGTTTTTGTTTTGTAATATTAGGTCAATGTCATTTTACAGTTATGTCTTTGATGGGCAATTATTTACTTCAAAGAAACAAAGCAAACAAACAAACAAAAAAAAACCAAACAAACAAACAAAAAACAAGGTGGAAATACATTTTATCATTAAAATCCGTAGTGACTGGATTGGATATGCTATAAACTGCCACAAAAGGAAAAGTTACGACAGCTCGCTGATGAAAAAAGATCTCAGAGGAAGAGGATGCAGTTCCAACCAAGACCTGACTCAAACTTCAAGTGTAGCAACTGTAGCAAGGATTGTCACTCCCGTGTGGGGGCTTTATAGTCACAGAAGACGCTGTACAACTACAAACTGGGACACCTCTCATGGGCGCATTTCCATCGTCTCTTGAGACTAACGGAAGCCAACAACAACAACAACAAACTGCCACACTACATACATCGCAGCAATATTACTGAAAAGTTGTTAAAGCTAGGCTAAAAATTCAAATCACACACACACACACACACACACACACACACACACACACACACACACTATTTTGATTCCTGCTGGCTTTGGTATTCCAAACGGTTATATATATTTCATATGGATAACAGATCCAAATGCATTCCTGGCATAATGAATAATCATTGGATGAACATGATACTGCGTTTGTTCTTCTGCAGTTAGTCGGATGTATTTTAAAATTTATGTCATTATTTTATATAGCATTTTATATCTCTAATTGAATAATTTAAATAAGCCAGTTAAATATATAAAATATTACATAAATATAATGTTAAAATTACGAGATATTGCCAAGAAGAGCCTTATACAAGCAGAAAAAACTGATAGGGCATTTTCTGGGTATGATAACAGCTATAAATTAGATAATCAAAACATTTTTTTCAAATTTTAACTTCAAATTTATTTCATCTTTGATAATGTAAATTTCGAATATGAAATTGCAAAATCATATTTAACGGCTTAATCACGAAAAATATTTCCTCAGTCGCAGATGAAATACATCAGGAAATAAAAAAAATTGGAGGAATTTACTATATCGGGATCAGGTTGGAAATTTGAAATTATAAAAAAAGTTTTATTTCACACAAAGAAATATAACGTACTCCGCGCAAGTTCTTATGTTTATCTCCCTCAAAAATTAAAAACAAAAAATGCTGCATAAATGTAAAAACAAAACTATGACAACTAATGTTATCGTTGGATAATTTTATCTGCTAGACATCCTGAAAGTTGTAAGTGCGATCGAGTTGAGAAATATTTGCCGTACAAAGGTGAACTAAATTTTAACGGAATAACTTGTCCAGTGGCAGAGAATCAGATACCAAAGATTCATTATATATTTGGCACTCTGATGGTCTGTTTTTACTTCACAATGAGGTCGTTTATACCTGGAACGTATTGACTGGGTCTGCCTTTGACTTCATAACCAACGTACGGGATTAATCCAATAACATTTGTCTCCCTTTTGCCACTTCCATTCGATGTAAATACTAAATGCGGCATAATTTATCGTCTGTTTTAACAAGATAGTACTTTTCCCACTGTTTTCTTGTGGTTTAGGCTATGTTTCATTTGATTTACATAATACTTGTGGTAGTTTGGGGCAGGTTTTGGATAGATTTGGGCAGGTTTTGAGTGGTTTTGGGTACATCATGCGGCCGGTGATTGAATATTTGATTGTCAATTGAATTGTTATTTAAGTTCACCTATTATACTTTTATTATTTCATTGTCGGCATAGCTGACTGGGGGCTTAGAGCTATATACCAACATTCATTAACTTGTGAATCATAATCGAGCCTGGGTGGGTACCATATCTAAATAAATTTTGGGAAAATCCCATCCCAACTTCTTACAAACCATAAAAGGGTATAATGAACCAGCCACAACTACCGAGGGGCCCGTTAAACTCCTCAAAAACTTATGGTTACGATTTGTTGTCTTATTTTTCACCAATTAATTATATATCTAAACATCGATACGCCGTGCGAAGACTTGTGACAAGTTACAATTACATCTTACTCAGATATAAAAAGGATTGAAAAGGGGGAGAACAATGGTATGACTCTCTCTCTCTCTCTCTCTCTCTCTCTCTCTCTCTCTCTCTCTCTCTCTCTCTCTCTCTCGTATGATTGTTAAGCCCTGTCATGCATGTGTGTGTGTGTGTGTGTGTGTGTGTGTGTGTGTGTGTGTGTGTGTGTGTGTGTGTGATTTGGACTTTTAACGTAACTCTAAGAAAGTTTCAGTCATATCGTTACGATGTCTTGCTGCTGTGTGGCAGTTTATTGTAATGTCTAGTACTGAGCATCATGCTGCAGACATGCAGCATGATGTCCCACCCAGTCACATTATACTGACACCAGGTCGACCTCACGCATAATGCAAAATTAATAATAATAATAATATAAATAATAATAATAATAATAATAATAATAATAATAATAATAATAATAATAATAATAATGTTATTGTTATTATTAATAATTAAAATAATTAAAATAATAATGATAATGATGAAAAAAATCGTCACCCAAGCCGTTTTTGAGATATTCTCCTTACCCCAAACCCACGTAAATAAGGGGAGAAAGCTCCACTGACGTATGCATATCCCTGCTTATCCAAGTATCCACGTATCCACGTATCTACGTACTTACGTATCCACCTACCCACACAAAGTTCGAAAACCGGAAAAGGCGAGACCATAGCGAGTTTGGAAAAGTTAAAAAGCGAAAAAGAACCAAGAAGAACAGCCACAGTGAAGTTGGAATGAACCAGAGAAAGAAGATTATGAAGTTGTACAGGGCAATGACTCGGATTGTTCAGCCGATTCTATGATGAACCAATTCTATCATTTAAACAGATCGGCTGTTTATGTAAGTATATCTGTGTTTAAATTTCGGTATATGATTTATTTCGAAAAGAAGTTTATCTTTCTAATGTAAAGTATTATCACAATTGTTTATGAATTTATTCAATTGTTGTCTTTCATGCTCGTTACATTGTTTTATATATCTACTCAAATCTCTATTTCACCTATAAGCTTCACACTTTATATTATTTACTCGATCCAGCAACAAAACCGAGGGAGATCATCCTCTAGATAACGATAACCCAATAAAGCGGACACCTTGTTAGAAGGTACAGTCCCACATACACCCGCCAGCCATCCGCACCTTCGCCCCACCCACAAAGGTAAAATCTCTAAAGCAACAAACCACTTACCTGTATTTTGATCAAAGGCAATATAATCCTAAATGTATCGACACTTAAGGGCACGTCACCAAGCTGGCAAGAATGAGATCGTTCACTAGCAAAACGCACTATCGCGTTACAATATCGATGTTATTCCGAAAGAAATTTAGTGTTTAGTGTGCTGATGTGCAGATAGCATGGAATAGTTTTAACTTACTAACGATTAAGATGCATTATAATAGTATAGTCCAAAATGTCTCTAAATAAATTTACAATAATCCAAAACTAATGATTTATTCTTAAATTCGAAGTGGACTTGGTAATTCAAATGCAATTTTGACTAAATAAATCATCTCATATTAATAAATGAATGCAAAAAGAAAAGACTGACTACATTGCAGATGTTAATGTAGGGAATAAAGTACACAATATGATGGCCTGGATGAGGGTAAACTTAATATAAATCTCCTTCAAACTGTAAAGAAAACTCAGTTTCAGGAATATTTAGGGTCAGATTTAGATGTTTTACATATAATGCAAAGCCAAGCAAACATGTTTACGCACAAATAATAATAATCTTATTTAAATGTAAAATTATAGAAAAAAAATTATCTACGTAATATTTTGCTTATACAAATGATTTTGGTCAGCTAGGCCCAAATCCTTACCCTCAAGTATGGACAAATTTCAATCACACACTACAAATTATATTCATAAAATATAATTATAAAAACCACCCAACTCCCAAAACAAATCAAATATATGTAGCAATAGATGCACTGATAGATGGATAGATAACTTACACATTACACGTTGTAAGTAATCTCATTATCGTACTTAAAATTCAGCTTGTTTTATATTTTCCGATTACATACTTGACAACATAGACATATATCTACAATAAATTCATCGCTCTCTGTCTGTCTGTCTGTCTGTCTGTCTGTCTGTCTGTCTGTCTGTCTGTCTCTGTTTCTCTCTCTCTCTCCGCTTAAAGCTTCAGACCAATGTATTTGAAATAGATGTAACCAATAAATTCATCGCTCTCTGTCTGTCTGTCTGTCTGTCTGTCTGTCTGTCTGTCTGTCTATGTCTCTGTTTCTCTCTGTCTCTCTCTCTCTCTCTCTCTCTCTCTCTCTCTCTCTCTCTCGTATGATTGTTAAGCCCTGTCATGCATGTGTGTGTGTGTGTGTGTGTGTGTGTGTGTGTGTGATTTGGACTTTTAACGTAACTCTAAGAAAGTTTCAGTCATATCGTTACGATGTCTTGCTGCTGTTCTTTCTGCTAGCAACATGTTTAATCTTGAGTTCTAACACAGTGCTTCAACATTCTTGTCTACAAGATTTTTTTCGTCTTTTAATCGAAACTAGGAAAACAAAGGCGTTGATGTTATGAACATATGTGTTCAGAATATTAGTAATGTTTGACTATATAATGTACCAAAAATGAACATCGTTGAATTATTTCCATTATTCATTAAGTTTTGATCATGAAATTAATATTTACGATAGAGCAATCGACACATTCCTCTAATAAATATATTCCATGACCATTTCATATTCGTAAGCACATAAGGCCAAATGATTAAAGCAGATTCAACCATAGCCAAAAATCATCCTTGCGTTTTACAGGAAGCGTTTCGGAGTCCCCCGTCTCGGAGAGAGAGAGAGAGAGAGAGAGAGAGAGAGAGAGAGTGTGTGTGTGTGTGTGTGTGTGTGTGTGTGTCGAACAATCAGAGTCGACAAGTCAGAGTTGATTGAGAGACTAGGGACTAGGGAAGTAGAGGAGGAGAAGTAGCTGGGAGGGGCAACAGTGGAGGAGTATGGGAATGATCCCAGAGAGAATAACACGGAAAGAATCAGGAGATGAATAAAAAATCAAGGACAGGGCGAAGCTCTCACACTGTAACTCATATGATGAGATAGGCTCAAAGGGTCGAGCGAAATGGGTACATTGTGATGTTCGAGTGATTGAAGGGTCCCACGATTCACCCAAAACTTGCCCAAAATCCACCACAAACATATTATATAAATCAAATTAAACATACCCAAAACCACACAAAAAAAAGAAAACATGGGAAAGAGTACTATCTTGTTGAAACAGATAAATTATACTGCTTTTCTTTACATCGGATGGAAATGACAAAAGGGAGGCAAATGTTACTGGTTTGATCCCCCTATGCTGGTTATAAAGTCAAAGGCGGATCCAGCCAATACGTTCCAAGTATAAATGGCATCACTATGATGTAAATAACGGACCATCAGATTGCCATACATGCTGTAACAAGTATAATTTGCTACATCAAATATATTTGTTTAATTGTTGTTGTTGTTGTTGTTGTTGTTGTTGTTGTGCTTAACGCCATTTTTCAGCACACGATGGGCTATTCATGGCGGCCAGTATTAATGGTGGAGGAAGAAACCGGGAAATCACCGGAAAGAACCACCGACCCACGAGAAGCTACTGGTAAGCTTTCTTACATATCCACATTCGCCGAATCCTAGACTCGAACCCACGCAGACAGAGGTGAGATGGCAGTGATCTTTAACGGACAGCGCTTTAGGCCTCTCGGCCACTTGAATTCAATTGTGCAAAATGGATCCAAAGCGAGCCAAGAAATATCCTGGTAAAAGTTGTAGTGCAACTTGTGCATCTGATTGTGTTTACTGTAGTACGTGTGGAAATTGGTACCACAGACAGCGTCAGTCTATGAATGAAGAAGAATTAAGACAATGGGGAAAATTGGATTTGGATTATGTGCTTTTCTCCTGTCGTTCTTTGAATGAATCAAGGTAAGACTTTGTCAGTGCACTGCAACGTATCGAGACGGTGAGTAAATGACAAACTTAGTTAAAAGTTATAAATGGTTAAAATTTTGAACTGCAATATATCTCTATCACAACATTCAGTGTAGATTTCTTGTTTGCGTCACCACATAGCTACCAGATATAACGTCTCCAATAGCAAACATTTAGTCCCCAGGTATGAAAAAATACATATAGACAAAACAGAACGAAATAATTAAAACATATGCATTTTAATTATGTATCTTTACAACTCTAAATGATGTATTTAGCATTTACGGGAAACTTTCTTGTCTTAAGAATTATATCTCTCTATAAAAACTTTAAATTTTCATACAGTTAAGTTGCGTCACATGCAAATGACGAATTCTGGATGATTTGGACCATGGCTTCATAATAACAGAATGCACAATTATTTTCAGCATGTAAATTTACCTCATACTGTTATTAACATAGTTGTAACCGAAATCAAAACAATATATATGAGGTATCTCATATATATATATATATATATATATATATATATATATATATATATATATATATATATATATATATATATATATATATATATATAAGCATTATAAATATATGTGGCATACATAATAACAATGTTGAAACAAATCGGTTCATGCAATACTGTTCAAAGAGGAACCATTTAATCAACTTTTGATTATATGCCGGCATCCGCAATCTCAATGTATACATTGCTTGCATTAATTAGCATACTAACTAAGCATGTGATTTTTTAAGTTTATGGATCAATTTAAAGTGACCAAGAACAAAAGGCTTAATCCATTTCATTCGTCACGACTCAGTAACAATATATATATATATATATATATATATATATATATATATATATATATTAATTTGCGTCGCGCACTATATGGCTCTGGCAATTATAAATTATTTGGCCCTTCCTATATGTAATTGATGAAACCACATCATCAGAAAAGACAAGAATAATTACCCAATTTTTAAATAAGCATCTCCATTCCAATACGTCGAAGTACATACATTCATCCAATGGAAAATTCAATGCATCCGGCTAAAACTAGATGCGGGATGCAAACCTGAATAAAGAAAGCGTGCAAAGGCGGAACGAACATCGCAAAAGAAATGGCGATAATAGTGAGCATTGAGCTGTGCTAATTGAACTATAAGTCAACTTTAAGGAATTTTAAGTTACCTAATACACAGGTTGCTATCATTACTGAAATTGATGATAAAAAATAATGATACTTTCAATTGTTTGTTTTTGTTTTGTAATATTAGGTCAATGTCATTTTACAGTTATGTCTTTGATGGGCAATTATTTACTTCAAAGAAACAAAGCAAACAAACAAAAAAAAACCAAACAAACAAACAAAAAACAAGGCGGAAATACATTTTATCATTAAAATCCGTAGTGACTGGATTGGATATGCTATAAACTGCCACAAAAGGAAAAGTTACGACAGCTCGCTGATGAGAAAAGATCTCAGAGGAAGAGGATGCAGTTCCAACCAAGACCTGACTCAAACTTCAAGTGTAGCAACTGTAGCAAGGATTATCACTCCCGTGTGGGGCTTTATAGCCACAGAAGACGCTGTACAACTACAAACTGGGACACCTCTCATGGGCGCATTTCCATCGTCTCTTGAGACTAACGGAAGCCAACAACAACAACAACAAACTGCCACACTACATACATCCCAGCAATATTACTGAAAAGTTGTTAAAGCTAGGCTAAAAATTCAAATCACACACACACACACACACACACACACACACACACACACACACACACACACACACACACATACACACACTATTTTGATTCCTGCTTGCTTTGGTATTCCAAACGGTTATATATATTTCATATGGATAACAGATCCAAATGCATTCCTGGCATAATGAATAATCATTGGATGAACATGATACTGCGTTTGTTCTTCTGCAGTTAGTCGGATGTATTTTAAAATTTATGTCATTATTTTATATAGCATTTTATATCTCTAATTGAATAATTTAAATAAGCCAGTTAAATATATAAAATATTACATAAATATAATGTTAAAATTACGAGATATTGCCAAGAAGAGCCTTATACAAGCACAAAAAACTGATACGGCATTTTCTGGGTATGATAACAGCTATAAATTAGATAATCAAAACATTTTTTTTCAAATTTTAACTTCAAATTTATTTCATCTTTGATAATGTAAATTTCGAATATGAAATTGCAAAATCATATTTAACGGCTTAATCACGAAAAATATTTCCTCAGTCGCAGATGAAATACATCAGGAAATAAAAAAAAATTGGAGGAATTTACTATATCGGGATCAGGTTGGAAATTTGAAATTATAAAAGTTTTATTTCACACAAAGAAATATAACGTACTCCGCGCAAGTTCTTATGTTTATCTCCCTCAAAAATTAAAAACAAAAAATGCTGCATAAATGTAAAAACAAAACTATGACAACTAATGTTATCGTTGGATAATTTTATCTGCTAGACATCCTGAAAGTTGTCAGTGCGATCGAGTTGAGAAATATTTGCCGTACAAAGGTGAACTAAATTTTAACGGAATAACTTGTCCAGTGGCAGAGAATCAGATACCAAAGTATCATTATATATTTGGCACTCTGATGGTCCGTTTTTACTTCACAATGAGGCCGTTTATACCTGGAACGTATTGACTGGGTCTGCCTTTGACTTCATAACCAACGTACGGGATTAATCCAATAACATTTGTCTCCCTTTTGCCACTTCCATTCGATGTAAATACTAAATGCGGCATAATTTATCGTCTGTTTTAACAAGATAGTACTTTTCCCACTGTTTTCGTGTGGTTTAGGCTATGTTTCATTTGATTTACATAATACTTGTGGTAGTTTGGGGCAGGTTTTGGATAGATTTGGGCAGGTTTTGAGTGGTTTTGGGTACATCATGCGGCCGGTGATTGAATATTTGATTGTCAATTGAATTGTTATTTAAGTTCACCTATTATACTTTTATTATTTCATTGTCGGCATAGCTGACTGGGGGCTTAGAGCTATATACCAACATTCATTAACTTGTGAATCATAATCGAGCCTGGGTGGGTACCATATCTAAATAAATTTTGGGAAAATCCCATCCCAACTTCTTACAAACCATAAAAGGGTATAATGAACCCGCCACAACTACCGAGGGCCCCGTTAAACTCCTCAAAAACTTATGGTTACGATTTGTTGTCTTATTTTTCACCAATTAATTATATATCTAAACATCGATACGCCGTGCGAAGACTGGTGACAAGTTACAATTACATCTTACTCAGATAAAAAAAAGGATTGAAAAGGGGGAGAACAATGGTTGTGGAGGGCTCCATGCCTGTGCTTGCTTTAGTCCTCAAAATGACTCTCTCTCTCTCTCTCTCTCTCTCTCTCTCTCTCTCTCTCTCTCTCTCTCTCTCTCTCTCTCTCTCTCTCGTATGATTGTTAAGCCCTGTCATGCATGAGTGTGTGTGTGTGTGTGTGTGTGTGTGTGTGTGTGTGTGTGTGTGTGATTTGGACTTTTAACGTAACTCTAAGAAAGTTTCAGTCATATCGTTACGATGTCTTGCTGCTGTGTGGCAGTTTATTGTAATGTCTAGTACTGAGCATCATGCCGCAGACATGCAGCATGATGTCCCACCCAGTCACATTATACTGACACCAGGTCGACATCACGCATAATGCAAAATTAATAATAATAATAATATAAATAATAATAATAATAATAATAATAATAATAATAATAATAATAATAATAATAATAATAATAATAATAATAATAATAATAATAATAATAATAATAATAATAATAATAATAATAATGTTATTGTTATTGTTATTGTTATTATTAATAATTAAAATAATTAAAATAATAATGATAATGATGAAAAAAATCGTCACCCAAGCCGTTTGTGAGATATTCTCCTTACCCCAAACCCACGTAAATAAGGGGAGAAAGCTCCACTGACATATGCATATCCCTGCTTATCCAAGTATCCACGTATCCACGTATCTACGTACTTACGTATCCACCTACCCACACAAAGTTCAAAAACCGGAAAAGGCGAGACCATAGCGAGTTTGGAAAAGTTAAAAAGCGAAAAGGACCAAGAAGAACAGCCACAGTGAAGTTGGAATGAACCAGAAAAAGAAGATTATGAAGTTGTACAGGGCAATGACTCGGATTGTTCACCCGATTCTATGATGAACCAATTCTATCATTTAAACAGATCGGCTGTTTATGTAAGTATATCTGTGTTTAAATTTCGGTGTATGATTTATTTCGAAAAGAAGTTTATCTTTCTAATGTAAAGTATTATCACAATTGTTTATGAATTTATTCAATTGTTGTCTTTCATGCTCGTTACATTCTGTTTTATATATCTACTCAAATCTCTATTTCACCTATAAGCTTCACACTTTATATTATTTACTCGATCCAGCAACAAAACCGAAGGAGATCATCCTCTAGATAACGATAACCCAATAAAGCGGACACCTTGTTAGAAGGTACAGTCCCACATACACCCGCCAGCCATCCGCACCTTCGCCCCACCCACAAAGGTAAAATCTCTAAAGCAACAAACCACTTACCTGTATTTTGATCAAAGGCAATATAATCCTAAATGTATCGACACTTAAGGGCACGTCACCAAGCTGGCAAGAATGAGATCGTTCACTAGCAAAACGCACTATCGCGTTACAATATCGATGTTATTCCGAAAGAAATTTAGTGTTTAGTGTGCTGATGTGCAGATAGCATGGAATAGTTTTAACTTACTTACGATTAAGATGCATTATAATAGTATAGTCCAAAATGTCTCTAAATAAATTTACAATAATCCAAAACTAATGATTTATTCTTAAATTCGAAGTGGACTTGGTAATTCAAATGCAATTTTGACTAAATAAATCATCTCATATTAATAAATGAATGCAAAAAAAAAAAAGACTGACTACATTGCAGATGTTAATGTAGGGAATAAAGTACACAATATGATGGCCTGGATGAGGGTAAACTTAATATAAATCTCCTTCAAACTGTAAAGAAAACTCAGTTTCAGGAATATTTAGGGTCAGATTTAGATGTTTTACATATAATGCAAAGCCAAGCAAACATGTTTACGCACAAATAATAATAATAATCTTATTTTAATGTAAAATTATAGAAAAAAAATTATCTATGTAACATTTTTCTTATACAAATGACTTTGGTCAGCTAGGCCCAAATCCTTACCCTCAAGTATGGACAAATTTCAATCACACACTACAAATTATATTCATAAAATATAATTATAAAAACCACCCAACTCCCAAAACAAATCAAATATATGTAGCAATAGATGCACTGATAGATGGATAGATAACTTACACATTACACGTTGTAAGTAATCTCATTATCGTACTTAAAATTCAGCTTGTTTTATATTTTCCGATTACATACTTGACAACATAGACATATATCTACAATAAATTCATCGCTCTCTGTCTGTCTGTCTGTCTGTCTGTCTCTGTCTCTCTCTCTGTCTGTCTCTCTCTCTCTGTCTGTCTGTCTGTCTGTCTCTCTCTCTCTCTCTCTCTCTCTCTCTCTCTCTCTCTCTCTCTCTCTCTCTCTCTCTCTCTCTCTCTCTCTCTCTCTCTCTCTCTCTCTCTCTCTCTCTCTCCGCTTAAAGCTTCAGACCAATGTATTTGAAATAGATGTAACCGATGCATAATAAAGTGATATATGTAGTTTTATACTAGGTATAATTACAGCTGTGGACGTCTAATACCGCCACGGTAATATGGTCCCAGTATACTAATTTATCAGCTTTGCGAAACCAGATCTTGCAAGTTACAATTTCTGACTGATACAAAAATGTTTTCTTAGCTAAACTTAATTTACAATTGGACTGTTCTAATGTTATCACATTTAATCTATGTGAAACTGCATCATACAACGTCAGTCCTACTTCATGATTAGGAAACGATAATGGATTGTCTCTTAGTATTAAAACATTAATAAATGCATCCTGTATGACAAAGACTTGTCTTTCTATTGAAACAAAACAAAATCCTAGAGGGGACAAAAATAATCTTCTCAAGCAATGGGTTTCTAAAACAATGGGTGTCTTAGAGCGTGTATCTACACAATGGGCAAAACAATAATGCGTATTAAATAATTAGTTCCCGTTTGTACTGAAAACGATTTTAAATGTTACAAATATTTTACTTCCTCTTCTGAACTTAATAACATTTGTCTGCTATCCTACGGATTAGCAATGGTATGCTGGGAAATGTATATCACCTACGCATAAATTATATCCCTTGTAATTATATTCATTGTAATTATATCCATTGTAATTATATTCATTGTAATTATGTCCCTTGTAAATCTATTCCTTGTAATTATATCCCTGGCTAATACATTGTAATATCAATCCATTTATTTTTAGTATGAATATATTTTTATACAGGCAGCTTCAGTTCTTGCATAGCTTATTGGTATCCTATATTCTAATTAAATCTTTTGTTTAAAGGATATTGTTATTTTTACTACAAATAGTTTAAACATATTTTGTTTCTTTTATTTGTAGTTTAGATTACATTGTGCCCTTTCCCTTGCTTACAGCTGTAACTGTTTATGAATATCCGAATATCCGAAAATTCAACTTGTCTCTTTTAAGTAGGAAAGCAGATAACGGTGTTGCATAGTACATATTTTGCCTTATAATGTTACTGCCATTCGAGTATAGTAAATGACTAATAATGTCATAAATAGTTACGAGGTTCATTAACTTCACATTAATAATATTGAAATTATCAACATCATCATGATGTCAGTCTGTGTGTGCGTCCGTAAGACCTGCATTATTATTATTATTATTATTATTATTATTATTATTATTATTATTATTATTATTATTATTATTATTATTATTATTATTATTATTATTATTATTATTATTATTATGTTTATTATTATTATGTTTATTATTATTATTATTATTATTATTATTATTATTATTATTATTATTATTATTATTATTATTATTATTATTATTATTATTATTATTATTATTATTGATGTTTGTAAATAAGCAGTGGTTTCAGAAGTTTGATTTATCCAGTAGGGATAATTGTTAGTTGCTCGTTTGTAAATTACAAAAATTCTCAAATTATGAATCTAGTAAGTCTTCAAATTACTGTCCATGGTCACTGATCCAAGTGTCAGAAGATATAGGGAGTGGGGATTCTAGGCAGGTCCCTTGGTTATGTTTTTGGGACATAAAGTTGTGATCCTGTATATTCACTTTCAAACTACTGAGATTACAACTTAAATGAATTCGGTTGTACAAATTATACAAGAGACTTGGCCTTAGAGGGATAGATTGCGGAATGGGTAGGACAGAGTGGGGTTGTGTGGTATGTGCTTTACCAACATTATAGTTTTAGTCATCATCATCATCATCATCATCATCATTATCATCACCATCATCATCATCATCACCACCACCACCACCATCATCATCATCATCATCATCATCATCATCATCATCATCATCATCATCATCATCATCATCATCATCATCATCATCATCATCATTGATAGGCACCGATACGGACAATACAGATTGAAAACAACCCGGGTAATTTTGGATAAAGAACAAAATAAGACACATACATCGATAGATGAATGTGTGGGTGAAATGAGATCGAGGGTCAGATATGAAACCAAGAGTTTGGAGGTTACTTACTTTGTCTCGCATGGTAGATAGAGTCCGATGTCAGAATTTGTCGTAGGAGTAATATAAGGTATGATTTTGTTTTTCCTTCAGGTTATTTATTGTTTTTAACATTAAGCTCGCGTCAGCCACCTTTTTAACGAATCATATCACATCTCCAGTCTTTGAAGGAATTTACCTCGTACAAAAGACAAACTAGTTGAGAATTATCTAATCCCATTATGCCTTACGTGTTTCAAATCAAGCTTTGTTCCGTCCGCGCAATTTGTATAATTTGGATAAAACAACGTCATCAACGTCAACAGCGAGTGCGATCGTTACAGAAATGCTATTTTTAGTTTATGGAGCAGCCTAACGTACATCATAAGGCGCATGGTTAGGATGCGGATGCTAGCGTAGATAAAATTATAATTCTTTACAACTGTACTGTGTTATATACTATGTGCAAGGTATCAACGTCAATAACCAGTACAATTAAAATAAAGTGGACGAAACGAAGTCATGCAGAGGAGCATGAAGTCTTGAAAAAGAGAAAGGTCCTTCATGCCAATTTATTTGACGTTTGAAGTTGATCGTTTCTAAATTACTTTTATTATTAATGTTACAAACATAATGATAACTGATTTGTTTATTTCAGATCATGGATCAGGATTTTTGTTAGTCGATACTGCATCACTGAAAATGTGTCATATGACTGAGTTGCGAACACAATTTCTCAAAGTCTTCAGGTATCACACCACTTTTGTACTATATAGGCTGACATTAGTTCCTGTCGTGCTTTTACGGTGGTGATGTTGATGCTGATGATAATGGTGATGAAGATGAAGAAGACAAAAATGATAATTATGACGATGACAAAACGAACGATGATGGACAATTAGTGAAAGTAGTAGTAGTAGTAGTTGTAGTTGTAGTAGTAGTAGTGTTGACGTGGTGGTAGTTCTTCAGGTTGTGAATTCACTGAAGTAAAATGCACATTTCCTTCCTTAAGGGTGCATGACAAACACACACACAAACACAGACACACACACATACACACACAAACACACACATATCACTGAGTTTGGACATTTGTGATTCTTACAGAACCATAATAAAATAGGTCATAAGACACTACTGAAATTTTTTCCAAAAGTGAAATTAGACCATAGAAGAGAATGCAGCAAAATTTGTAAATATATTAATTTCACTAAATTCACTATTAATACATGTTTGAAATAAGCATCTGCATTATACTGAATCCAGGGTGAAATGTTTTGATAACGCAGACAAGGACTGTCGGTTACGTGGCGAACACCGGGCAACAATAGGGTATACGTAAACACAGGCCTTCATTATGGGTATGCTACGGTCGATGGTGTTCAACAAGCATGGAATATGGATTGGGCTAAACGATCGGGAACACGAGCAACATTGGATGTGGGCGATAGGTACAATAAATGTTAAATACAATGGATACTAGCACATTTTTTATATATAATTTTCTTATTCTTTTTTTTTCTACGTTGGACTTAATCTCATAACGCACATTTTCGGAGACACTCCCCAACCCCCCCGTTAGGAAAACAGCTTGCAATAAGATAAATTTGATGTGTTCTCTTGATTTGCGGCATCCGCCCCTGTGGTCTCTCGAGGAGTGCTCAATGATGTTTCTTATTCGCTTTCTTACATAGTTCTGCAATACATTGTAACATAAAAGCATGTAAATAATGCTGACATGTATTGGGGGGGAGAGCATGTGACACATTTAATTACTGTTCCACTCTAACGATATAAAATGTGTTACATGCCTTAATGATTTGTAGTTTAAAATCATCATCCTTTTTTATTTACAGACTCCTGTCATTTTACACTTATTCTTATCAGTTATTACTATTATATAAATGCCAAGTTTTCTTATTTTATTTAAAAAGGAGAGAGCTTGTGTAGCTTTAGAAACTGGGGGTGGGGGCAGAGTAATGGCACAACTCATCTGACAGACGACTGTGTGCATTTGAAGTACATCGATAGCGGGCAATGTCATGACTCGCCATGTCATTTGGGAACGTACTATTACATATACATATGCCAGTACCATAAGTACTTTGATGGTTTTAAATTTACAACACTTCTAGAAGTTAGTCGGATAAAGAAAAGTGGCAAACAGAATAGCTATAAAGAAATTTGTGTGCAACTGTAATACCAGAATTTTCAATTGTTATATGAAACAAAGGCGAGTATATCGTTTGCTTCATATTTTTGATTTAAAAAGAAAGTAAAACTTAAAATGTGTCTAATCTGAAAAAATAAATTACAAATTAAGAAAGAAGGGATGTTACAACTTGAGCAAAATAACATTTTTCAAGATTTCTATTTAACAACTTTGTCAACTAATTTAAAGACAAAGAAAGATTACTCTTGTTGTGATCTTTTCTCCCCCAAAGTATTTTAATTTACACCGACTCAATTAAAGGCATTATCATAATGCTTGCTTTATTTCAAATGTTTCTTATTCAGGTTTTTGAAAAGACAGTGTAGAATTAAATAATTGCATGTTAACTTTAGCTAAAATTAACAGAAAGGCGTAATCCCGAGATTATTTAAGTAATACATTTTATTTCATGTAACATGAAATAAAATTGCGTAGTCATGACGGTATATGGGCTGCTGCGTGCAGGCAAGGCGATGAGTGCCGATTACTCGCGTACCTGGGTTCGAAACTCGGTAGAGTACGAATTTAATTTCTCTAACCTGTATGATAAAATTGTTTGTATTAAAATATTAGTTCTGCCCACTATTATCAAGATTCTTCTACAGAATCCAGGGATAACACTGTCTGGTATATATATATATATATATATATATATATATATATATATATATATATATATATATATATATATATATATATATATATATATATATATATATATATATATATATATATATATATGTATGTATGTATGAAATTATACTTACTATGACATCAAAATCGAATGTGCGAAGAAGCACATCAACTTCTGCAATCAAATCCACTGCTGCTATAATGGCTTCATCGACAACCAGCCCAGCGACAGCATCAGTGACAACTTTTAGCCCATCACCTACTTCCCAAACAATGAAAATGGCTCCGAAAACTACTGCCATGTCAACATCTTCCTCATCTTCGTCAACAACAACCATTTCAACCGCTACGTCAGCAACAACAATTAATCCGACAACTGTATCTAAGACGACGGCGATCCCAATAAGCACAACCACAACTGCAACAATATCAACGACCCCAACATCTTCTTAATCGATAAAAATATTTTAACCACTTCTTCCGCAACAGTTCTAACAGAAACAAACTAAATCAACAACCATAATCTCCTTTTAGACCAAAAAGCGACTCAAGCAGCAAAGACAATATCCTCTGCTTTGACATCTCAGCGGGTGACAATAACAATCTTGCCAACGACTTCGACAACAACATTATCGGCAACCAGATTTTTGACAGTTACAACTCCTACTATACTAAACACATCAACACCAACGTCAGCAACTGATGAAAGGAATATACCTGATCCATTAGAATGTGAGTAAAGAAGACTTTAAGGAAAGTTGCGTGACCGAAACTGGAACTGTGTAGATGCCTACGCCAATATGATGTAGTTAAAGGGTAACGTTGAAAGTCAAATAAGGAACATAATTCGATAAGGTTTTGCAAGATAACATTGTAGGTCAAATAATCATTCAATCTAGATGTTCATTCTGTAATGCATCATGCCTGTCTGTTAAAATCTTCAACAATTACTGAGTGGAAGTTGAAGTTCAATCTTCTAAGTCAGATGGGGACTTAACTCTGTAAAATATATTATACATAGGCAAAATCTCACGTGACTTAGACATTTTCATATAAAGCAGCATACTAAACTTTATTTATGAAGTCCTTGAAAAGTTCTTGAGCAGAAACATGATTGATTTAAAGGCCAAGTTCGAAGTCAGATAATACTGATAAATGTTGCCCGAAAACGATAAAAATTACCTTAGTTTTGATATTTTTTAATGGTAAACCTTATACCAAATTTAATTTCCATCCATTAAAACCTCCAAAAGGCCTTGAGTCGGAACAAAATAGAAGACAAATTGCTAAATTAAACAGGAGCCATAACTGCTGTCAATTTTGTCAGAGGAAGGTGAATATCATACCTGATCCAAGTCTACATAATCGGAAGCCTCCACTTTCATCCAATAAGCGCTTTAAATATTATAGAGTACAAAGGAAGTTTATGATGAACGGGACATGGTGGAGGGGGACGGGGAGAGTGACAACATATGCTTTCTCCTTAGATATTGAGGGGGAGCGGAGTTGCAGTACATAAATGTCATGATCAAGATAACTTTTAACGTGAAATTTAATTTTGTGTAGTTTCAATTGATTTATAAGCAGCAAAAATATATTTGTAATCGGGTTACCTAGCACAAGGGATGTGTATATCATAAACTTGAAACACAGTTCTCGTCCTACGCAAGATTTTAATTATAGTGAGAAAAGTAAAATATACATATTATGCTTTAAATATTAAAAAACAAATGTAGTTTGAATGTCCATACTGCCAATGAAAAGGGAAAAACAAATGTATTTCAATTTCTATACTGTCAATGAAAAGAGAAAAAAAATTATTTTCATGGCCCATACTGTCATAAAAGAAAGAAAATATATGCAACAGAGGTCGTAAATGACATTACATATTGATCTAGATACAACGTGAAATATTGCTTGAATATCTAAAATGGTAAAAATAAAAAGTTATTTTAAGATTTAAAATTTGAAGAGCGTTAAATGTGCGGTGTCATAGGTAACGGGAGATCCCTTAACATTTAAAAGTGAAAATCCTGTCCCTGTCTGCTTAAAGGCAGAACAATATTGTTACTGACTTTTCTTTCATTTACAGCCATCCCGCCATGTGTACCGCGATCTGTGGTTTGGATTGTAGTATTTTCGGATTCGTATACACCGATGACGGTTGTCCTATATGCACAAGCGCTACAAAACAAAATAAGCGTACAACTCTCGAATATGCACTACACGTTTCCTTGATGGAAATTGTCGATAATTTGTGAAGCACGATCTTCATCAGCATTTAACAGTATAACGATAAGATTATTCGCGAGGAAGTCAAAGACGCTCCAAAGTTAGATGATGTTTGAGAATTGCCAGTAGACGATTGCGTAACAAAATATTGTCGGCTTATACCACAAATATTCCACATTACATCCAATCAATCAATCAATCAATCAATCAATCAATCAATCAATCAATCAATCAATCAATCAATCAATCAATCAATCAATCAATCAATCAATCAATCAATCAATCACTTTAAGAAGTAATATATAATGGGATTGAGAATCAAATTATTCTGTAGTTTCCAGAAAGAGAAATGTTCTCACATTTTGGATTTTTTGTCACTTCTTGGTAATTTTGTCACATTGTTATTGATATTGTATCACGATTTACTCTAAACAAATTTATTGTTGACTTAAGTACGAAACTTTACATGCAGAAATTATTTATTAATTATTTATTAATGATATTTTTATATTGCAATCTTTCTATGATATTATTTTATTGACACCACGTTTTTCTAAAATATTGTAATATAGTATAAGTCAGGCAGGTCATGTATGCACATTTACTTATCTTAAATAAAATATAAATTGTCGTTTTAAAATTTAACACTAGTTGTGTTTAGCCCCAGAGTTTTTAGTCGTGATTGTTTAATGTTCTGCTCTCATCAAGAAAATTCCAGGAGAAAATTTTTAGTCGCTATGGAGTTTTAAAGTGGTGCACAGAAACTATATTGGATCAAGAAAAAGATCACATCGGAATCTAATCGTCACAATACAGGGCCGTTAGAATTTGTTGATCAACATTTATTGCTACATGCAATCTGGATGGTACTGGATCGCACTTGTTGACTTTAGGTGTTTTTCTATGTGTGTGAATAATGACAGTCCACAAGAATATTAATGTATGATGATACAAATAAAGTGAATAATTGCCATTTAAAAGTATGAAGTATCAAGTTAAAAAATTTACACTCATTATTGAAATAATCGATGTCAAACACAAACAAAACTTGTGTGACATTTACAGCAGAAGATTGTATTATCGCATGTCTATTACTGACCAATATATATATATATATATATATATATATATATATATATATATATATATATATATATATATATATATATAATATTTGTTACATATCGATTGTTATGTGGATGTTACTATTATATTTACATAACGATTGGCTATGTTGATGTTATAAATGACTCTATATATAAAGGATCAATGGTTATCATTTCATGTTGCTGTTGTATGAATAGCATTTAGTGTGAATGGAATGTAATAATATTAAACAAATTTGCTATCGTAAAACAACAGTAATAATATTTACAAAAGTATTGAACAAAAAAAAAACAGGAAGAGGCAATAATGGAATAAATGAATATAGGTAAGCAAATCTATCAATTATATTTGACATCAGTATTTCCTCGAACTTCATGCGTATTAAACAAATTTTCTCAACGATACCGAATAATTTAATTGTTCTTGTGATATATGTATGTAAAAACTTTTGCAATAAAACGTCCATGACAGAGGCAGAATAAATGCTAGTGTTAGCTGTTTCTTGAATGAATAACATCTTAAAGTCAATAACGAAAAACAGTTGAATATTCTTAACTTGAACTGGCTTTTTCGGTCCTGGCAAAATCTCTATATTTTATACAGAACATAAAACTCTGAATGGTTGGAACTGCATTACTTAGAACCATCCATCTAAATTCTGGTGTATTCATTTAAGAATCAGCTTTAAACTGCCTGGACAACGTGCCATGATAGTCTGTCAAGTCTTGGGGCAAATGCAACCCGCTTTGAATCACATTAAAAAATGGTGTAAACAAATAAAGTTATTTTTCGAAATGTACAGCACATATCAGCCCTGTAATAGGTTATATCATTATCAAAAACTGAACTAAGGTTGAGAGAATATACTTTCCGAAAAGCCATTGTTGGTCATTACCGAACTCTGAAATAATTCTCCAGGTCCCTTGGAGTTGAACTATGGAAATTTAACTGTAGTTTTTACTGAATATGATATTTAGTATTTACAGGGGTTAATAATGAAAATATGTACCATGTTTAGAAGTGTTACAAGCAGGAAGATGTATCTCTTTTTGGTCATTTGTTTATTTGCTTTGCAACCACAATGGTCTTGAGAGGTCCAAGCAATGTGTAATAGAGTTAACCCTGATTAGACAGAATTAAGATGGCCGATACAAGTGTATCATCAGTCATAACTTAGGGAAATGAAGCAATACCTTAAAACAGAATGATTTAGTTTTGATAGAAAACCATATAATACTTTAAGTGCAACAACTTACATCTCTCGTTAAAGTACTTAAAGCGTCCGTCCCCTGTATTCTGTTATTCTTTATTATCTATCCTTGTGGAAACACACTCTGCTGCATAGATGAAGCAAGGATGATTTATATTCATAGCAATAAATTTAAGACGTCGCGACTAAGATGTCTGAAAGACTATGAACAACTCGTGGAATACCCTAGTAGTAATTCTGATCTATTTTGTTGTCAAAGAAGGTTAAAAACAGTGAGATTAATTTTAGATCACGAAAACCTGCCAAATAATAGACAGTCTAGGTACAGATCTGAAGGAATTAGCAGAAATGGGAGATGAAATTTACACTGGCTGCAGTCGAAATTTAATTTTAATTTCGTAATGTGTTTGCCGACGTGAATACATTATAGACCTTTCATTTTTTACAATTATTTTTTTTTATTATACATTTTTTTTCAGTAATCTGTCATATTGTTCTGCACTTCTGACAATTATTGGCATCGTACATATTGATACACAACCCTTCTTCAGAGGTCATAACGATTATTCGTTCCAGATGAGAAACTTTGACTCTCTGTCTGAATGGGAATTTAGCCAGCTGTGTCGAGGGAACAAATAGCGTGGATACATCTTTAAAAGTGTCAATACAGCCATTGATCACAATATGCCGATGATCATTTCATCTTCACTCCACATTTTTCATTCCCTGCTTATTCTCCAAAACAATAAACATTTGTCACCTGACTGAAATCGTTACGAAATTAAGTACAATATAACGATGTCATGCAATGTCTATATGACTTTAAGTTGTTCATAAAAAACAGCTTTAAAAAATCTGTCCCTTGTAATATTTATTATGTCATGGAATGATTCGATTTCATTTAATGTGTCAAAGGGTTGTTTTTGATGAACAAAGTCTATTATGGCACTTACACGTGAGAGCGATTTGTTTCTACTCACGTTTTAAACTAGCTTTAAATGAATCTATTATTCTGACTGATTGAATCATTTAACATGACCAGCTTACCTACATATCAAATCTGAACCTGTATTGAGAGAGAGAGAGAGAGAGAGAGAGAGAGAGAGAGAGAGAGAGAGAGAGAGAGAGAGAGAGAGAGAGAGAGAGAGAGAGAGGTGTTCAAAATACTTAATATCAACAAATTACTCGTCTATTAATGATACATCTATATAATAAAATATATCAATGCAAGCAATTCAAAACATTTTTTTTTTCATTTCATTTATTTTAAAAACTGAAAAAGACATATTTAATTTAAGGAATGCAACATAATTCAACAGCTATAGTGATATCCTCGTTATTTCTTTTCTAGGAATTTATCATTGAAGAATGATAAAAGGTTTAATCAAATACACCCCACCTACCACAAAATCACAAAAACTCCCTAACTTGTTAGATTGAATAAGTTAACTTCGGGTACTGATGACTGGCTAAACAATTTGCACTTGCAAAACAAATATCCGATCAACATTTTCCATCATTTAAATGTACATGTTTTGATAAATAGTAGTGACAAAGATGTTATCAACAAAGAGAAACTTGAAACTAGAATTTAGTTAAAGAACTGTAAATATTATGTTTAGTCACGTCTTGCCCACGAACACCAATTTATAGTAAATCTTACATGGTCTTTCACGAAAGGATTGCGTGGTCTGATAGTTTTTACTTTTGATAAAAGTTCTGTCATTTTCTATTCTGGATAAATTAGTATGTGTTTAGTGCACATTTAATCATCGTAAAATTTTATATATTATACATCCATACAGCTAGACAAGCTAAATTTCCTATTTAATGCATCGTTACAGCTAGCCAAGCTAAATTTCCTATACATCGATACAGCTAGCCAAGCTAAATTTCCTATACATCGATACAGCTAGACAAGCTAAATTTCCTATACATCGATACAGCAATACAAGTTAAATTTAATATCGTATACATCGATACACCTAGATAAGCTAATGTGAACATATCCTACGTCAGAATGGTTCGTGATATAAGTACTTACAGTACGCAAAATTCAAACTAGCACCTCATTCCAAATTCACAATTAAATAAAATTAGATCAATTACACAGGTGGATTAAACAACATTGGTATAGGGACACCAGTAGGTGCAACTGGTAAGAATTTGACCGAAGTTTGCCTTGCTGAGATAAAGGAGGGTAGACTTCTCCTTTGGGGATTTGCTGGGGTGATGGTCGTGGCCGGGGTAGGAGACCTGGTTGCGGGTCTGCCATGCGTCCGATTGATAAACGTCCACTAATTCCTGAAAGGCCCAGCTCAGAGCCAAAAGCCCTCTTAAGGGAATCGCTGCCTAGCTCTGGGGCAGCAATAAGTCGCTTAAAGCCGCAAAGCGGCAATGTGCTACTATAATCTTTAACAGTCAGTCAGCCTCTCTTCCAACAACAACAATGGTTCGTGAATCAAAGACTAAGCCGAATGAAAAATTAGGCCATGTTGCGTGGCTTAAAAAATGTCCATTCATGACTGTCAAAATTACGTATTACGTCATTTAAATTTATTTTACCTTGGTTAGTTTATAACACATGTATACTTTTGCTCAGATTTTATTTAAGAAAGAAAAATACATAACACGTCATGCTCATTTATTAGCGGTGTTAATTCAGAGGAACCAGTTGAAACGTTTCCTGCAAAATAGCAATGTTTATATATTCACAACTTAATTTACAACGTTCTTGCTTCAAAGCGACAAAAATTCCATCTACGTTCTAGAGCCAATCAGATTCAAAATTCACTTTATGAAAATGTTGGAAAACTGGTTATTTGTGCGGTTAGTAGGAAAGACAAAAATCGCTTTTGTAATGGAATAATATATATTTCTTACTTAAGAAAAAGAAATAAATTATAAGTTCTCTCTCAACTGATTGATTTGCACGTTGTTCTGTTTTTATGTATCAATTTAGTATTATGTAAATAAATATGAACATACTTTCTGAAAAGGGGTTTGAAACATCTGTACTTTTCAAAATTTGCATGGATGGTTGTTCTAAGGTATAATTTAAAAACCTGGAAAATGGAAATTAAAGAAAAATAAATCAGTAATAATAATAATAATAATAATAATAATAATAATAATAATAATAATAATAATAATAATAATAATAATAATAATAATAACTTCTTTGTACAACTAAATGATACAATGTTTTTAATTCAAACACGTTATATCTATCTATCTATCTATCTATCTATCCATCCATCCATCCATCCATCCATCCATCCATCCATCCATCCATCCCTCTCTCTCTCTCTCTCTCTCTCTCTCTCTCTCTATATATATATATATATATATATATATATATATATATATATATATATATATATATATATATAATGTATGTGTGTATGTGTGTGTGTGTGTGTGTGTGTGTGTGTGTGTGTGTGTGGTAAATATGGTGAATTATTAATAATATTCCACCCTCCCCGTTGTACTGTTGTATTTGACCTGATAATTTTCAAGTCGCTCTCCGCACTTTTTTAAAACTGTTAACTGCAGGTTTAAACAGTAATAAGCCAAACTGTTAAAATAAATGTCAGCACAGATTTGGACTGAGTTTGGATGCAGCAAACGTACATTGGATGAGATTCCAAACTATACTGCGAATGTATCTTAGACGATTTCTGCGTGGAGTGAAGTGTTCTAATCCGATTACGTTTTAAATGATTCTGTCTAACTAAATATTGATTTTCTTCAAAGACTACAAATTGATTAATTGTATGCAAATATCAAACTTCGTTTTAAAACTGAAGGTGAAGTAATTGTTCGAGTCGAGATCATTTCTACCCAAATGCTGTTAAGATACCAGTGTTAATATCGAGTTGGGAAAAGCTGCATATTTACGAAAAACGTTCACTGCATTCGCACTTAAATATTATCAAGATAAAGAGAAAAGACAAATGATATGCCGAATATAAATAAGAATATCAAGATCCTAAAATAATAGCAGCTTCTAACATGTTCAATGTAATATTGTCAGGACATTTGGGCATTGATTAAGAGCGCACTTGATTTTGACTTCTTCGTGGATAATTACAGATACAGAGTCTTGAACACAGTTAATAAACATCATTCACCCTAGATGTATGAAGTTGATCCACTGATTCCTAAGTACTTGACCAAGTTTTGCTTTTAAAATATAATTCTAAATTTATTTTCTCTTCTCTAACTAAACAGCTCTTGATTGACGTCCTTCAATATTCATGGCATTTTCATTTGCTGTTACTGTTGTTGTTGGTGTTGTTGTTGTTTGGGGTTTATTAAATGCTTTTTAAACAATTTCGTCCCCCAACAGGCACATGGTAATCTTAATTCAGTCCGCTCTGCCAGCCAGTTATTCGAAATCCTAGGGAATAACATTGTATCCAATACTGCACGCGGATTAAAAGAGAATAAAAGGAGGATTATTTATAAAGTCGTATATGGATATATCAGAATAAGACTGAGTTGCAACTTAAAATTCCACATTAATTTGCATGATTAAATATAGAAACCGATCTCATGTGTTCGTTTCATTAAATTCACATCCACAATTCACAGCAGCCCTCATAGATTCAAATATTTTGCAATTACCATTTCTCTACGATTTTCGTTGGGTTATCAACTTGACACACATTTCATTTAGTTAACAAATATTTAGAAAACAAATAGTTTCTTTTTTTGTTGACAGTCAGCAACGTGCCAACATTAAAAGTTGGGGTCATTGCAATAGAAAGCTGTTTCAACATATCTTCTTAAAGGCTTCACAAATGTAAGTGTCTGTTCGTACGTGAAATCTTCATGCAGACATTTCTATTTCCCACGTCAAATAAACTTTAATACTTTTAAATCATTCTCTTTCTCCAACTCCCATTGACACTTTTATAAGGCAATACAAACCGATAATAATAAAACATTTACAGAATATAGTGGAAACTAGACAAGACATTTATAAAATATAGAGAAAACAAGACTTCACATTTTTTTGTAGAATATATTGAAAACAAACAAGACACAT